>CAXKVX010000561.1:0-64129 GCA_964058865.1 Eleocharis quinqueflora
GAATTGTCACCACCATGTATATTGTTGAAATCACCTTCACCATCAGAACCTCCTTTGGAGACATGCACATTTCAAATGTGTTAAATGTTCGATATCTTCACAAGTACTATGGTGAGAACACAAACTTGAGATGAAACTTGAATCAACCTGGAGAGAAATGATAAGATCCAACTTAAATCAGAATCTAATTCTGGCTTGGATTCTTTTCCAATGCTCCTATAGATCGCTTTTCCAAGTTTTGCGTGGATTGCTCTCCGAATTTAGTAAAGATTGTTTTCCAAGTTTCTTTTCAGCCTATTTTATTTCTCCAGCATTAATTACATAATCATTTTGTTATTCAGTTTCTTTGACACCATGACACTTATAGCATAAAAATGAATCCTTGTCATTTGTGAGAATCAATTTTTGTTGAATAAATTTCCCAGCATGTTAAGAATTTCGAGAATTCTATGTTTTACTACTTAACATGTTACATATCTTTGTTTCATATTCTCGAATTCAGCACAATGAGATTTAATACGTGACATCCACATCTCATATGAAATAGGGCACCATTTGCTGGCAGCACATTCTTAATTGGGATGGTCAACAATTCCTTGACACAAGCATCATTACTTGATGCATTATCAAGTACAAGGGAGAAAATTCTTTTATCCAAGTTCCAAAGTATCAATTTCTCATAAATAGCTAGAGAAATATGATTGCCAGTATGTAGGGAGGGCAAGGGTGTGAAATTAACAATCTTTTTCTCAAAACCGAAGTGTCATCAATGTAATGACAAGTCAGGGACATGAAGCCCCTGTCATTACTGTTGCTAGTCCGCATACCACTAGTGAAACTAAATTTGCAATCAAGTTTACTAAACAAATCGTACAACATAATTCTTTTCTCTTCATAAATATTCAAACATTTCCTTCTAATTGTATTTCTTGATGGTAATTTAAAATTAGGCCGAAGATCACTTAAGAATACCTTCAAGAAATAGTGGTTTGCACAATTAAAAGGATATTCATGTGTAATGACCATCTTGGCAAAGCTCTTTCTGCACTTTAATTTATCAAATACCCAAGGGACAAGTTTTGGTTTACCTACATGCAGTGAGAAAACATAGAAGTTAAATTAATTTGCATCTATCGAAAACATGATGACAAACACATGATGACAATCATTTTTATCTTGTTCATTGCCAGCCTACAGTAATCTCTGCAAAGCATCAGGCTTGTGCCTCTTTGATGGAGGCACAAGCCTGCAGCCTTTTTTAATATGATGCTTCATGGAGTCAGTGCTCATCTGATTACCCATACAATACACATGCCTACAATAAAGGCAAGTGACAATGTAGCTTCCATCAGCCTTTTTAATTCACTTTTGGAAATGTACCCAAATAGCTGCCCTTGTCTTCCTCTTGTCAGGTGTTGGTGCATCATCACCAACATCTTCAAGGACATGTCATCATGGGCATCAATTTCTATTCTTTCAATCTCATCTTGGATTTCTTGGTTCAACCTCATGCCCATGCTAAGTAATTAACAAGCATCAAGCAATTAACAAGCAATTAACACATATCAGTCCTCTGCTAGTACCATGCTAAAGCATTCAAAGCAATTAGCAATCATTAAGCAATTAACAAACATCAAACAATTAACACATATAAATCCTATGTTATTACCATGCTAAATCTGTCAAAGCAATTATCACATATCAAGCAATTAGCACATATCAGCCCTCTGTTAGTATCATGCTAAAGCATTCAGAGCAATTAGCACATATCAAGCAATTAACAAGCCCTCTGCTAGTACCATGCTAAAGTATTCAAAGCAATTAGCAAGCATCAAGCAATTAACAAGCATCAATTAATTAGCACTTAACAACCTTATGTTTATACTCAGTAACAGTAACAAGCAAAGTAGGTTGATGTGTAAAGCGTAAGAGTAAATGTTCATACTTATCAGAAGAGATCTCAGGTTCAGATACATCTGATACTGAGTGAGCCATCCTTGTCAGAATGCCAGCAGTCTGTACCAGCAAGTCGGTACGATAACAAGCTCAACACCAGCAAGTCAATACCAACAACAAAACCTGCACAACTTCAAAACACCAAAACAAAACAGATATGAGAGAACGATAAAAATACAAGCAAAAGAAATCAATTTTAGGAAATTAGTTACCTTCAAGGAAATATGTGCTCAGTGCCAGCTCCCTCTATCTTTCTCGTATAATTTTGAAAATTAGTTACCTTCAAGGAAACACGACTACACGAGTCACGACAGCCACAAATTTAGCTAGGGAATTTGGGAAAAACGAAGGAAATGATGAGAGCTCGAGGAAAGGGGACAGATCGGAACCTGGTCACGTTATATCAACGACCAACAATAGTGCACTAGAATAGATCATCGATAACACTAGACACGGTGCAAGCGTGCAAGTTACAACAGTGGAGGAGACCGAGACATAAGAGAGTGAGAGACAAGAAAGCGTGCGAGAGAAAGACAGATGAGTGGCGATGTGGAAAACGAGAGTCTAGGGTTTTAGTTTTACCCTCGTTTACTCTGCCATCAACTCTACTATCAAAATTATTTCAAATCCGTAGAATTCACTATGAAACGAAACAGATATATCAACGATTACAGAAGCGAGCCTTCTTTATTCAGTTTCGTTCCAAAAACAAATGGACTGGACTACTGTATTCAGTTTCGTTCCAAAAAAAATCGACTGGCCTGCTGTTATCTGCTCTGTTTTTTCCAAATGAAACATAATAACGTTATATTTACTTCTGTTGATAAGCCTAGGTAGGACCGTGCGAGAGATAGATTGAAATTTGAGAAAGTGGAGAAATGGAAGAGAGATGGACGGGTGGATTAAGAAAATATTAATCAACGATACAGATTCTACTCAGTAAAGTATCGTAACTGAATTTTTTTTTACGGAATCACATGTTTCGAAGAAAAAAAATGAGCAAAGTTAGCAAATTTTCGACGAAAAAAAGGAGGGAAGTTAACTAGGAATTATTTGTAAAGAAAATATGATTTGTAAATTTTTTCGGAATTAAATTGACAAAATTATTCTAAATTTTTTAAATTAAAAGATGATTAATATTGAATGCATGTGATGTGATCTATGAATTTTTTTTAATTTATGTTGACTTAAATAATATAGCCAATTTTCAAAAAATTACAATAACACAAGCTTTTTGAAAAGACCCAAAATGTTGATGTTGTCAACATCGACCATTCGATTTAATCAAATGTAGCAAACACAATGTTTGCTTTGGTACAAAAGTTGATTTTTTTATTAATAAAAATATTATTAATGTAATTCATGAGTTAGATTATATTTAGGTAATTATTACAGCAACTTTTGTTACGTTCGTCGGAATCATAATTAATTTTCTTTTATCGTCGCAAGTTATCAAGCTGTAGATATTCGAGTCTACTTCCATGTCGAGTCTGATTTGAGATCGGAGAAACGAGTGATTCAAAATTAATTCTAACTAAAATTCATGATAACAATTTACTAGTTAAGATATAAGTTGAAGATGGAGCAAATTTTAGATTCACATTCTTCTGATCGCAAATCAAACTCGACGCAATGGAAGTAGACTCAAATATTTACAGATCGATGGCTTGCGGCGATAAAAAAATATTAATTATGATTTCAACGAGCGTAGCTGAAGTTGTTAAAAATATCAAAATATAACATAACTCATGAATTAAATAAATAATATTTTTATGTAAACAAATCAAATAAAAAGCAAACGTTGTGTTTGCTACATTTGATTAAATCAAATGGCCGATGTTGACAACACTGACTTTTGGTTTTTTCAAAAATTGGTGTTTGCAACTGTAATATTTTTATTTTTCAAACTTTCATGACAATCTTTCTTTTTATTTATAATTTATTTCATAACATAGAACTAGTAACTTGATATTCCGCAAAAAATTGAAATTTTATTTCAGTTTCTCTTATATTGAAGGTTTCAACGTTCAACCCAACCAGGTGCTTCTGGCTATCATCCAAACTTATGCAACTTTTTAATGTTATCACTCACGTGTTATTTTATTTCTGTATCTCTAATTTTCAAATTCAAATAGCGAATTTCAAATTCTACTTTCATATTAAAATCTACTTGGCGACAAAATTTTAATATTTTTACAATTTTTTTTTATTATTTTTAAAGAAGTAAAAACTTGATTAATATGACGATCTTGACCATCTAATATTAGTGATTTTTTCTCTCTAAAAATATTAAAGAATTCCAAAAATAAAAAAATTGGTCTCCTAGAAGATTTAATATAGAGATCAAATTCAACAGTTTGAATCGATTGTTTGAATTTCGAAATTGTAAATACGAATGTCAAGTACCGCACGAGTGGTGCTTTATGAAGTACCGTAACTAACACTAGAAAATTGGAAATTCTCAAATATGTTAACAAGATTTGAACAATCATACACAAAATAGTTTGCTATAGCTTCATCGCCCCTTCAAATATGTACAAATTAAAATTGACTTTTACCCTATTTTTCTGGTTATTAGTTCCATCGATAACCAAAAATTGGCTATATATATACTTTCTTTACCTATAATTACTTGGGTATGTAAGTCATATGGGTATTTTTTTCTTTTTCTTTTTTTATATAAATTTTATTGTTAATTTCGGAAATTAATTTTTAAACGAAAAGTTTAAACATGTGTATTTCCATATAATTGCAAGACCTATCAGCATGTGTAAATTCGCATTTCAAAAGCTATATGAGAATTAAGGAGGAAAAATAATATAATAATGAACTTTTACTCGTGCAGCAAGCAGCATTCACAAAAAAGAAAAATATTATTATATATGTACGAAGAAAATCCTACTTCTACATTTTTTTTAGGAAATATTTACAAAAAAAATAATAATTTTACACTGTTATCTTTGATTCATTTAGTTCTTTTTATTTTTTTTAGATATAAGGGGTTTTCGAAACCTCCGACATCTATTATTAAATATTTTTAATGAAATTTTGACATTTGTGTTTACAGAAACTTGAACTTGTGATCTGATTGAAGTCATTCTATTTAACTATCACGAGCTTATCTACTAGACAATTTGTGATGCATTTAGTTCTTAGAACGGCTGTTTGGTTAAAACAAAATTCTAAATTATTCTCTATTTAATTGAAAATCGTAACTTTCTTTTTGTTCAATTTGGTCTCTAAGTAATTTGTTGATTTTGATTCAATTTAACTCTTTTTATTAATGCATACTAATTATTTTGCTCCCACGTGTTACCAGGTTGTGTAGCTCTTTATTATAGTATAATAATACAATCTATTATTGATTTGTTTTAAATTGTCAAAACTGAATACCTTATTTTTCTTTTCCACGTTGTCTTTATTCAATAAAGATAAAAATTTGGATACTCTATAAAATGGGCATATTACGGTCCATTTGGATCGTTCAATTCATCGAGAATAGTGTTCTAAATGTGTGTCGTTTCGTACCGTTACGTTCCAAATACAGCTTGGCACGACACGGAACGGTTAAGACACGGCACGTTTAGGCACATCGTACTTAAGGGCGTCGTGTCTTAACTGTGTCATGTCTAAACGTGTCGTATCTTAACCGTGTCGTGCCTAATTGTGATGTATTTGTTCGTGTTGTGTTGCTTCGGACGGTGTGCATTATTCATGTTAATTATGTCGAAAATAATAAAAATAACTAAAAATAGAAAAAAAATATACAAGAACATAAAAATCTGAAAATAAATATTTAAATCTTATAGATAATTATTTTTTTACCTTTAGTACACTTTTTTTGGAGAGTCATAACTCATAAGTTGTAACAGCCCCAAAAAGAAAAAAGTTATATTTATTCGTAAAAAAATTCAAAAAACAAAATGTGTCATCTGTGGCAGCCCCAGTCTTCTTTCTGGCCTTCATTGTGGCATATTGCGCCATTGAGGGATTCTGGAAGCCTGCAGCCATCTGTGTACCTTCAGCATGGTTTTTTATGCTAGTGTTGTCATTGGCAGTTGGCACTAGACACTACGTTAGAGGTTGAACGAATTTAGAACTCATGCTTGAAAATTTCACAAAAAGTGAACTTATGTGCCTATATGTGCCTATTAGTGGCTACCCGTGCCTACCTGTGTCGTCGTGTCATGTCTAGACGTTCTCTCGTGTCGTGTTGTGTCGTGTTTTCATGTCGTGTCATGTTGTGCCTCTCCTCATAAATGTGTTGTGCCGTGTCATGCCCTACAGTAGGAAACCTAAGAACAACACGCTTAAGACACGGCACGTGAACAGTACCGTGATGTGTCACGTGCCGTGTCTTAATTGTGTCGTGTCTTTATCATGTCGTGTCATTTCGTGCCATTTTTAGACATGCATACACGATTTTGAGAACCCTAATCGAGACTGGGAAAAGTAATTCTTTGGAAAACGTAACAAAAGTTAAAGTGAATTACTTTTCACCAATCTCGATGAATTGAACAACCCAGATAGACCGGAGTATCCAGTGTACCCATCTTTTGGAGTAGTTTTTGCCTCAATTAAATGACTCAAATCAATTATAATATTTTCTATTAAAGTTCAAGTAGTCACTACCCCAAAAGAGATCTGTCAACGATTAAAAATCACTTTCACCAATGGTTATGCAACTGTTGTTATCTAGAATGTTGCTGAATAGAATTTAGTAATTTAATATTGAATATTAGGCAATGATTATTACTAAATAACTATTGTCATAAATTGACTAAGACAATGGCTTTTAAATAAATAATCGTTGTCATATGTCTTTACTTTTTTTAGAAAAAATTAAATTATGGTTAGTCTCAAATTAGCTAGTTAATAATGTATCATTAAACTGATTATATCATCACAAAATAATTTCAAATTTAACATATAAACATACAACATACAAAATGTCTCATTACAATGTTTTCAATATCACAAGGAAGGAAAAAATAAACAAAATGAAAATAAAGCACATAACTAGAGAAAGAAAATAAAGAGCTATAACGCGATAGAATAGATAACAGAATTATTGGCATTTGTTCCATCAAAGAAGCATCCATCTTCATACCTCTCTCAAGCATTTCTTTCTAGAGTTGTTTTATTTGCACATATAGGACAATTGAGACAACTTGGTGGAGAATAGCATATTACTCAGGATTTCAAACAGAAAGTAGTCCAAATACATGCATTTGCTATCTTAGAAAACAAATGATTTACAACGATACAAATGCGTGATCTCCAGTTAGGTTTTTATGAGAAAATTCCTGCTAAAAAACCTAACAGAACATCTGACTTTGATTCATTGTTCGTTGTTAGCTAATACATCAGATGCATGCATTAAGCTCTCGTCAAAAGTAATATGATATCCAATAGCTCTCGTCAGAAGCTACCTACAAAAATACATATATACAAACAAAAGATTTTACAATGATACAAACAAATGGAAACTCTTAAAAAGATTTGTACCAAGAAATTGAACTCCTTTTTTGGAATATACGACAGACCAAACTTCGAATTCAGTTATGTAAATGTGTAGGGTTCAATTTTCGAGTAAAAAACCTACTATGATATACACTTTCAATTTCATCTAAGAAGAATCATGCATTTGTTGTACTTCTTGCAATCTCTCTCGCATCCCACATTCACGAAGGAGTTGACCTAGTCATAGGTCCATATTATAACTTGTCATGATTTTGCTTGCAAAAAAAAAGTAACAAAGTAATTACGTATAATTGCGGGCCTTGAATTTGTGAAGTTTTCTAAACAATTGTACATTCATCTCTAGAATAGGTTTTATTAGCATTATTTTTTCTGATTAGCTAAAGGTGAAACACAAGTGGCTTGAATGCTTTCTAAGTACTTTAAAGAATCCTTAAATTACAAAAATCACAGAAATACAAATATGTTAGTACAATACTTGATGTAGGTGAAGCATGATGAAAATCCAGTAATAGAAATTATAAAATATGATTTCTTCCTAAAGAGCTCTTGTGTTTCACTCTAAAGAAGAGGCTATTTAATCTATTTTTTCTTTAGATATCAGATTTCTCTCTATACATAGAGACTTTTATTCCGGTAAGAGCCTTAGAAACAAAAGATTTACAACAATACAAATGACGTGATCTCCAACTTGAGTGTTTATCAAGAAATTGAACCACTCTTCTGGCGGGACATGTAGTGTCACCAAATAGAGGGGGTCAGTTTCAAGGGAAAAAACCTAACATGAGAATATACACATTTATATCGAAGTAAATATTTAGTTTCTAAAGGCCTTAAAGGAACAAAAACCTCCGCCTATGAAGAGGAATCTACTATGTAAAGAAAAAAAAGATTAAATAGCTATTATTTATGGTGAAATACAAGAGCTCTTTTGACTGAAATCAGACTTTCTAATTTCTATTGTTAGATTTTCATCATTCTCCACCTACATCAAGTATTATACTAACTTGTTTGTTTTTATGTGTGTTTTTTAGTTTAAGGATCCTAAAGTACATAGAAAGCCTCTGAGCAACTTGTGTTTTATCTTTAGCTAATTAGAAAAATGAATGCAAATGAAACTAATTGAAGAGATGATTGTACGACTTGTATAGAAAACTTCACAAATACAAGACCCACAATTGTACGTAATTACTTTGTTACTTGTTTTTTGTTTGTATTTAGTTTTCAAGCAAAACTCCACCAAATTATTAGATGGACCCACTATGTAAGACTAGATGAAGTCATTCATGAAACTTAAATGCAAGAGATATTGTAACAAGATTGATGCTTATTCTTTAATGCAATGTAAATGGCATCTCATGTTAGATTTTTTTATCAGGAAACCGAATTCCTATAATAACTGAGATTGAAGTTAGGTCAAAAAAATATTATAAAAGAGGAGTTCAATTTCTTGGTAAAACCTTATTGGTTTATAACTTATACATTCAAGCATTACTTAACATGACAACTTAGTTAAAATTAGGGTCTAGATGTTATCGAATAAGTGATGAGAGGAGAATGCACGGCAAGAGGAGAAAAATACGACAACGATCGTCGACAAGAGGATAAAAATACGAGATCTGCAAAGTAGATCATCTCCATGCCCCGATCGATGGCGTTGGCAAGGAGAAAACACAAAAATAACATCTCCTTCACCTACAACTCAATATACCAATAATATTTAATTATTCACAACAAACAAAAAAACAAACAATTCATTACAAAATGATTGTTAATCTAAGATCCTTTCAAACATTTACCTCTGACTAATCAGCAAACATTTACCTCTAGCTAGTCAGCAAACAACAAACTATTCATTACATAATGATTTTTAATCTAAGATCCTTTAAATAACATTTCATTACCAATAACTTTTAATTATTCTTAACCTCAGACAAGAACGGCAAAAATCACAATTATTGGGCTACAAAATAAAAAATTACTTTAAATGGAGGAAGAAGGAGGAGCGACGACGAGATCGAGGGAGCGATCCGACGGGAAAGATGAGATAGCATTTAGTTTTGTGAGTGTGTGTGATACAGATCAGCAAAGATGTGTGGAAGAGAGGCGATCAGACATGGAGAGGTAAGAGATCTGCTCGAGAAAAATAGACAACTAGGGTGAAGAGAGTGACAGAGAGAAAGAAGAGGCGGCTAGGGGAAAGAAAGAAGAGACGGGATATTTATTTTTAGGATTGGATAAGACAATGATTTATTTCTTATTATAGGGTTAGCTATGGCAACAATTATTTTCAGAAATGTTGCCTTAGAATTTTTCAAAGAAAATAATTCTAAAAAGATACGAGAACAATTATTTATTAATAATCGTTGTTGCAGCCTTTCCTATAACAACTGTTATTTTAAATAACATTGTCTTATCTGCAGAGAATTTTTTTCGCACTTCTACCAACGATATTTAATAAATTCTTCATTAACAATTGTTTTATGAAGTTGCTAAATCTCCTTTTTGTTATAGTTAGTGACGAAAATTTCTAGTCATACTTTTTGTACAAATGTACAGTTAATTAACATACATAACAGAATTACACAAATAAGATTAGTTTATACAAACCACTTGGCGCGTGTTTATTGATGGACGGGTCCAAATCAAAATTATCATATATAGAAAATTGTCATAATCTTAACTAATTAAAAGGGCTAGAAACAAAGACTTGTTTTTCGTTACAAATATATATTTAAATTTTCTAAATGCTCCGGGTGAAATATTTAATGCAAGAAAGTGATATTTTTTTAAAAAGACAATTTATATATATATGTCAGTGTTTATTTAAGAAAGTAGAACCAAAGTCCAGTTTTGCATCATGAATTAACAGCTCTTCATATGAATAAATTAAACTAAATCTATAACTATATATCTTGTTGACAACATTGAATTTCATCATAGACCATAATTTGTATAATTTGGTCATAGACCATGAATTGATAGCTCTTCCATATGAATAAATTACATCAAATTTAGTAACTATCAAGTTAATTGACAGCACTGATTTTTATCATTGACCATAATTTGTATTATTTTTATATAAGCTTGAGGAACTATATATCAACTGTAAAAACTATGCTTTTATCCTCCCATATTTTTAATTTTAAATACGTCAGTTCCTTCATTCCTATAAAGCATATAATCAACGGAAAAACAATTTCTACTACATCTTTTTCTATATTCTAATAATTTTACCACGCACATGCATCATCCTTCTTGTTCTAGATATGAAAAGGAGGGGTAAAGAAAACAACCGCCATGAGCATATTTTCTGAATCAGACCTTATTTTTGTGAGTATTTATACATATGCGGGAAGGAATTATTCACATATGTGAAAAAGAAAAAAAATTAAACTTTTCCAGTGAAAAGGGTTTTTGCATAATTGTATAATTGCACCATTTTCTAATTAACTAGTTAAGTATTCACACGTTGCAATGAATAAGTTGAATTTACAAAACGATTTATATTTAAATAAAGTTTTACATGTAATTATCTCATGAATATAAAGTAGCTAGAAGTTAAACATAAAATATGCGCCTGATTCAAATTAATTAGGCTATATATGATAGACAGCAAGCATTGGTTTCTCCTAAAAAGAGGGAACTATTTTTTTTTATCTAAGGAGGAACAATTTTTGCTAAAACCAATCAGAAAGTTTGTCTCTTTTATTTTCTCTTTAATTTACAATTGAACAGTCTTCAAGTGGAGAAATAATTTAATGGCAAATTCAGTTCGAATTTATTTAATAAGAAAAATCAATCTCATTGAAAAGGAGCTTTACTATAAAAGAAACAAACCTGACATAAAAATACCTCACGAAAACATATAAAATTATAACATTGCACTATTCATAAATATCCTTGTCGCTTATATTTCTCGTCCTTCAAAAAAATATCTGAACCTACTGACAATGGACTTCAAAATTACAAAAGAATATCCAAAAGTATAAAAATTATAGATTTGCCACTAAGAAATTGTCTTTCATTCGAAGGCTTGTAAACAAAGAGGAAAGAAAAAACATAAAACAATATGGATTTAAAAAACACAAAACAAGTATGCAACTCTTGTATAATGAGGGTTGAACGGAGTACTTATTTGATATGATGCCTAAAAGAGGTTTTTCCCAATTATTAATTGACTGGATTTCTACTTTTCAGAAGAGGACACACATATATGACATATCAATGATGCAAATTATAAAGTGGATTCATTATCTCATTTACTTTTTAATTTAGTGGCAGATGTCTTAAATCAAATGATTAAGAGGACAAGAAATGCAGGAATGGTTAAAGGTTTGGGGCCTAACATTGATAATGATCATTCAATTAAAAACATTCATTATGCAGATGATACAGTCCTCTTTCCAAATAGATATCAAAATGGTGCAAATTATAAAGTGGCATTCATTGCATTTGAAGCAATTGCATGTATGAAAGTAAACTTTAGCCAATGTGAACTTTTTCCTATTAACTTAGATGATGAGACTGTTGTTGACTTGGCTCAAGCTTTTGGCTGCAAAGTTCAAAGCTAGCCAATGAAATTTCTTGATGTGCCAGTCCACTGGAAGAAAACAACATATCAAGATTGGCTTTCAATTATTGAAAGATTCCAACACAAATTAAACGGTTGGCAACATTCATATCTTTCATTGGGGATAAAGTTGTCTTAATTAACAGTGTGTTATATTCTCTTCCTATATATATGTTATCTTTCTACTTAATGCCGTTGAAGGTGATAAAAAAGTTGGATAAACTGAGATGTTTTCTTTGTTTGTAGATCAATGGAAATGGGAGGGCTTGGTATTATCAATCTTAGAGATATGAATGTATCAGTGTAAATGACAGTAGAGACAGGATTGGTGGAAAGTTATACTAATTCACAGATACAGTAAGGTAACTAATAGCCAAAGATGGTCTCCTTTTTTGTAATCAATTGAGAACTGTGCTCAGATAATAAATAGTAACAAAATAACTTTGATAGAGAATGGTAGAGATATTCAATTTTGACAAGATAAATGGTGTGATGAGATGCCCTTATGCATATCTCACTCTTCTCGGTACAACATTGCTCTTAATAAATATGTTACTTTTGTTGATGTCATTCATTCAGGTTTGGACACTATGTCAATTAGAAGAAATCTTTTTAAGTGTGCAAAGAGATAGTTTTATGCTACTAGCCTCACAGGTAAACAAATTTCTACCTTTGAGAGATGATGCAGATAGGATTTGTTGGCAAGATCAGCCTCCAGGTTGTATTTCGAACAAAATAATCTATTCTTGGCTCACTGACAGAAGGGTCCCATATAGCACTTTCAATCTGATGTGGAAACTAAATATTTCAAAATCAAGATATTCATGTGGCTACTCATTAAAGAAAAGAATTTGATTAAAAAAGAACTATTACATAGAGATTGGCAGGGAGATTCCACTTGCCAATACTGTTCAGCTTTTGAAACAATTTTGCAGCTATTTTTTCCACTGTAGCCATGCTTAGAGAATTTGGAAATGGGTTATGGATTCTTTCCACATATATAGGTACACTGCCTTATTATGCTATGTTGTGATTGTGCATTTTATCTTGTTTTGTGGGTGTGAAAATCACAATCACCCTGTCTCGAGTGTAGTATTTGGTGTCGTTAGAGAGAAAATGAGATGGAAAGACAGATGAGATAGGGGCACCAGTACTATCATGTGATTCTGATACAAGTGTCGTTTAATGTTGCAATTGGGATTTTCTCAATAGATAGATGAACTGAGGAAGAGGCAACTTCCTCTCTATTTGTTTGTTTTATTAATTTTGGTTACTGTTTGTACCAGCTATTTTTTTCTTACTGAAAATGGAAGTGATGAGGGCTTCATACTTAGTTTAAAAAAAAAAAAAACTCTTGTATAATGGAACCTTAACAATTTTAGTAAATCCTAAAAAATGATTTATTATTTATGAAAAACTTTATTGATCCAATGGAATCAATATAAACAAATAAATGAGTTTTCGAGAACAGTATTACGGTAGTTAAAAAAAAATAACTAATTTGAAGATAAAAGTCAGAATATGACTTCTAATTTTGTTTGGAATTTTGGTAAAGATTACCAACAGTAGTATGATACAACATAAAATTTGACACTTTTTAAGATCAAGTTAGAATACGGTTTGTAATTTTGTTTAGAGTTCCGGTAAAGATTATCAACAGTAGTATATATGGTACAATATAAAAAGATTATAATTAGAGGGAAAAAATGGCGGAAGGATGTTTTTTTAATTTATGTATTATAAGTCTACGTGAATGAATCACACAAAAATAAATACATTAAAGGCTCGGTGGTCCACTCAAATAGGGAGAAATGCAACTCCCTTATAATGAAATTATAAAAATTAATTTTGGCATAGTTGTCTTATTAAATTAAAATTTCATGTGTATGATTATTGCTGATATAGAGAACTGTTTTGGGCTTACAGGAAAAAGAGTAATGGACTTTTAAGTAAAGATTTCGAATTTGAAAATCAGTGAAAGTTAAATATCGTTAAATTTTAGATCATTTTGATAATATTTGAAAGTAAACTTCAAAAAAAATTATTGCTGATATCTATTGTATCAAGACTCAAATTCTATTTCTTAAAGATTTATATCGTGTACACATGACAAAGTACGTATCAAATCTCATCATTTTTGTTATATATAGAGAGAACGTTATTGTTGTGATTTTGGATCTTTTACGACGAAAATAATTTTGACAAGAAATTTAACGGCTCGAAATCACAAAGTGTGTGTTTCGCAAAGTACAATAGCATCACTATATATATGAAGAGAGAGAGTTTTGCTAACATACTAATGTTAGCATCTTTGAAAACGTGCAAACAGATGTTTATCTTGAATTTCAAACTGAAAATGGCTGATTTGAACTGTTGAAATTGTTGCCCATACAAAAATCTACGTAGAAACCAAATTATATATTTTTTATTCTAAGGCATTAAAAATGTGTCGAAATTGGAGGTTTTTCTAAATATGATTAATGCATTTTTAGCTACTTCGATAAAATAGTAAAAAATATAAAATTTGAGATATGAATGTGGAAGACAAGAGATTTTGTGCTTCATGGAACACCCTAGCTTATATATATGTATAAATATATATAATCCGACTAACATACTAATATTAGCAAAACTGAAAATGTGCTAACGGATCCTTCTTTCGAATTTCAAATCAGAAACGACCGATCCGAACCATTGAAATTGTTGTCCATACTAAAACTACGAAGGGACAAAATTTACATTTTTCGAATTTTTTTACTACTTTATCGGAGGCGTTGAAGAATGCGTTGAAATTGGAGGTTTTTCTAAATCGTTAGATTAATGCATTTTCAATGCCTCTAATAAAATAGTAAAAAATTCGAAAAATGTAAAATTTTGGTTCTATGTAGGTTTTAGTATGGGCAGTAATTTCAATGGTTCGAATCCGCCTTTTCCTGTTTGAAATTCGAAATAAGTATTCGTTACCACTTTTTCAGTTTTTCTAACATTAGTATGTTAGCCGGAATATATATATAGAGAGAGAGTGTGAGATAGGCTAGGATGCTCCATGGAGCACCAAACAGCTCGTGCTCCACATCAATTATTTCTAATTTGAAAACTCCAATGACCGATCTGAACCGTTGAAAAAATAATCTTCATATTTAAATTTACTTGGAGATTGAATGTGAAACCCGTAAAATGTTGAGCAGTTAAAATCGAAAGTTTATAATAGAATATTGACGGGTTATTAGTTAAACAATTGAAACTTGCGAAAGTGAAGGATACCAATTTCACCCAAAAAGAAGACTTTAAGCCGAAATTTTGTAATTAAATAAATTAAACAAATGAAACAAACACCTAATAATATGCACATATAACTGTAACAGACGAGTAAGATAATATTATATGTATATCTATACAATTATATATATATATATATAAATACAATATATTAAGTAACAAGGACATGAAAACTACATAAATAAAACCTTATACCCGATAAAACTCCAACAAAAATTTATGCGCAAATAAATTAACTCTTAAATTACTAATCTAAACAATAAAGAAGAGGGTTAAAAGTTTATTAAATCAAAATCAATTTTCATATTAAATAAGAGTTGTAAGTACACCTGAATCACTAGTCCTTGTAATAAAATAATGAATCCTGAAACGAATCGGTTAACCCGGGCCTACATAGCTGAGCCACTCGCTACACCATGGTCAGTACGTGTTCGACCAAATACGAACAGTTGAAGGAGGCAGTAAATGAAGAATCTTTAGTATAAATCGTGTTGCAACCTAAGCCGACCCATTGAGTTAAGTTCAGCTCACAAAACATTTCGCAGCACAAAAAAAAATGCACAAAAGGAGCCACACCCGATCTCTAACGGTCGCCTTGAGCTCTGCAAAACCGCCATCGAAACCGTCAAAAACCGCCTACGGATTTCCTTGAAACCGCCTAGAACTTCCCCCTTATATCTCTCTCTCCCTCCCTTCCTTTCCACTCTCTCTCCCGCGGGGCATTAAATGCCCGTCCCGTCTAACCCCTTTTCCTCTTTTCTTTTTTTTCTCGAACCTCCCTCCCGACCTCGGTTACTCCCAACCCTCTCTCTTCTCTTTCCCCACGTCACTTCTCTATCTCCCTATTCCCCTTCCTTTCCGCTGATCTCTATCTCTCCTTTAGATCTTTCTCCTCGAATGGCCTCCTCTCCATACTCTCTCTGTGACAAGGGCACCAGAGGTTCCTCTCTCCCTCTTTTCTCGATTGGCTCTCGCTACACGACCTCCCTTTCGGCCATTAAGGACAGAGCCATCATTACAATCCCACTCCCCTCTCGTGGCGTCATCTGAGTACTCTGCTTGTCTCGTCACGACCACGATCGGTTGCAATGGTCAGAGAGGGGGGGCGTTACTCTCTATGTGGTACCTTTGTACTCTCCGCCTTCCTCGAATCATTACACGCGTCCCTCGACCCCCTCCTCCTTCTCGCCTATTTAAATGGTCTCATGCCTCCTTACTCTCCTATTTGGCTTGTTGACTCATGTGTTGAGATAGACCCACAATTTTTTTTAAAGATACATTCACTTTATTTCGAGAAATTTTGAAAAAAGAGAGGAAGCTGAGAAGGGGGAGAGTAACGTGGAGGCTGGAGTACTCGTACAACGCTCTCTTGTTGCTTCTGTCTCGTGATACCCCCTTGTCCATTTCTGGTAAACATGTTAACCAGCTAGTACGAAGTTATTTTTGTTGTGCCTTGCTTTGTGTTCGTTGTGCTAATTATTTACTCTTTCTTACTGTCACTTTGTGAGCATTTCACTGCTCTGTGTTATGGTTGCTTGCTGTGTTCTTATTAATAGTACTGGCACCACATTGAACTACGATAGGGTGATTTTACTGATAAAGGTTGAATTGCGCACTCAAGAGAAAATTAATGAGATCTGACTTGTTTTCGGGTTGTAAATTGATTACTAACACATGTGATTCTGAACTGAAAGGGGGTTATCATTCCTTAATATCTGATCTGTTGACCTTTGGGTAAAATGGGATGTGCCAGAATGATTAGAGAGGTTTGTTGAGTAGACAACCCCAGTACATTACAGTAATTTTTGCTGATTTAGTTGCTGATAAGCCCTACCGACTTGTACCAGTTTGTACCAGCACTGGTATGACTAATACCAGTGCTGAAGTACCTTTGTTTTGCTTATTAACCCTTGCTGCGCTTGTTGCTTGATTTGGTTTTTGCGGTTCTATTGAGAAATAGAGACTGGGCCAGAGGTGATGACTGGCCCAGCAGAGGACATTAAACGTATAAGGGAATTATTATTGGGTATAAATGGACATTTATGAATTAATAAATGGGCCTGTGGACTTTACAGCCACTGGGCCCTTAATGGACCTTTAATAGACCCTTAGAGAAATAATGGGCCTGTGAGCCCACCAGGCCGTTGGGCCTAAGCTGGGTCATTCAAATAAAATAAAATATCTTGGGCTTTTATTAAACCCATTGGGCCCAATTTGATACTACATGGAAAAAAGTTTGTAAAGGAATGATTAAAGTTATAGGTATTTGTGGGCTTGGGCCCTAACTAGGTCGAGTCGGGTATAAAATCAAGATATTACACGGTTGGTGGCCCTACCCATAAATACTTAGTAACTAGACCCGAGGGTAAAAAGGACCGAGAATGGTATAAATGGGAAATGACGACCAAAAGTCCGTGCAGCACGAGCTACGGCTATGACGCACGAGTACGGACTTCTGATCCCACAGGATTAACACACAAACCAAGAATTAATTAAAAATAATCCAACTTGTGTTTTTATATATTTTTCTATATTATATGTATCCCTATTAAAATTATAACGAGTAGTTACACGATGTAGCTATGTAGTTAGGTCGTTTAATTAGATGTTGTAGATGATCAGTACATAGGTAGACGTAGTATAATATATTACATCAAGGAAATAGAATAAAACTATTAACTATTACAAAACTCGCAAGAAACACTAAGATAATAAAGTCTTTTTCACGTATAGATATGATAAAACGAATTAAATCTAATTATACATTTCACACACGTTTAACGATTAATTAAGTTACTATAAAGATAACTAATTAAGTACCTTAGATTAATATACGCACATATACATTTGTTAACTATCGAACATCACCCACGTAATTGGACTAAGTAAGATTATATATATACTAATATATATTGATCAATTTCTCTATATCACAACGAACTCCGCAAATAAGTACGTACGATACACGTACGTCAAAATGACTAAGTAGGAACATGAATATAAATGTACATATTGATCAATTTCTCTATAAGCACAATAGTAATAGGCACCTATAAGTATTAGAATATTTTATTTCTTTCTTTGCTTAGTTTAATTAAAAGTCCAAGTTAAAAGTGGTTGAATTTATAACATGCTTTCATCGTGCTATTCTTTATTGATGTTCTATAGAATATCGACATGACGTTAAATAATTAATGGGATTAGTAAAACACCTGGATTATACATACACTCACCGTGCAGCAGGGACACTGCACGGAAATTTGACCAAGTAAAAATAACAAGTAAATTATGTTAGGAGCATCAAGGACGCCTCAAACGCCTAGGTTCTTAAACTCAAATGTTCAATTTAACTAAATACGACCCGATCTCTAAATTAGGAGATTTAGCCGACTCGTATCCACCCGCGGGAGACGAGGCCATGACTGACGCTGTCGACGCTGATACAGGCGCAGACGCTTCAGAGTAGCCCTCGGAGTAGAGTCGACTTTGCGTATTGCTCCAGCTATCTCAGGTGTGGTTCCTGGGGTTTATATTCCTTTCTTTTAAAATTAGAACCTACCAGACTTACCCAAACCTGAACTGTGGTACCAAATTACCAAACAATCAATAATCAGGCCCGTAGAACTTGAACTGTCATAATTACATACCGGTAACTGTACCATAAATGAGACCCAACCTGCATTGCATGTCATCTGCACTTCATGATTGCATGTAAGATCCGATATACGGATCGTATAGGTTATTAGAATACTTATAGGTAGAATGCGTATTCAATACTATATGTACTTCGTCGGGAGTGATGAGAGTCGGGCCGGTGAGATTTAGATTAGGTGTAGTCTGGAGGCATTGTGACGGTTGGATTACGTACGCAAGCTCAACGCCCGTGGGATCCACTCGTCGGGATGTCTTTAAGGACATTCGATCACTTCTCACCAACGATGTCCATCACTTGATGGCTCGTAGTGCCAGATAGAGAGTTTTCTTTTCAATATCCTTACTAGTGATTAGTACTATAATATCTCCTCAATTGAGTGATTAAGGTTCGGTTTCTCAGTTTAGAGTATGCGTGTCATATGTGATGTATTGGAGCTATTCCGTTCTTTATATATATTTTCTATTAGTCGATATTTCAGGATCTCCTAATATTCGAAGGACTTCCTCCTTTGGCCCCTGGTTGGTACAGAGGAAGTCTGGGGCTCCCCTTTGGCCCCTGGTTGGTACAGGGAGTTCCCTTTTATTATATTCTTTTCAAACGGGTAGTCAGTTCCTTATTTTCGTATGACGGCTGAGATCGAGTATTTTAATTTTCTGATGTTTCTAATTTGGTGAGGGTAGGCTTCTCGGTTCGCTTTTAACCGAGTGTGTGCTTTTTTGTAGCCGCTCTGCTTTACCAGGGCGTTTCGTTCTGGAAACTCAGAATTTAGTTAGACCTGGTGGCTCGAATACGAGACCCGTCTAACAATACTCTTAGACCTGGCGGCTCGAATACGAGACCCGTCTAAGGGGGCGAATCCTGATGTCCTACACTCGGGGTTTAAATTTGAAAATTCATTCCTTTGTTTGGGAGATTGATCATATTCCTTATTATTTTATATGTATATATCTTTTGGGCTTTATTTCTCGCATCGTCTGTTTGGATAGTCTGATTAACTTGAATAAATGGTTAAACAAGATATCACTTAGCTAATTATAGTTTAGTCGAAATTATACTCAATTAAGTGTGATCGGTACAACTTAGAATCGGATATAAACCCAAAGGCTGGACCTTAATCCACACTGAGATTTTATATCTCACGTTCCACGGTTGGTTGTGGGGTCCAGGTAAGGAGCAGGAACTATTTTGGAGTCCAAGAGGAGAGCGCTAGGATGGAGTCCCGGTGTCTTCCGTTTTGTAGACTTTCCTTCCGATTTATTTCCTTGTATTTTGTTTGATTAGGGGTAGTTTGTAGTAAGATAGTGAGGTTCGGTCTCACGTCCTTTGATGAGACCGACCTCTTTGCATGTATTTTGTCTTTCTTCCGTTTCCGCTGTAAAATTTGTAAAAGACACCGTTATATATATATTATATTGTTGGATGTTCATGTATTGTGTACATCGTGTGTGTTGTTCCTTTATTTAAATATAATGTAGTAATCTTTATCTCACTTCTTAACTATTTAACTCAGCCTTTCGTGTACTTGTAAACAACTACACGTGGCGGGATTAACACCCATTAGCTACTTACAATTTCTGGGGTGTGACATTGAATTTTACATTTTTGAATTTTTTGCTATTTTTTTAAGGAGGTAGAAAAGTTGCAGATCAAACGGTTTCGAGACCAACAAAGTTGTGTTTTTCCTACCTTTCTAAAAAATAGCAAAAAAATTTCAAAAAATGTAAATTTCAAAATTCAAGTACATTTCAATATGTAAATCATTTTCAACGGTTCAGATCAATCATTGGAGTTTTCAAATTGGAGATACGACGTGGAGCAAGAGCGGTTTGGTGCTCCATGGAGCACCCTAGCCTATCTCTCTCTCTATATATATAGAGCAATGCTAAAATAATATGCATAGTACACCACCTTCCGTACTATGCATATATATATAGCTCAATAAATAGAGATTTAAGTTGCTCAAAAAATTCTTCATATCAAAATATTGTAGGAAATAAAATTTCGTGCTTTTGAAAGCTTTTTTGCTATTTTTTAAATATTTTTTAAGAACAACCCAGATTTAATACTACAAAAGTGCAATTTCTGAGCTGTTTTTAAAAAATAGCAAGAAAGTTCTAAAAATCACTAAATTTGATTTCCTACAAGATTTTGATATGAGAATTTATTGAGCAACTTAAATCTCAATTTATTAACCAAATTAAATATGCATAGCCGCATAGTACGAAAGATGGTGTACTATGCATATTATTTTAGCCTTGCTATATATATATATATATATATATATATATATATATGAATCTGGCTACGATGATATGCATAGTTAGTAAGCATTCATGCTATGCATTTTTTTTTGTCGGATTGCTTTAATCAACACCAATTTAATTTCCCCAATAAATTATTCATATTGAAATCTAGTAGGAAACCAATTTTTGTGATTTTTAGAGGTTTCTAGCTATTTCTTAAATATTTTTTAAAAACAGCTCTAAAGAGGTCTTTTTTTATTATTAAACAGCCCTGTTTTAAAAAAAAAATTAAAAAATAGCTAGAAATCTCTAAAAATCACGAAATTTGGTTTCCTACTAGATTTCAATATGAAGAATTTATTGGGCAACTTACATTGGTGTTAATTAAAGCAATCAAGTGAAGAAAAAAATGCATAGCACGACGAATGCTCACTAACTATGCATATCACCGTAGCCAGGTTATATAACTAGGCTATGGATCGGTGCTTGATCATCGAATCTCACATACGAACGGTTGAAATTTTGATTTATCATGCTGAATAATTTCTTTATATCAAAATTTTGTGGGATACCAAAATTTTCTATTTTAGAATTTTAGTGGTTGTTTTATATTTTTGAAAGTGACTCATTTTATGTATAAATGTTGAATATTTTATTACTATTTTCGAGGTATTTTCAAAATTCCAAAACAAATACTCTAGAAAATGTAAAAATAAAAAATTTTGGTATCCCATGAGATTTTGATATAAAGAAATTATTGAGCATGATAAATCAAAATTTTAACCATTAGTATGTGATATTTGATGATCAAGCACCGATTCATTGGTGTTTGATCAAGCACCATAGCCAAGTTCTATATATATGAGCAATGATATGGTAATATGTATAGTACATCTCCTTTCGTACAATGCAGCTATTAATTTGTCCAATAATTGAGACTTAAGTTGCTTAATGAATTCCTCATAACAAAATATTATCTCATAGGAAATCAAATTTCGTGATTTTAAGAATTTTTGTTATTTTTAAATATTTTTAAAACATACGAGATTTAATATTATGAAAGTGTCATTTCTGTGTTGTTTTTAGAAAATATATAAAAAATATCTAAAAACATTTTTATTTTTTACTATTTTATGAAAACTTCATTACATGCCCTCAAAGTTGGAGCCACACGCGATAAGATTTTGCTACAGTGCCTCCGACTTTTACCCCATTATGCTCTCACCATCTCGACATACACTCCACTAAATCTTAATTGTAGAAAGCATTTCTGTCATTATAGATATAGATAGAGACGGAGTAATCAAGCAAGAGACATTGTATATTTTTGCAAATATGATAGCATGCGTTCCATATTGATTCTATATATATATATATATATATATATATATTTCAAGCGAGATGCATACATGCATGCTTGGTTTTATATCCGTTGTTGTGCCTCTGTATCTTGATTAATTTCTAAATTCACGGCCCATCTCTGTTTGGGCTGATAAATGAAAGAGATTTTGACTTTGTACCCCAAAAACTTATAAAGAAATCAAAGAGGCTTCGGAAAAGCCCCAATTACAAATTTATTGGGCCGTTTTTTTATAATCCTTTTTGTTTGGCGAAACTCTCTAGTAACCACCAATCAGTACACAATCTGAGTTCTGGTAATGTACCTTCCGTGCCAATTTCTGTGTACTTGCACCAACAAGGGCTTAGAAATAGAACCCCATCTCCAATTTGTTGTTCATAATAACAATACCTTGTTAGTGGAGAAATGAAGAAGCATAATCAAAATGAAGAGTCAACATGAAAAGTGTACTTGGGATCAAAATAATTGCCAGAAATCGGATCATCAATATGCTAACAAGGATCGAAGTTGTAAAAATTTCTGAGTTAATCCTTTGAGGTTATCAGTTAATAGGAAATGAAAATACTGTTGAGGTGCTAATTTATTGACGCTACTGATTTAATCTCGTCAGTGAATGAAATTTGCAACTTGCTCAGATCGCCACTCTTACAATGGATTAGCAGAAAGCACGATCGTAAGGCAGATCATATCACTATGTAAATAACAGTTCCAGTTCATATACAGACATTGTTTGGTTTAATTGACGTGAATGAATGAAGTTTTAGAAATGAATTGGGGAAACTGCAGCTACGAAATATCAAAGTTCAACTATGCCACTGGTGCTACTGTTGGGTTGGGTGCTACTGTTAATAAGTGCATAAAAGCCGAGTAATTGCTAATTAGGAAGGTGAAATAAGTAGGATTAAAAGGTCCAGTGGCACTGTAGCAGAATCAACACCTAGCTTTCGAACTGGATTGAAACATTTTATTAAAGATATTGTTTGAAAATTGTGTTCTTCTTAACCTCCTAATTTTAACTACATTTAGGACATTCAACCTTCTCACCTCTCACCCAAGTTGGCACGCTATGTCGTTGCATTACAATATGCGGATGACACCGCAATTATAATGAACGCCTGTGAAACCACCATGGTATCAGTGATGACAACCTTAAGAGCATTTACCAACATATCAGGTTTAAGGATAAACTATTACAAAAGATGTTTCATACCACTACATCTGACGCAAGATGAGACAACCCGAGCGCAAGTCATCCTTTCGTGCCCGCAAGGAAGCCTACCCATCACATACCTCGAGATGCCGTTAACCATCAAAAGACCTACAAGGAGAGATTACCTCTCACTAATCGAGAAGGTCGAAAAACGCTTGCAATGGTGGAAAGGAAAATTGATTTCTAGAGCGGGTAAACTTCAGCTCATAAATTCGATGCTATTTTCGATCCCGGTATACTATATGGAATGTTTCAAGCTACCAAAATGGTTGATCCGGAGATTGGATAAAATATGGAGAGACTTCCTATGGATGCACAATGAGGGAGTAAAGCCAGGAGTCCACCTCATGAATTGGAAAACGGCATGCTTACCAAAGGTGCATGGTGGGCTAGGGATCAAAGACCTAAACCTACACAACACTGCATTGTTGTTACGTTGCTGGTGGAAAGCCTACAATAGGCCGGACTCTCTCTGGACTATTACCACAACAACTCCGTATTGTGCAGGTACTTATTGTTACGAGCCTTGTTTCTGGAAGAAATCGGCATCCTTCTTCTGGAACATGCTTCAGACAATACTACCTCTTTTCCAGTGGAGCAGCATGTGGAGAATTGGTGACGGCACTTCTATTTCCTTTTGGTTTGACGCTTGGTCTGCACACCCGTTGTCGCTCTGTTTTTCGAAACAAGACAGGATCCCCATCCCCCGAATCTCCCTCTGGGACGCGCTGCCAATATCAAACACCCTGCTCCCACACCCTCGAACACTTCAAGTATCTGACGCCATGCAACTTTTAGAAAACAATGCCTTTACTCAAGACACAAACACGCTGGTATGGCGATGGGAGGCGTCAGGTACCTACTCAGCTAACTCTTTTACAGATTAATTTCATCTGTAGGTAAGACCAAGCCATTCTGGACCTGGATCTGGCGAGCCAAAGCACCCCAAGCTGCCAAATTCTTCACTTGCATGTTGCTACAGGGACGTCTACTCACACACGACGTGATGCGCAAAAGAAACATCCATTGCAATCTTACATGTCCATTATGCTTAAATTGCTCCTGTGAATCGGCGCTACACTTATTTTTTCTATGCCCATACTCTGTCTCAATTTGGTTCAATCTTCAATTGAAATATCAGATGCGTTTCATCGTGCCAGCGACATCCATACACCTCATAATTCGAAGCATGAGATTACAGACTCCCCCTGCAAAAAGAACCATTTGGGACACTGTTTTCTTGGCAACTACACGAGCGATATGGAGACAGAGGAATGCGTTGATCTTTCAAGACCCTGGAGCAGCAAGAACAACAACGCATCTAATACAGAGGATTGAGGACGAAGTCAGTCTATGGACCAGATATTGCTGAGGCACTGTGGTGCTGAGATACGTTTGAGAGGGGTATTTGTTTCTGATGAGACTTTCAAGGGGTTATGTTTGTAATACGCAATGAGTTTTATGGGATGGGTATTCACATAGCAATGATTGTGATTCATGTAGTTTAGATTGCGAAATATAAACTGGTTTGTACTACAACTATGTTGTAACATACAACCTGACAGCTTATGTCAGGCTTTCAAAAAAAAGAGGATGGAGGAGTGTGATGGAGAGAGGAGGGTATTTTGGCTATTTAGAAAGTTATGTATTTTTAAATTAATTTTAGTTGATAGTAATTAGTAATGACAGGTAAATAATTTCATTAGAAATTTAACGACAATTTGCTAAGTTTGACTTTATAATAACATTCTACTAATTTTAATTAGAGTGACAATAAATAACTTCCCTTTAAAATATTGATGAAAATTTAAATTGTGAAAAAAAAAATCCTTAATGGAATGTAACTTTCATCGTGTTTCATTAGATCTTCAATCGTCTAAAATTTCTAACTCGCACAATTAACGGAACAAAGCCTCCATGTAAAAAAATATGCAACTTCCAAATGCAGTACCACGTGATTGGGAATCTATTGAAACTAGAAAAACAAATCGTGCTTCGCATCTTTGTTAATTATGTGCAAATATTAAATTAAATGATTCATGATATTCGTATCTTTAATAATTAAATTTTGATATCTCATATTAATTTTGAAGTGTATCTTTAATAAGCGGCTCTTGATATTTCATAATAATTATGAACAGTGCGATGTAACCTTGGAGAAAACGTACAAAAGTCGATTGATTTTCAATCAGTACACACAGAATCACGGGCGAATTCAGAATTTTCGTCAGGAGGGCAAGATTTATAATTTTTTTCTAAGAAGGAGCAAAATGACATAAATTTTTAAATATACATGGTAATTTTGGAAAAAAATTTTGACAAAATCGTACAAATACACATAGATTCTTTGCAAAAAAAAATTCAGAGAGGGCACTTGCCCCCCTCCCTCCGGTTCAACCAACATCCCTCCCTACACAGAACACACCGTATTTGTTACTTCACATACCATCATTGAATGAATTAAATGCATATCAAAAGGCTTAAATTTAGGCAACAAAAAAATGAATGTTGGTGATGATAAAATTCTTCAGACACGGGACATGTAGAGATTATTATTAATCCTTTTGATTTGATCATCTTCTGCTTAAACTAAAAACAATTAAAATGTGGAAAAAGAAGAAAATAAAAGCATTAACCCAAGAATATTCACTGGTACTAAATATTTCGAAATGCAACTGTTACACTGGTTTTCAGCATGGTGAAGTTGAGACAAACCATATCCAGAAAACCAGTATATCCAAAACAAATACATTATGAAATTTGAGAACTTGATCTCATCTTTTAATAATAATAATAATAATAATAATAATAAACAGCATATTCTATTGCCTGGTGGCAATATGTGGGAAGCATGCAACATGGAAAATTCAAGTACCGAGCCCAAAATTTGTGCATAAAAAACCAAATCTGGATTTCTGAAACCCACATTAATTGGCAGTGTAAAAGTTTGAATTTGTTTTTTTTTTTTTTATTTGAAGCCCTTAGGCAAGTTTGAATTTGGTCAGAAAGGGTCAAATATGAAATTTAGGAACTGCACAGAAAGATGCCTAGCCAAGCCTAACACTGGTTACACTGCACTCTGTTTCCCAAGTATCAGAATCTCTCTGCTTTCTTTGTTTCTTTCTCCGTTATAAATGGTGTGACATTAATCAAACTCTGCCACCCCTACCCTAGTTTCAATCAGATTGTTTCTTTAATGCAACGCACAATTTTATATAGAAAAAAAAAAATAATGTTTGTAGGAGCCTCTCTCTTATCTACACTGATGCCTGACATCTCTCTCTATATTTTAACATGAAAATAAGTTTGTTGATTTAGATTTTATAACTGGAGATTACAAATTGTTTCAAACAAGTTTGTTTCTATTTCACTTCTCTCAAAAGACAGTGTATTCATTTGTGATCTGCCTACTTTTATTGCAACCCAAAAGGCAAGAATAAAAGCTGCTCTTCTTGAACACAGAGATTCAATATGGTGAAATATTATTTATTGTTTTGGGAGAAGCATCAAACGCAAAAACAAATAGCAAAACTTAGGTACAACATTCTAGGTGCTCTCTAGGTATTTCAATCAATTTGTATCATTCAAATGCATCAAGATTCGCACCATACATTCCAATCAAATGGTACAGATTGACAGGCCCGGCCCTTAGCCAGAGCTACCAGGGCGACTGCCCCAGGCCCAAACATTTCAGAGGGCCCATAATTTTTAGTTTTCTCACAGCCCCAACCCTATTTCTTACCCAGCCACCGAATAAATACTCCCCACTTCTTCCACAGCCGACATAACCCTAAATCCCTAAATTCCATTTCTCTCACTCGCCAGAAGCTCATTTATTTTAGCCATGCTCATTTATAATACCAGATATTTTGATATATATTATGGAGCATGGCTAAAATAATATGCATAGTACACCACATAACGTACTATGCGCTCATTTGTATTTAATTTGGTCATTAAATTGATATTTAAGTTGCTCAATAAATTCTTCATATCAAAATCTTGTAGGAAATAAAATTTCGTGATTTTTAGAGCTTTCTTGCTATTTTTTAAATATTTTTTAAAAACAGCCCAAAAATGACACTTTTGTAGTATTAAATCTGGACTGTTTTTAAAAAATATTTAAAAAATAGCTAGAAAGCTCTAAAAATCACGAAATTTGATTTCCTACAATATTTTCATATGAAGAATTTATTGAGCAACTTAAATCTCAATTTAATGACCTATATCTATATGCATAGTACAAAATGGAGTGTAATATGCATATTATTTTAGCCATGCTCTATATTATGTTAGTGGATGAATAAATATTCTTCAAATGTACTAGCTAGTACTTTGTGATAGTACTATTTCACATTATTATTATAGTACTATAACTTGTGATATGTTTGTCAATTTCAACTTATTCTTCCGGCACTTCATGACAGTCCTACACATTAACATTTGAAAATTAGGCAGCTAAAAAAACAATTATTATGTGATAAGAAAATTAGTCAAATTAAGAATTATTAAATTATGCTTTTGAATTTTTTGAAACTGAAAAATAGTAGTGTTATTTTTAATTATTAAACTGTGTTATTTTTACTTTTTTTTCAAAAATTTAAAAAGTATAGCTACAAAACTTCAAATGCGCTCAAAATTGATTTACTAGAAGATTTTGATGTATTAATTGTATTGACCAACTTAGATGAGTCATTTGAGTTGTCGGTATATGTTTTTTTATGCCGAAGTAAAACACTATTTTTACTTTGCATAGCACAGTAACATATATCATATATATATAGATAGATTGGCTAGGGTGTTTCATGAAGCACCAAACTCCTAATACTTCACACCGTATCTCCAATTTAAAATTTTCAACGATCGATCCGAACAGTTGAACATGATCTACATATTGAAATCTACTTGAAAATCGAATTTTCCATTTTTTAGATTTTTTTTTTTGCTCTTTTTAGAGAGGTAGGAATATTTCAACTTTTGTTGGTCCAGAAACCGTTGCATTAGCAACTTTTCTACCTCTTTAAAAAAATAGCAAAAAAATTCAAAAAATGTAAAATTCAATCTCCAAGTAGATTTCAATATGTAGATCATGTTCAACGGTTCGGATCAGTCATTGAAATGTTCAAATTGGATATAACGGGTGTTGAGCACGAGCATTTGATGCTCCGTGGAGCACCCTAGCCTTTATATATATATATATATAGAGTGAGGCTATGGTGTTCCACAAAGCACGTGCTTTGCAATTATGGACCATTGAATCACGCTTTGTGATTCGTACCAGCATGATATTCGAAGATCCAATGATCCACAATTACAAAGCACGTGTTTTGCGGAACACCATAGCCTCACTCTATATATATATATATATATATATATATATATATATATATATATATATATCAGGTGATTGGACTTTGATGCAGAATAGCAGGCCAAACAATAATATCCTAGTCGTAAAAAAATAGATAATTCCAAATAGTAAAAAAAATTAATTCTTGACTAACTACACAACAATCAATAATTGAACTGGAACTTTATTATTTTTCATCCTAATCTCCATTTTGCTTGTTATATTAGAATAGATAAGCATCATGACAAATTACTGTTCTCTGATCTCCTCTCAAGTAGTAGAAGCACAAACATGGAAATAACTAGAACTTGCATTTGATGAATTGGAATTGCCATGAAAGCTGTGAAATTATTTACTAATCACCCAAAAGGAAAAAATAGTGTTCTAAATTCGTGTCGTTCTGTTTTAAAAACGACTTGGCACGGCACAGAACGGCACGGCATGGTTAGTATTTTATTATTTTTACCGTGTCGTTCCGTGTAGTGCCAAAAATTGGAAGGGATCGGAACGGAACGGTTAAGACACGGCACGTTTAGGCATGCCGTGTCTAAACGTATCGTGTTTTAACCGTTTTCTGCCTAAAAGTGTTGGGTCTTAACAGTGTCGTGTCTAAATGTGTCGTCTCTAAACGTGTCGTGTCTAAACGGGTCGTGTGTAAACATGTCATCTCTTAACTATGTCGTGAATCGTGTCTAAACGTTTATTTTTTAAAATTTGTAAAGTTTAAAATAAAAATAATTAATAAATACAAAAGATTTCAAAAAAAATTGAACTTTCGTATCTATCCGTGCCCACCCCCTTTCGGGCCTGGAACTCCCCTTTTTGTTTTGCAATACTCTCATGTGCTGAGATCTAGATTCTAAATAAGTTTTCTCGGTTGCAAACGTGTTTGAATTTAGAAGTCAAATAGAAAGGGGGAGCCAGAGCAGAGGGAAGGGCCAAAGAGGTGGTGTCGTGCATTAGCCTCGGTTCAACTAGTGTGTGTCTCTTGTACGAGTAATAAACCATAGTTGCCTTTTCTTTGACTTGCTTGCTCTGTTGTGATTTGGGTTGTGTCGATTTCTTGAATTATTGTTTTGATGCACTTTGATGGCAGTGACAATCGAGTCACTATCGTGCTTGAGCTTTCGTCTCTATGAGCTCTGACTGGGATTATTTTGCCAGCTCGACTTGTGGTTGGGTCTGTGTGTTTTTGAATCCCTTTTTGGGACGAGTACCAGTCTGGGTTGATGATAGTTATGACCTGTGCCAAATTCGTACCAGCACTGGTATGGGTGCTGGTGCCTTTTTTATACCTGATGACCTTGCTGTGGTTCTTGGCTTGTTGACCTGTGAATTGTGTTACTGTCCTGACACTGCACTGGTTTGCCAGCACCAGTGCAGTGTTGGTCCTTGCACTGGGGTGTTCTGTGTTGTATGAAAAACAGCCCATAAGTGGTGCCTGGGCCAGTAAGCCTGATGTGGGCCTTTTTTGAACCCATTTAAACTAACCGTGCATGAATGGGCCTTAAGGCATTAAATGTGGAATTTTGGAAATATAAACCAGAATAATAATGGGCCTTTTGACCACTGAGGCCCAAGGACCCATCTCGGGTTTAAAATAATAAATGGGCAGCAAGCCCACTGGGCCTCTGACCTTTGCTGGACTTAAAGAATTAAAAATAATAAATGGGCATGTTGAGCCCATTTGACCCATCATATACTATACAACTATATCAACAGATAAAAATATAGTTCTAGATATTCTTGGGCCTTGACCCTAGTTGGTCCTCGTTTGGTATTATATACTAAACAACTAGTGGTTTAGCCCATAATACCTAGTAACTAGACCCGAAAATAAAAAGGACCGAGAAAGGTTTAAATGGGAAATGACGACTGTAAGTCCATGCATCACGAACTACGGCTATAACGCACGAGTACGGACTTATGATCCCACAGGATTGACACAAAAAAATAATAAATTAAAATGAACCAACATGTGTTTTATTTGAGTTTCTTATATATTTTTCTTCTATATTATATTTAGCACAAAGTTATATAACGTATAATATACGGCATAGCTATATAGTAGGATAGTTGTTTAGGTACGACATCGTATCTGAAATGATGACACTTGACATACAAATTATACGTGACAATTAAATTAATTAAATATTTATATTAACATGATTAAATTATGAAACAAGTTAAATATAACATATATATATATTAGTAAAATATCGCACACCACCAACATAATTGGACTAAGTAAGATTATATATATAATAAGAATTGTGCTACTATGCTTTGCAAAGCGCGGCAAAACGAGTGCTTTGCGATTGTTGATCATTGGATCGCGCTTTGTGATTTGTGCCAACATGATGATCAAAGATCCAATGGTTTCACAATCGCAAAGCGCGCATTTTATCGCGCTTTGCAAAGCATAATAGCACAACTCTATATAATAATAATATATATTGATCAATTTCTCTATATCATCATCCAACACAATAGACACATGAATACATGTGAAACACACGCAGGTATGAAGAAGTAAATAACTAACTAAAATAACATATATATTGATCAATTTCTCAAAAAGCACACTAAAATACAATACGATACATTACCTATATTTATATGTATAAGTAACGTTAAATACAATACACACACACACTAATGATTAAGTAAATATTTAATCACAATAACATATATTGATTAGTTTTAGTTAAAAGTCCACCTAAAAGTAATTGAATTTATAACATGTTTTTTTCGTGTTGTGTTTAATTTAAGTTATGTATCTTATCGACCTGGCGTCATAATAAATTGAAGTAGTATCGCAATTAGAAAACAACTCTTGAATTAAATAAAAGATAAGAACTATATGATTCACACACACTCGCCGTGCAGCAAGAACACTGCACGCGAGATTTGACTACGTAAAACTATTAAATAAATTATATTAGGAGCATCAAGGACGTCTCAAACGCCTAAGCTTTTTCCTTCAATTTCCACATCAGTTATAATATCTCACCTAATTAAACAAACCCGGCATAAATAATTAGGAGGCTTAGTTGACTCGGACTCACCCTCGGTGGCCAAGTTCTACGCTGTCACAGACGACGCTGTGCCTAGCGCGGACGCAACAGAGCTTCCGTAGACTAGGACTACCCTCTCTTCTTTCAGGTGTGGATTCCTGGGGTTTATATCCCTTTCTCTTATATCTAGGACCTACTAGACTTACCTAAACTGAACTGCGGTACGAAGATACCAACAATTGTTAATCAGGCACGTATCACTTGAATTGCCATAATTGCATACCGGTAATTGTACCATTAATTGAGACCAACATGCATTGCATGTCATTGCACATCATCTGACATATAAGATCCGATATACGGATCGTATAGTTTATTAAATTACTTATAGGTAGATGCGTATTAAATACTATATATATTTCGTTAGGAGTGATGAGTGTCGGGCCGGTGAGTTTTAGATTGGATGTAGTCTGAGAGCATCGTGGGGAGTTTACGTGTCATGGTGTTTGACATAGCCCATGAAGTATTCTCAGCGGGATGTCCTTAAGGACAATCGACTAATCATCACCAACGATGACCATCACTTGATGGCTCGTAGTGCTAGTTCGAGAGTTTTATTTCTCAAGATCCTTACTAGTATAAGTATTATAGTATTTCCTCTCTGAGTGATTAAGGTTCGATTTCTCAGTTTAGAGTATGCGTGTCATATGTGAGGTATTGGAGCTATTTCGTTCTTTATATATTCTATTAGCCGATATTTCGAGATCTCCAAATATTCGAAGGGGTTCCTCCATTGACCCTTGGTGGGTACAGAGGAAATCTAAGCCTTCCCTTGGCCTTAACTGGTACAGGGAGTTCTCTTTTTATTATTATTCAAATGGGTAGTCGGTTCCTTATTTTCGTATGACGGTTGAGACCGAGAGTGTGCTTTTTGTAGCTGCTCTATTTTATCAGGACGTTTCGTTCTGAAAACTCAAAGTTTAGTTGGGTCGTGGTTGATTTGAGACCCCGCCTAACGATACCCTTAGGCTTGTGGTTACGACCCGTTTGAGGGAGCGAATCCTGAAGTCCTACAACGGGGTCAAAATTGACATTTCATTTCCTTTGTCTGGGAGTTTTGATATCTTCCCTTATTATTTATTGTATATTACTATTCCTCATATTACTTTTGGGGTTTTGTTGTCGTATCGCCCTTTTTGGCTAGATTTAATTATTTAAATGTGAAATGATCAACTAATGCACAATTAGGTGTAGTAATTATGATAATCTCTCTAAGTGTGAAATGGTCCAAACTTGAATCGGATATAAACTCATAGGCTGGACCTTAATCCACAATGAGTAATTTTTTTATAAATTACTCACGTTCCACGGTAGTTGTGGGGTCCAGGTAAGGAGCAGAAGTCTTTTGATATCCAGAGGAGAGCGCTAGGATTGAATCCCCGGCGTCTTCCGTTTTGCTTATAATTTCTTTTGTTTTTCTTTTACTTTCTTTTGTTATGATTAGTTTGTAGTAGGATAGCGAGGGTCGGTCCCACGTCCTATGATGGGATCGTCCTCTTCTGTATTTATTTTACTTTTCTTTAGCTTCTGTTGTGAACTTTGTACAGACGCTGGTTTATATATATATATATATACTTGTTGGATGTTCATGTACTGTGTGCAATGTGTGTGTTTTTTCTTAAATTAAGTATAATAAATTAATCTTATCTGTATTTTTGAGTGGTAAATTAAGCCTTATGTGTATTTGTAATCAAGTACACGTGGCGGGATTAACACCCCTAAGTTAGTAAATATTTCTGGAGTGTGACAGTGTCTAAATGTGCCGTGTCTAGACGTGTTCTCGTGTCGTTCCGTGCCGTGTCTTGCCTCTCCTCGTAAACGTTATGTGTCGTGCCGTGTCATACAATATGAAACCTAAGCACGACACGTGAACAGTACCGTGCCGTGTCCTTATCGTGTCGTGTTGTTTCGTGCCATTTTCAGACACGCATACACGATTTTGAGAACCCTAAAAAAAAACACATGGCTAGAGGATCTTTATTTGCAACCCTATAAACCCACCAGGGAAAAACACATGGCTAGAAGAACTTGATATGCACATCCCAACTTTAAGAATTAAGACAGAGCTTTAAACAAAATAAAACCCAACAACACAAACAAAAATCCAAATTAAAATACAAACCCAACACCACAAACAAAAACCCAAATTAAAAGATATAATATACAACCAGTCTGAACTTTACTAGGACATACTGGCACTGAGACTAATACATGGTACAGCTAATAAGATCTCTTGGTTTGCATTTTGTCTCTCCATCACTCACTAGGCGCCAAAATGCCGCTAAATAATTATCCCCACACCTACATACCATAAGCACTTGATTTATACACATATTGTGCCATTTCATGACCCTAAATATAATATAGCTAATTAATATTGCTAGATTAATATTCAAATAGGATTACAGAATCTTTGCCTCCCTGTGCAGGAGCAGTGATTCAGATCACCATCATGCGATCTCTGATTAGATGGATTATGGATATTGCTTATATATTAATAAAATCATATATAAATGAATTCATGCACTTGGTGTAACGGGTCATTATGTAACCGAGTAAGCATTATGCAACAGAACTTGTTGAGTACTTCAACATTTATTGCGGATACACACACTGACATATATACACACCTCACCATTAATTAATAAAATAAAACAATGTCAATTGAACGACCAAGATTTCCCCTTCAAATAGAGAAAAGAATCTGGACGTAGATATAATTCTTCAGATTGCAAGGGTTTATACGGAAACAATTATGTGGTGCCAGCTAATGAGCTGCCAAGTAGGCGCAAGAGATCTACTCAATATTTCTCGCCAGGAAACCAGCATGCGAACTAGTGATGTATTGAGCAGAAGGATCTAAGCCGTCAGAACACAGAAGGCATCACATCAAATTTAGAACTAGAAAGGATCTCAGCCGTTAGAGTAGACCATCACATCAAGGCCGGACGCTCTTTAAACTAATTAAATGATTTTCCTCAAAAAAAAAAAACTAATTAAATGATTTACCAGATAGAGGAGTGGAGAACTCTGAGAGCAAGCCAGGATGCGGAATCACATGCGTGCTTCATCCAACGGCTAGTATTTATTATATAAATGTATTTTATTCTGACACCTGGATTTCCTTTTTTTATTATTCTTTTCTGATAAAACACTCAGATTTCCGAGTGCATTAAACGTTTAAACCAGCAACAATTGAATTGAAAATTGGGAAAAGCTGGAATGCCTTTCACTGGAATACCCTTTCAAATATTGCAACTTTTGAAATGAACCGCCACGTTGAAACTTTGTTATCCATTTCCATAAACAATAAATAAATATTTACAACTATATAAATTTCTACTATCCCTCTGCCATTGAAGGTATTTTCTTAAAAAGAAAAAGAAACGGTGACGATACCTACAAATGTTCGTCTGTAAGTTGTACATCAGCTCCGTTGCCTGTATATGTACCGTTTGTATTTAATTTTATTTCGGATAATAAAAGGCAAATAGTAATAACGTACAAACCTGAAAAATATGACTAGTATTTTCGTTAACTAAATAAAAATAAATTGTTTTTTTAAACGGGCAGAAAGCAAATAAAAAGATGAAGGAATTTTTATTTTATTATAGAAGTATAGAACTGAGATGGAGCAGAAAACGACAAGGAGAGCAGTGCAGTTACTGAAAAGGAGAGGTGTATGTATCAGTGTCTCAGAGCACCGCAGCAGTGCCAGTCACATGGCCACGACTGTACCGATTCCGAGGACAACAGTGCCAACGAGGCTATATATTGCGCCTTCCCATCTACTTCCTCTCTCCCCAGCGAATTATTGTCAAAATAGATAAATAAATAAAATGAGACTTGTAAATCGAGAAAAACAAAAGGTCAAATAATCTGTGAATGGATTCACGGGTTCCCAAGCATTAAGCACATGGTGCACGGTGATCGGATCCATGCCAAAATGGAGACATCCAGTTTGACTGGTTAAAGTACTTCGAGGTGGTGGTTGTCTTGTTGAATGCTGAGGCCTAAATATATTGCACTGGTTGATAGAAACGCATTTTTTTTCACCGTTCTACACTTCTACGTCAAATTAATCTGAATCGGTAATCTTTAATTCAATTATTCAGATTCAAAATTCTCTTCTCTACCGAACAAAATATCGATACAAGCACAAACTCCCCCAGTTAAAACGAAATTAATCTTCTCATTAAGTTAACAGCAAGCAAAATCAGACAAATTAACAAAATATTTACACCCCCACTGCGAGCTGAAAAAAGATGACCAGCCCCCAAAAACCCAATTGGTGGTTTAAAAAGAAAAGGAAAAGAAATAAAAAGAAAATCAATGCCCTTCTAAACCTAAAATAAAATTTGGTTAATTCTAGACTTTTTTTCTCCTAAAAAGAATTTTCGACTGAACCCGTTATCCGAAAGCAAAATAAACCATCCTAATCTCTTGACCCAGCAGAAAACACTTTCTCAACCCTATTATTCCTGGACCCGGTCCGAGCCAGAGATGAACCGGGTCTACCCGTGCCTGAACCATCTCGATCTTTCTTCTGGGGAGAAAACAACTTATCCAACCCGAAAACTGAACCGGTTTTGGACGAACCGCGCAAAGAACAAACGGGCACATTAAGAACCGGGCTTACCCGAACCACATTTGACGAGTGCGATCTCTCCATTCCATTCCTCGGCCGGACTGGTCTGGGACCTCCATTGAAGCTACCAGGGCTACTAGAGCTCCTTTCCAACCCTTGGAAAACGATCTTACCACTGGAGTTCATCCTAGGGCTATCAACAGATGCGCCTCTCACAGGTGGGACCAGTACAGCATTAGTTGACCTTCTAACCGGACATCGACCTGCTCGGGAGGCTTCCAATCGAGCCCGGATCATTCTGACACGTGGTGGTATCTTCTCAGAATCAAGGGAAAGGCGCGGTAGATCTGTATCGTTCCTCTCGGATGAAGAGGAAGAGGATAGGGATAGACGGGCAGACATTGAAACGGAATCTGCATCCGAATCCCGGTGAAGTAGAGGTAAACTGAGAACTGAATCGGATCTAGTGTTTCTATGGATGAAATATTTCAAGGATCTTGCTGAAGAGGTTGGGATAGGGTTGGAGTGAGTGGTTGTGTTCTTAGAGAGAGAGGAGGGAGACCTCTGTGGCAGATCAGACTTGTTTGGGCTGTTTTGTGATCTTTTCAGGCCTAGTAACTCTCGCCATCGGCTGGAGCAGCTTGGGGCTTTGGGAGAGAACACATAGGGGTCGGATTCTAAAGCAAGCGCCGGAGAGGTACGGGGCTTAATCGCATCAGGCGGTCGGATCTCACCAAAGTTATCAACAGATGCGCGATGGGGGCGGAGAGGAAGGAGCTTACCATTGGAGAATAGTTCATCAGCTGAGAGCATTTTGGCTGGATCATCTTCTAAGGGAAACTCGAACTCAATGAAGTCCTTGTCAGCTGCTGGCGTGGCAGGGAGAGATGAGATCGGAGAGAGGGATGTGGTGGCAGTAGCAGGTCCCACATCTGACACCACTACATTGTTCTCACGGCTGATGGAGATTCGAGTGTTCATCCAGGGGTGAGAGAGAGGGGAGCTCGGAGATGCCACCGCGGAAGCCATTGTTGTACGGATCTCCGGCGATCGTATGTGGTTTGAGTTGGAGTGCTATTTAGAGAGAGAGAGAGAGAGAGAGAGACTATTGAGTATACGGGGTACAACGGATTGCTATATATAAATTGCTTTGTTTTATTTACTCTCCTCTCCGGTTCAACGATAACTGGAGAAATATCACAGATTACGATTTGATCAGTTTGCTCTCCAGTTTTCTGGGACCAGAATGGATGTGCTGTATATTTTGATTCGCTTTTGAAAATTTCACAATTCCTCGAATTTTAGCTGATGGAGAGCCTAAATCTTGCGAGTTCTGTGACGACCCACCGAGACATGTAGTTAGAATTCTCAGTCTGTGGAATAAAATTTAATTTGATATTTAGTTTCAAAACAGTGTTTCAGATCTATCTCAATTTGTCCATGCATTAAAATCCAAAAAACATATCACGCAGCAACAGCGGCAAAGCCATTATGTGAAGGGGCTTCAGGGTTGGCTCGCGTGGCTGCTGCGAATCAATTTTGGATTGTTTTCATATTCATAATGTTTTGTTGGATTTCATCAATTTCGTACCTTTTCAATTACTGACATAAATTTGACGTGATTCCATAATTTAGAAAGAATGAGAATTCAAATTTAGTTCTCAGCTCTGATCTCCCCTCATGTGAATCAATTGGTGTTATTTTGCCAATCAGCATTTGTGACTACGTACTGATGTGATGCACAACTGTTGATGATGCGGTGTTAAATTGTCCTTTTATATTGTTAAACATTTGACCGAATAAATAAATATAAAACATTGTAAATCAAACAAATTACTAGTTTCGACGCACTTAAGATACGACATGGTTAAGATGCGTTGATGTGGTTTTGGCTAGTTTGGTTAGTATTTTCTTGCTCTTTTTAATTTCAAATTTAAATAGACTAAGATCTAATTAACCTAAGCAAATTTTCATCTTGATCTTGATCTTCTAATCTTCCTCTTAGATCATCCTTGATCATCTCCTGTGTTCCTTTGTGCATTTTGTTTAAATGCCCTATAAACATTCTCAAAACACAAGAAATGATAAAATTCAAATAATTTTGCAAATCAACAAACTCAAGGGAATCTTGAGCCAACAATCTCTCCTTTTTGTTGATTTGCAAAACCTCAAACATATGTGCCAAAATATAATTTTTATTTAAACTCAATATGGCACATATGATTTCTTACCCTTTTTGGAAATCAAACAAAAGGTTGCATTTTGAAAATTTTCAATTGAAAAGCATAGCTCCCTCTCAATTTGATAATTCTCCCTTAATTTATGCATAATTATGATTGAGCAACAAGGCTCTCCCTCAATTTATTCATTTTTCAAATCAATCATAGAGCCCTAAAATTACAAGTTTGCGTAAGTTTTGCGGAAGCGTATTTTGAAATTAAGGCTCACAATTGTTAGAGTTTGTTTGAGTTTTATAAGGCACAATTCATCAAAAATTTTGCTCCTCCTAAATATATTGGAATTAGTTTTTTTTTTTTTTTTTGGGGGGGGGGGGGGGTTTAATTTTCAAATCACCTAAGTTTGCCCTTTAGGCACCCAAGCAACATTTGATTGGTTGCTTCTCTTTCTAAGGGTGCACTCTAATGAGATATGGCCATGTTTGCAACAATAATTGCATATAGCATTTGTTGGAGGATTACCATTTGCATTTAACAATGTATTTGCCTTCACAAACCTAGATTGGTAATCGTTTATCAATTGTTGTGCTTTGTTGTTCGATTGGTACACAAAATTGAAGTTTTGTTTTGGCACTTGCTTTGGTTGAGACACAATCTTTGGTGTTTGATTGTGTCTAATACCATGTTGGACATGGTTGTTACCCTTGGGTTCATATGCCCATCCGGTTGGTCCCATATAGCATGCATTATTGGACCATGATGGGTTGAAATACCTAGGTACCGATTTAGATTTGATATGGCTTTCATTGTTGAACCGGTAACTAAATGCATTATTTGGTACATTGCCCTTGTTTTGGTATTTTACCCTTTTGCCCTTGGTATCCTTACCTATTTGTTTTCTCTCATTTGTAGTGCATTGGGGTTTCTTGCGTGGCAAAGAGGATGGTGAACTCTTTTCATATTCCAATCCCTTTTGTCATGGGATTTTTGACCTTCAAAAATTTTACTCAAGTCCAATTTGTTTTTTCTCAAAGCATTGGAAGACCTCAAAGTCTTATTTTCCATGTCGAGTTTGTTTGCTTTGGACTCAAGCTCATGAATTTTGTTATTTAACCCCCCAATTGTGCAATCTTTACTCATGAGGGCTTGGTTTGATTCAATGAGGAGTTTATTTAATCTAGCAATTTCAATTTTCAATAACTCCTCATTTGACACATCACTTTTGTCATCATAATCGTCACCCGATTCACTATCGGATTTAAACCCTACACAAAAATTAACCTCAAGGGGTTTAGGGTCTAGAGATACCTTAGCCACATCGTTAGATGTGGATGTGCTAGCTTCGTCCTTGGAGGCTCGCTCCATCGGTTGCTCTTCTTCCACCGGTTTCACCTCTTCCAACGAATGCTCCTCCTTCATCACATCATTCTCCTCAACTCGTCCGAGAGCAAGCTTCTTGATAAGTCCGATCACTCTCGGGTCGATTACATTGTTCTTGGAGTTGATGGCATCCAAATTGATCTTCCCTTCGTCCACCAAGGCGACAAGGGCATAATAATCATCTCCTTGATGTCATCCACTTGAACATTTCTTCAAGCAATTTGGTAAAAATGGGGATGTGTTTGCTTGCATCTATCCCAAAGTCTCGAAAGGGTGAAACAAATTGGGATTCTTGGTTTGAGGTGGAGGATTGGTAATGGTAGTCTTGGTTGGAGTTAGAGGTTTGATGATGTCTAGAGTTTTTGGCCGAAAATGCAATGGTTTTGGATTGATGATCGTGTTCCCCAAGTTGTCGAAGGGTTTTCTCATAGGTTTTGAGAAATAAATACACTTCTTCGAGTGTGAAGGAGACTTCTCTAGCATTGTTCATGGCCTTTAACGAACTCATATACGCTCTCCATGAGGGCCTCCATTGCATGACCCTTATGAGCTTGGTGGCAATCTTGTATGGCTCCATGGGATCACCTATTTCAATAAGTTCGTTAGTTAGAATTGAAAGACGTGTGTACATGTCCTCAATGAACTTGTTTTCTCTGATTCTAAAGTTCTCAAATTGCGATTGCAATCCAGCCTCTTTATATCGTTTAAGCAATGCATTGCCTTCATATTTTTGAAGCAATGCATGCCACATATCATAGGCATTTGTTGCCTCCCCTAAAATTGGTGCAACTGACTCATGAATTGTCACACCCCAGAAAATATATCTAGCTTAGGGGTGTTAATCCCGCCACGTGTACTTGAGTTCAAGTACACGAAAGACTTAGAATAAATAATAAAATAATAAACAAAATAGCTATTTAAGTTAAATGTAAAGGAACACACACACAATATCACACAATACACATATATCCAAAAGTCATTTCATTAACTCCAGCGTCTATTTACAAAGTAACATCGGAAGCAAAGGAATAAAAATACATAAAGGAGAGGACGATCCCACCAAAGGACATGGGGTCGACCCTCGCTAACCTACTACAAACTACTCCTAACAAAATAAAAGAAAATAAACAAGGTGAAGATAATCAAAGCGAATGACGCCGGGGAACTCCATCCTAGCGCGCTCCTCAGGACTTCAAAAGTACTCCTCACCTAGACCCCACAACCACCGTGAAAACGTGAGAAATAAATCTCTGTGCGGATTAAGGTCCAGCCTTTAAGTTTATACATTTCTCTAAGGTGGAACCCAAGCCATCTCTGGGTATTTCAATTATACATTTGTAGCCTATCTAATTATTCCACTTTTAATAATTTATACCATACTTTTAATTTACCTATACCATGTTATTCTACAAATCGGAGATACAGACGTAAAAGAAACCCAAAAGAAATAAATAGGTACTAAGTATACATATAGTACGAAGATTTATATCAACTGCCCAAAAACGAAATCCCAATTTGTAGGACAACATGATTCGTCCCTTAGGGTTGGGGCACTATACAGCAGCCATCGTAACCTAAGGTTTTGTTTTAAGCTTGGGGCACTATACAACAGCCTTCGTAACCTAAAACCAATTGGTCCTCCCGGGGCGATATCGCCCTAGGAAAGTCAAAGTATCAGTCAACAACGAATCATGTGCCTACCTCACCAAAGATAAAAACTAAAGAAGAAAATCAGCCTCAGTTGCCATACGGAAAATAAGGAACCGACTACTCGTTTGAAAGAATAATAATAAAATGAGAACTCCCTATACCAACCAGAGGCCAAACGGGAGCCCCAGACATCCTCTATACCAACCAGGGGCCAAAGGAGGAAACCCTTCGAATATTAGGAGATCTCGTAATACCGGCTAATGAATAATATAATAAATAAACGGAATAGCTCCAATACCTCACATATGGCACACACACTCCAAAACTGAGAAGCCGGCCTTATTCACTCAGAGTGAGGAGTATAATATTAATATATAGATAATATGGAGATTGAAAATAAAACTAACAGATAGCACTACGAGTCATCAAGTGATGAACTCGCTGGTGATCATTAGTCGGATGTCCTTAAGGACATCCCGGCGAGTGGACCCCACGGGCGCAACCGTTTACCGTACGTAATCCACCGTCACGATGCCCTCAGATTACATCCAATCTAAGGCTCACCGGCCCGACTCTCAGCACTCCCGACGAAGTACATATAATATTGAATACGTGTCTACCTATAAATATCTAATAACCTATTTGATTCGTATATCGAATCTCACGTGCAATATGAAATGCAGATGACATGCAAATACATGTTGGTCTCAATAATTGGTTATCGGTATGCAAGTATGACAGTTCAAGTTCTACAGGCCTATTTATAATTGTTGGTAATTGTTGGTACCTCAATTCAGATAAAAGAAAAGAAGGTAGAGGCCTGGTTCCTACATCCTAGACAAGGGTATAAACCCCAGGAACCCGCACCTGTTATTACGGTATTCACGACATTGGTATCAAATTCGAGGGTGTAGTCCTGCAACGTCAATGTCTGCTTTAGCGTCCACTAATTCGGAACATCCTTGTCTCCCGCAGCTGATTCCAACTTACTAAATTTCCTAATTAGCATTAGGGTTTATCAGCTTAAATGTGTTATCAAATCATTTATCTTATGAAATCAGAATAGACATAATCTAGGCATTGAGACGTCCTTGATGCTCCTAATTTAAATTAATTATCATTATTACTTGGTTAAATCTTTGGGCAGCATCTCTGCTGCATATTGAGTGTGAGAAATCTAGTCCTACAGTTCATTGCTTTTAATTAAATGCTCAGTGTCATGTTTTCACTTATAGTCATTCTTAACTTATGTTGCATTAGTCATGTCTAATGTTATTGAGACGTCAAGACGATATCCTATGAAACAACAATAAAAGAACATCACGAGGCAAGCATATAATAAATTCAACCACTTTTAGTTGGACTTTTAATTAAACTAGAAAAAGAAGAAAGAAAACTTATCTAATTATAGTGTTAGCTAAGATATGTGTATTTATAGTGCTTACGTGCTTCTAGAGAAATTGATCAATATATGTTATTATAATTAAATATTTACTTAGTCCAAACTTGTGTAAATGTTGTTTAGTGTTTTATCATATTTATAAGTGTAATATGCTTTTATTATCTTAGTATTCTTATAATACTTTTATTTTGCAAGTTTTACAATAGTTAATAGTATTATTTTATTAAATTAAGTGCTTAATTATTAATTAAGTCGTTACATATAATATTGATCCTACGTCCTAGTCATCTAAATCATCCTACCTAGTTAGCTAACCTAACTACATAACTACGTCGTACAATACTCGTTATAATTTTATAGCGCTACATATAGTATAAAAAGAATATATATATAAGAAACTCATGTGGGTTATTTTTTTTATTTTATGTTTTATTTGTGTTAATTCTTTTGGAATGAGTGAATTATATCATGTATATTAAGTTATATTTTAAATTGAGTATGATTATTCATATAGATGACAATGACCATTATCATATCATAATATTATTTATGATTAATAATAAATACAATATTAATAACTCGCTATTTGGTAGTTGCATGTTATAAGTAAGGAGTTTAATTAAGCGTTGTTTTTATTCCTGTATAAGTATAGTTAATTAATTAAGTATTCAATTTCATATATTAAAAATTATGTTTTGCCCGACCAAGTTGTGTTAATCTTTATGAAGGTACTTTAACGTCAATTATGACTTAGTGTTTAGTGACGCGCCATTACACAGAGGAATTCGCTAATGGATAGAAGTTTTTCTTATTACATATTTAATAGAGAAATCGATCAGTGCGTAGATGAGCTTACTTTATTTATATAAAAGAAATAATTAATTTAGGAATACATATACATATATATATATATATATATATATATATATATGTATCCAAATAAGAAGACTGTTTTAATATTCATGTTTATTTTTATTTTAGTTTGCAAGGTTTACACGAATATAGATGCATATTCATTTTCTTTAGCTTAAATATTCGTCAAGTCAGTTTAATGAAAGTTGTATTGTCATATTCAATTACTAATTTCTATTTCAAGGATAAAATCTTATGTATTTATATTTACATTATTTATTTTTAGGGAATTAGTTGAGATTCTAGTTGATTATGGTAGGGTTTAATAAATAATCATATAAATACATGATCATAGAAAATAATTATTACAGTAATGTATAATTATATTTAATTCGGTTTGAATATTATCCTCCATGGTTCTAATAGTCACTTTTCTATGTAACAACAAATTCAAACATGCATATATACATATATGTGTATATATTTATATATTTATTTGTATATTTACTTCACTAAAAATTTATTTGAATGTTATAACGCTTATTTAACCTATTTATATTGTTACCAAATTGATCCCATAATTTCTGGCATTTTACTACGATCGTTTCATGTAATTTCCATTTAAAAGGGGTTCTTTTTCTAACTTTTGCAGAATTGTCGCAAAACAGCCCTTGGCCAGGGACTGTTTTCTTATGTAGTTTTAAGTTTTTACCAATTAGTCCCTGGCAAGGACCGAGTTGACAGGAAACTTAGCTTTAGTTCTTAAATATGCCCTTAAAGGACCCATTTTTCAGAAAAATTCACAGAAACGTCCCCAGAAAATTTACAGAAAGCGGTTTCTTTATAAAAATGCCCCTAAGAGTTGTTAGAATCGAGAAACTTCTATTTGGTCCCTGATTTTTCTGAAATTACAGCTGGACCTGTACCAGAATCGTACTAGGAATGTATTAGCATCGATTCCTGACGGAAAAATTCGTACGACTAATTTTTATCGTAAATGAGAGGAAGAACATACCCATGATGCGAAAAGAACAAGTAGAAGCATGGCAGGTCGCATACAACGGGGAAGCAAGCAATTACGATCATACGGAATTGCACGACCTTACATGCAAGGGAATGACAACATGTCATGTGTGAGAATTACACAACCATAGCGGAATTAGTGTAAATTGATGAATTTTAAGAGTATCAAGGTCTGATGAACTTACCAAGAGCGACCGGGTCGTAAAAACGACAAAACCATCAACATCGTAGCAACGGATCAGGGTCTTGACACCAAGGCACACATCATCACGACATGAAGAATTTGAGGGTTCGGCGGTGCGAACGAGGACCAGCGGAAAGAGGGATCGACGTCATGGTGGTGCTATCGGGGCGCCATTACGCATGGCAACGCTTTGCTGGTGGGAGCAAGAAGAAGTGAGATTTCGAGGGAAAGAGAGAGGTGTAGAGCTAGTGTGTAGGGAGGTCGAGAGGCGCACGAGATGCTGGCATCGACGTCGGGCTCGTTCATGCATGGCGAAGGTGGGTTTCGGTGATCGACGGACATCACGAGGGGGGTCTCCACCCCTTTTCTCTATTGTTTGGTCCGTCACAGAGAGGACAAGTAGGCAGGGAGAAGAGAAAAATGTGAAGGAAAAAAGAAAAGAGAAGGGAGAAAAAAGTGAGTGGGAGAGAGACCACGTGGAGAGAAGAGAGAAAAGTGGGGATGTTGTCAAGAGGTGGCAGAACCAGACCCGACCCGACAAACCCGTCCGACCTGGAGTAGCCCGATATGACCCGAAACCCAAAAATAACCCGGCAATAGATGACCCGATACCCGATCCGACTTGATTTGATATGACCTGAAACCCGAAAAGACTCGACAACAGATGACCCGATACCCGACCCGACCTGATTTGATATGACTCGAAATCCGAAAAGACCCGAGATCAGATGACCCGGTACCCAACTCGACCCGGACCGACATGACCCAAAACCCAAAATGACCCGAGATCACATTACCTGCCAACCCAACATGACCCGCAATCTGAGATGACCCGACTTGACCCGAACACAACAGATCAGAGACCTGAGATCAACTTAACAAACCAGAATAAACTCCGGTTTGAATATTTGGCCTTGTCAAACTGATATCAACCTATCAATTAATATTGTACTAGTACATGTCCTGACTATAATGAACTTTTGACATCAACTTATCAAACCAGGTATTGTATCAGATATAAGGTCGAATCAAAATCAAGGCATGTATTGAACTCTTCAAGACAAAACTAGAATAAAAAATAAAAACAAGGTACTGTATTGAATACAAGCAAAACATCTTGACAACAACTGATCAAACCAGAATGAACTCTTTAAAATAGAAAACTTTGGTAATTGTCGCATATCACATATCACATAGCAACCATCTTAACAATGGAACCCGACCCAATTCGAATCGAACCCAAAAGACCCGAAACTCAAAAATACCCGAAACGAGATTATTGAAACCCGACCCGATTCGAACCCGAAAGACCTGAAACTCGACAAAAACTCGAAACTAGAAAATTTAAACTCGACCCAACTCGAACCTTAAAAACGAATGATGACCCGAGACCCGACCCGGCCCGACCTGATCAGACCCGTGACCCGATAATCTTTTGAAGACAAACTGACCCGACTCGCCCGACCCGAAAGACCCGAAACCCGAAAATACCCGAAACGAGATAATTGAAACCCGACCCGATCCAAACTCGAAAGACCCGAAACCCAAAAAATACCCCAAACTAGATAATTGAAACCCGACCCGACTCGAACCCGAAAGACCCGAAACCCGACAAATATCAACGCATGATGACCCGAGACCTGACCCGGCCCGACCTGATCAGACCCATGACCCGATAATATTTTGAAGTCAAACTGACCCGACCCGCCCGATTTACCACCTCTATTGTTGCCATCAAAATGACCAGATACGTATCCGATACGCGGTGCGACATGGTTTTGGAGTATCCGGGCAACCTAGTATATAACTTATTAGAACATCCCCCTAAATATTTTGCAACTTTTTCAGGGGGGAGAATTGGATCACATTTTTACACAACCATCTTAGGAACCCAAGCAACACAATTCATGTTGCTTCCCTTAGTACGGGGTAGATTCGTAACCTTACGGACTGAAATTTAGTTCGCATGCGCTGTGGATCGTCTGATTTGGTGAAAGTTCGTACATATTCATCGAATTTCGTACTTCTGAATAAGGGGCACAAAAGAAGGGCTGTAAATATTCCCTGCTTCTTGCTTCCCTTCCTAAGCTTACATTCAAAGGAAAAGTGTCCATTCTCACAACAATAGTTACACAAGACACGAGTTGCGGGATTAGAATTTGCTTTAACAAAACGGGTTTGATAATCTTTCTTCAAATATTGAGCTTGATTCTTAGGTTGAAAATTTTGTCCAACATTCAATTCTGTGTTTGTGTGTTTTTTTACTTATCGGAAAGCAACTATTGATCTCTCATCATGTTGAGAGCCAATTTAAGCACTCAATTTATCTTTTGGTTCATATCTGCAACCGTTTGGTCTCCTATGGTAATTGTTCATTGACCAAGATGGATTAAAATAGTTATACCTAGGAACAGATTTGTTTTTGTCATACGTACCATTGTTGAATTTATATCTAAAGGCATAATTTGGTGCATTTCTAGAGTTTTGGTATTTCTTATTCTTGGGCTTATAGTTTTGAGTATGCTTTTTCTTTTGCTTTAGAGTTTTGAGAAACATTGAATGAAGAAAAGAATGAACTATTCTTATACCCAAGTCCTGACTTGTCACAAGACTTTTGCCCCCTCATACATTTTTCTTAGATCCATCCTAGTATTACACTTCAATACACTAATAGATCTTTAAACCCCGTTTTCCGCCTACAACTTTTGTTTATCAGCTTTTAATTCATTTATTTGTTTTCCAAGTTTGACACATTCATTTACCTTTGATTCAAAAGATTTTACCTTAGACTCAACCTTAAGTACTTTACTGTTTAATCCCTCGATCGTACATTCCCTTCTCATTAACGCTTGATTAGTTTCAATGAGAAGTTTATTCAACCTAACAATTTCAACTATTAAAGACTCCTCATTGGACAAAATGCTTCTATCATTTAGTGAATCATCATCATCATCCGAATCATCACTTTAGTAGTGTGATGAATTCGTAGTTAGCTTAGAATTGTAATCATGTGAGTTTAGATTTACCTTATCCTCTCTTTCGGAGGATGAAGACTTAACTTCTTCTTCGTTGGTTGAATTTATCGTAAGCTTCTTTACTCTAGCTAGCATGGTGATCTTTAGATCTCAATTTTGTACCAGTGATGTTGTTTCCAGCAATGATCGAGTCGATATCGCTTGTATTTGGTTGATCTCCCACTGGAGCCATGAGAGAGTAATTTGCTTGCTTGTCTCCATCACCTTCAACATTCGCTTATTCATCTTCCTCTTCATCACTATGGATCCACATGTCGCATGCATGGCTTTAGAATTTTTTTTGCCTTTGTATCCATCTTTCTTATTGTTTCTTTCATCACCATCTTGACTTTTCAATTGGGAAAAGATTTTGTAACAAGTATGTATTGAGTGTCATTCTCTCTCGCACATGGCTCATGCAACCTTCTTTCCTTTGCTTTCTTGCTTGAAGTTGTATATTTTCTCAAATGCAAAGATGCCTTGGAGGATTCTAACAAGGACTCAGGTTTCTTTGTCATGATCTTGGCCCATGTGTTGAAAAGGATTCTCATTTGTGGATCGAGAGTGTGAGGATGATGAGTTGTTGTGTCAAGTTTTGGGTTGAAAAGGCTACGGTTTTGCATCCATGATTTTTGTCGGTAGTTTGTTAGAGTTTCTTCAAATGATCTAAATGAAGTGTATATTTCCTCAGGAGTGAACGAGTCAACGTTTCTTCCATTCACTGCTTCAAGAGCACCCACAAATGCCTTCCCATCTTGATCTAACAATCATAGTACGAATGAGCTTTCCTACAATTTTATTGTTAGTAAGTGGTTCACTCATTTCAATAAACTCATTTATAAGAAGAGTAAGTCTATGATACATTTTCTCAATACTTTCATTTTCTTCTATTCTAAAGTTTTCATATCTCGTGTCTAGGTCGGCAACCTTGTTTCGTTTTATTTGGTCATTACCTCTTACCTTTTTACTAATGCTTTCCACGTGTCATGGCATTAGTCATGTTATCGAAAATTGGTGTAATTGTTTCACTAACGGATGACAAAATGGCATTTTATCGCGGCATCATTGGTTTTCTTCTTAATTTGAGATTGGTATTTCAATTTACCGGTGACATTATCATATGTGGGTGTAAATCTATCTCTTATTGCTTCCCACAAATCACAAATTTCTAAATAATTAATCTAGCACCTTTCAATGGCTAAAGTTTTGCACCATATACCTAAAATCGGTGGTTCCTTAACATGCCTATAGGAAGTCATACTTTGGATTTTTGTTTGAAACCAAGTGTGTCTTAGTTCACAAACTCAATCCGCTCTGATATTGCTTGGTTAACCCTAGAGGGTGTTGAATAAGGTTTATTTAAAATCCTAGGATTTTTTCTGCAATTTAGTGCACAATTCAATTTTGATGACAAACAAGTTATAACAAGTATAGCAATTCAACGACAACAAATCTCTTAACTAACAAGCAATAAAGAACTTAAAGCAAGAGAGTTAAGAAATAGCAAACAAAATGAAGAACGCGTGACACTGATATGTTAACGGAGTTCATATATTGACGAGCCTACTCTTCGAGACTCCCGACTCCCCGATGCAGCAACAAGATCAAGCAGTTTGCACTAAACACCAAAGGTCTTTTATAACGACTGAGATCTAGCTCATTACACACAAAAGATGGAGACTAGACTCGTAGAAGACAAGAATAACTTGAAGAGACAAAAAGTTTGATTATTTAATATCTAAATTTGAGATTGTGGAGCAAAAACATTGCAATATAGTTTGAGCTCTAATGGAGGTTTTGGTTGCTGCTAACAAAGAGAAAAAGAGGCTAGAAAATTGTTGAGAAGACAACATTCAAATACCATATGTTTATAGATTTCAGATCAGACACAATTAGAGAAAAATTTTATGTAGCGTTATAACGCTATCTGTGCATAATTTTTAGCGTTGTAACGCTAAGTAAAAAATCCGAAAGATTGTTTCCAATTTTATTTTCAAATTTCCATAAGAGAAAGTTAGCGTTATAATGCTAACTTAGCATTACATAACGGGTGGCTCTCGCAATTCAGTACTTAGCCAAATTCTGGTATGTTTCAGAGTATACCGTATAACATTATATTACCGTTACCTAACAGGTGGCTCTGTCAATTCATTACTTAGCCAATTTTTCATATTTATTTGGTCTGGCGTTATAACGCTTGGCTAGCATTATGTAATAGGTGGCTCTGTCAGTTTGGTACTTAGCCAATTTTCTAGTTCTTTGGTCTATCATTATAACGCATGGCTAGCGTTACATAACTGGTGGCTTTGTCAATTTTATACTTACCAATTTTCTGATTCTTAGGTCTACCGTTATAATGCTAGGCTAGCGTTACGTAACTGGTAGTTGTGTCTATTTGGTACTTAGCCAATTTTTTGGTTTCTTGGTCTATCGTTATAATGCTAAGTTAGCGTCATGTAAAGGGTTGCTCTGTCAAAGTGTGGTCAAGCGTGATCTGGACTTGTGAAGGATTGCGGAGAGTAGCGTTATAATGCTAGGATAGTGTTACATAACGCTACACTCTATTTTGTTGGTATTTTGCTAATTTCAATCTCAAATTTAAATATTATTATTTTACAATAAACCTAGAATGTTGCTAGAAGTTTGTTCATACTTGAGCTTATTCTTTCCACTTCCTTCTCTGCTTTTCTTTGGTTTGCTTATAATTTTTCTATAAAGATCGCAAACAAAGAAATAGTGGTAAAATGCTAATTTGCTTTGCAAATCGATAAATACAAATAAATTGTTAGTTTTAACAAAAAATTCTCAAGACATCTTGTTTTAAAAAGTAGTTTATAAACATAATGTAATTTGACATTATCAATAGACCATCAAAACTTTAGATTCTATTTTTTAACAAGCCAGGAGTAAATAGCTAGTCTAGAAAAGTTGTCATTGTTATTGCTGGCAGAGAATTGGCTGATATTTCTATTGAAACTTTTTAACCTCACAGAAAAGAATAATTTAAAAAAAAATGCATTCAACAAAGGATAGTACATTTTCATAACTAAATGTTTAATTGTCCATTTGCGTATTTTTTTTTAAAAAGCTTTCTGTGAAACAAACAAAGCTCACAGTATTTAAGGCACAGATATTGTTTTAAAGAAAAATGGAGTTCTTATCCAAACAGTTGTCAGAAAAAAATATCAATGTAATTAGATCAAGATTTAATATACTACTATAATAAAGCATGCATTATTGTCCATTTACGTACAACCATGCAAAATTTCCAATTTAAAAACATTGCTTCTATCACTCCAGCAACATTAGAAAAATTCAAGAATTCGCCTTGGCTTGTGTCCACTACCAGTACCAGTACCAGTATCATTAATTCATTATCAAGGATTAACATTTAAATACTGTTCCTCCAATAACGGCTCTCTTTTTCCACCCCGCCATTCCCAACATTTTGACTGTTTCCCGTTCTCCCAAAATTTGACCGTTCCCTTGTAATCCTCGCCTCCTCCCGCTCACTCCTCCGCAGAGAGATTCCCATAAAATAAAATCACTGGAAATATCCATTTTAATTTTAATGGACGGTATGTATAGCACAACATCCTAACCACGTGACCGCCTTACGCATATGAGCGCTCTCCCTCGTTTTTCCTTACTGTATGCCCGAAATCTGCACCGTCCATCTCTTTCTCATTCGTTGATTCAACGGCAGATAAGCTCTGTATTGAATCTCCTCCCCCACGTGATCGACCGCTGCTCGTACGAAACAACGGAGAAGCACCGTAGGATGTTTTACACGTGGCACGCCGACAACGGATCTTTGCTACAGCTGGAGCAAAATTCAACTATATTTTCCGAATTACCGCACGTATTTCAGTATAATTACTATAATATAATATAATATACAACCCGTACATGATTTTTCTTATCCGCCTATGAGCCTATCCCGAAAAGTATGGCTGTACGTTGCCTGTTTGTCCCGATATTTTTTTATACTGGAGAAATTTTGCTCCTATAATGGGACCACAAATTAGACATCGTTTTGATGTGATTTAACATTTACGGGGTTTCAACTTTCAACTTCAAAGAATAATAAACAATTTGTTCCTATTACAAATTTACAGTACTTGAAGCACTTAAGTGCAAAAGGCCAAAACTCAGAACAAGAAACCAAAAGAATCTTGTTTCCCGCCACAACACCCCACGCATCCTCCGCCGTCGTGTCGTTTACTTGGGGGCCCACTTCAGTCTGATCCGGTCCCCACCTTATCCGACGGCCGTGACGCATTCACAGTCTCTACTCTCTACTCTGGAAAGTCTTCTGTGGCAGTTGTGGCGACTGTGCACTTGTTCAATCATTGCCAGAGAACCCAATTTACCATGTTACCCTCGTTTTGTCGTTTTGTTTTCTGAGGTTCGGACGCTCGATTACAGGGGTATTTTGGGAATATGTGTGTAACTTGACGAGTCAAAATTTAAGATGTGCGCCGTACACCGAGGATGAACGGACAACAGAGCATGCTTCGGATGTGATGATTCATGGAATATTTTTTTAATGTGTTTTTAAGTTTTTTGCTGGTAAATTATACTTGGGAAGTTTTTAGATGGAACCGCTATACCATGTAGGTCGTACGCCGCAGTAAATTTGAAAGAGTTGTCTGGTCGGCTGTCAGCATGTGTTGGTAGGCGATTTAAAGGTCTCATTCAATTTCGCAATTAATATGTGTTCTAGTTTCTCTTTTGCATGTGAAGTACCGAAATCAAAAGAAAAACAATTGAAATGAATAAGTATGTCTGAATCTTGTATATATACTACAGTTCATTTTCAATCATTCTTTTCTTTTGAAACAAAAACTAATGTTTATTATAAATACTCGTATAATGACGTGGATTTATTAAATTTACCTGAATAAAAGAAATTATTTATGTTAAAAGAATTATCTAAAAATTTACATAAAGTTGTTGGTACATGTTAAGTTGCATAATTACTCGGTTCCAACATGTGAATAAAACTTGATCGAGGCTTGTGTAAATCGAACCAATTAATAACGGTATGATAGGACATTATCTACTTTCTTTTTTAAATTAAATTTCTCGCGTAAAATATGTAACCTAAATGTACGGTTTATTCGAAACTTCTTTGAACTTTCATTTAATAGAGGAAATCAATACTCCATATGAATACATCACAGGCGTTGAGTTTTCAGATTATTTATACATACTAATATGTCCAAGCGATTCCATTGTTGTGGGCCCAGTTTGCAGAGGCGTCATACAGTGACACTGACACATCTCGTGATCTATTCTTCCCAACATGACCAGAGGGAACATCAGATCTTTTGTGAATGTACTTGAATGGAACCTTAAGAGCCCCTAATCCGGGTTGCCCGGATTAGATCGGGTCGGGTTTTTAAGAATCACAGGGCAAATCGCAGACAGAGATATATGGTTTTTTATTTCTGGTTTACACGTGTTTTCGTAGAGTAGACTGGTTAGTTCTTGCTAGGACCGGTCGGGATCTAAACGGTTCATTTTTTTCAACACTTGATTCAAATTCTTGCTAGGACCGGACGGACGGGTCATGGATTGGATGGTTCACGATTTTTTCCTCGGTTCGGAGCGAATCGGATTTATCCCCCGGGTTTTCTCACCGATGATGTATTGATGTATACTCAATTTTAATTTTAATTTAATTAAATAATCATAATTGAAGGACTCTGTCTTAATGTAAATTTGATAGGAAAACCATTTAATACATTTCTTGGTGAAACGTACATCCTTCTGTTTTTAGTACAGATCTATAGGATCATCGATTTAACTTTTAAGCGTGCCACTAATTACAATTTACTATCATACTTCAGTAATTAGCTCCTTGATCTACGATTTCGTACCAAAGTCAAAATCATTTGAGGTGTCAGGAAATTTCTACTAGGAAGCTGTACAATAGTTAGACGCAAATTTGTTTAAACTTTATCAGGGAAGTCAAACCTAAGATATTAAAATTTAAGATTTCACTGTTCAGAGATCTCAAGGAGTCTCTCTGTCTCCCTTATTGTTTAATCTCATTGCTGATATATTGAATAACCTTTTAAAAAAATTAAAAGAGGCTGAATTTATAAAAGGATTGGGGCCGGATATAGAAAATGGACATCAAATTACAAACTTACACTATGCAGATTATACGATTATTTTCTGCACTGATGATGAAAAAATGATGCAAATTATAAAATAGAACTTTATAGGATTTGAAGCTTTGACTGGCATGAAAGTTTATTACAACAACTGTGAGGCATATCCAATTAATTTAGATAATGACAAAGCTGAGAGACTAGCTAAGATCTTTGGATGTAGACTTGCTAGTTGGTCTATCATTTACTTGAGTATCCCAGTACATTTGAGGAAAACTAGAGTTAATGATTGGGATGAGATTATTGAGAGATTTCAATCTAAGCTCCAAGGATGCAAAGAAGCCTATTGTCAATAAAGGATAAAGTAGTCATGATAAATAGTATTTTATCAGCTCTTTTCATATATCAAATGAGTTTTCACTTAATGTCATCCAATGTAAGGAGAAGACTAGATATAATAAGAAAAGAACTATTATGAAATTCTGGTAAAAAGAAAAATATCATCTTTGCATATAGGAAGCAATGTGTAGACCAAAAGAAAAGGGGGTGGGGAGTGATTAATCTTCATGATACGAACATTTTCATGATTTGTAAATGTATCTGGAAATTAAAAGATCCAAAACGCATAGGTTGGTGGAAAACTATATTGGAAATTAAGTACAATATGGTTATTGTTAAAAAATAAATGGTATCCTTTGTGAAAATTGATAAAAATTTTGAACAAATAATCCTTATTAAGAGAAATGTGATTGCAGGAAATGGAGAAAAAACTTTATTTTGGAAAGATAAATGGTGCGGTGATCCAGCATTTGAGTTTTGCTTTATGGAACTTTACAACATTTGCAGTTGCCAGCAGATTACTATTGCAGAAGTGTGTAATCTAGGGTTGCAGGTGGTAACCTTCAGAAGGCAACTAGATGAAAGAATGAGACAACTATGAGTTCAAATGCAAAGTGTAGTTCATTAAAAAAATGTCTTTAAATGATAATACTGACAAGGTTAGGTGGCAAGACTAGACACAAGGCAAGTGAAGAACGAGACCATATATAGTTGGATAGTGTTTACAGGGATTATACAAAAATGGATGGATAAAATATGGACAATACATGTACCTTTAAAAATCCAAATATTCATTTGGATACTGCTTTACAGGAAAATATTAGTCAGGATTAGCTTGGCCAAAAGAGGTTGGGAAGGTTCTATTCAATGTGAATTTTGTGATAAAAATGAAATTATTGAGCATTTATTCTTTCTATGCCCTCAAATACAAGGGATTTGGAGATGAATTTTAAAACAAGTTAATGTACATGTTCTATCCAGAAATATTGAAGAGTTATATATAAATTTGTCACATATCAAAACATATAGCAAGAAATGCAAGATTATCATAGCTACAACAATATTGTGGGCACAGTGGACATTCACAAATAATTGTTGTTTCAATCAGGGCAAAAGAGTCTCGAGTAGGATCCTTTGTCACTGATAGACTCTTTTACTAATGGCCTAAGTGCGGCTTTGCTATAACTTCCTGGATAGCAGAAGGGACAAATTAGCCGATTAACAGCCGAATGGTCAATCAACTTATCGAATATCAAGACAACCCGCCATTTGGGAACTAGCATTGGTTTCTTATTGGTCAGGTATAGGTGATGGTAAAATCAAGGCAGAGCTGTAGGCTTGGTTAGAGGCACAATTGGTGACTGAATTGAGATTAGATACAATTGAGAGTGTAGAGCAATAAACAAATTATAATGGAGCTGGATATTGACAGAGACAAGAATTATCGATGGAAGCAAGGCAACAAGAAGGGGTGTTGATGTCGGATGCATGAATAATTTTAACCAAAATTTTAACTTTTTAGGGGTGTTTTTAATAAAAATACACATGTGATGTGTCCTGTCCATGGTGTAGAGAACGAAGAGTGAGTGGGTATCTCTTGGGTTATTGCAGTTGATTTCTATTGGGCAAAATAAGACACATTTTTAAATATACGCGAATGTTTTTAATTTCGAATATATATCACTAAGATCCGATGATAATTAAATGGCACTAAGCCACTAAGATCCTTTTCTGTTATAGTGTGTGAGCAATTGCCTCTCCTTCCAATTTTTTTCTCAAAATATTTCATGTAAACTACGTAATTTGGAAAATATAAATTTGAAAAATATATTTATAATTATAAAAAATTTAGAAAAATTGTGTTGTAAATATATCTACATGTTTTCAAAGTTATGATCAGAATAATGAATCAATAGATAATAATGAAATTCTTTTATTGGAATAGACGGTCTTATGTCTTTCTAAATTTCAGGGTCAGAAACAGAATCAAGTTCTAGTTATTCTGGATGAAATTTAAATGAGATTGAAGATGAAGAAGTGCTCAATAAGAAAGTCTATCTTACGGACATTGAAGTTCTACCAGGAAAAAAGGAACTCTCCCTTTTCATATAACCTTGATCCCCATAAATAGATTTTCTTTCTTGAAAGAATTAGCTATTTTGTGTTGATTTGTGATGTAATACTGATAATGTTTTGTGTGATAAACCTGTAGTATCTCTGGTTTTTTTAAAATAGTAGGTTGTTGTAAATTTTAAAATAGACAATCTAGACTAGGTTTGGGTTTGCTAGTTTCGAATTTGGTTAGAAAAGAATTAAATTGTCGGGTTTGAATAGAGTTTAGTGAATTTTTTTCGCTTTTAATAATTAAATAGATTATTTTTGTATGACTTGGATATATTTCGATGAAAAAGTGAAAATACCTCACTTTTGGGTGAAATAGAAAATTGTGCCCTTTCTGAAACTATTTTTGAAACATGTCTACAAAAACTACAATTTTAGTGAAAAATTTAGACAATTATACATATGATTCAAAACAATTACAATAATACATCTCCTATTCAAAATTTATCCAACCCTTTCGAAAGCCCCGGCTCCACCAGAAATTCAATTGCACAATTTCAACTTTTCAAGTCTTTTGATAACAGAGAAGTTTTAAAAAAATTGCAATGCAAATTGAATAGAAAGGACGATGAGTTCTCTATCGTTCCTTTAACTATCCAACAATTACTAAAACAATTATAGATAAAGGAACTGTGAATTTTATACCGTTCCTTTGAATTCACCTTTCCATTCAATGGAAAAAACTACGCACTTTCTTTTTTTACAAATTATATTATAATTTTCTATTATTAAATAATACCGTCAACTTTCAGACTTCAAAAATTGACACAACCTCACAAAATTTTTTTTATACCATGTCACTGAACATTACTGTAAGCAATAAAAATATTGTACTGAAGTTTGTACAACTACCCGAGTAAAAGCAATTTCAATGTTTCATTAAAACTCTTTAAAGCGAATTGCGAATATATCCAAAAAGAACAGCGTTACAGCAACAAAGGTCGCTGAAATGGGAGGCAGCAGTCTCTTAGCAGTTAGCACCAAAAGGAAAATTGAACTGGACCCAAGTCTACACTCTAGAGTGGCGCGCCTAGCTTTGTATATCCACATCTGCATGTATATCCCTATGCATATAAATAAGGCAGAATTTTATATATAAGTCTCTGAAATTTCAATATTACATATTTAGCCACTGAAATCTCATAATTACATATTTATCCATTTAAAACACAAAACGTTTTATATAAAGGCCTCTAAACTTCAATATTACATATTTAGCCACTCAAATCTCCTAAATACAAACTCGACCCGGCCTGAACCCTAAGGCCGCGACCCGACGGCCCGACCCGAGGCAAACCCGTGCGGACCCGTAAAAAAGCGAGGGTCGAAGACGGATAGCGACCATACTTCTTGGAAAAAACTTGTGTTAAAATTGACCCGCAAACCCGTCGGTTCGGCCAACCCGTCCAAACTCGGCCTTGCAAACTCGTCGGCCTGGCCAACCCGTCGACTCGGGCGAGTTAGGCCCGACACAGCCCGACACGTTTTCAATTCCCTACCTCTATTAGTGTTTTAGAGTGTCCGCACGAGTTTTAACACAGGTTTTTTCCAAAAAGGATGGTCACTATCCGTCTTCGACTCTAGAGTTTTTTTGGACGAGTTCGCACGAGTTTTCCTCCGATCGGGCCGGGCCAGATCGCGATCTCGGAGTTTTCGGGCTGGGTCAAACACATACGAATTTTGTCAAATACCTAAATAGAGGAGAGGAGAAGCGGTGTGAAATAAAGAAGCTAATGATTATACCCTTCTTTCCAAGCTTGGTCCGACAAACTCGTGGCCCGGCCAACATGTTGACTCGGGCGAATTTGACCCGATCTGACCTGGCCCGACCCGTTTTCAATTTTCTACCTCATTTAGTGTTTTAGAGTGGTAATTACCATTTAATTGTTAATTTACATTAAATTTATTAATTTGTAGTTATGCTGGACAATAATAAAATATTTTGTGTTTTACTTGAATAAATATGTAATTATGAAATTTAAGTGGATAAATATGTAATATTGAACTTTTAGAAGCCTTTGTATGAAATATTTTGTGTTTTAAATGACTAAATATGTAATTATGAGATTTTTAGTGGCTAAATATGTAATATTAAAATTTTAGAAGACTTTATATAATATTCTGCCCGTAAATAAATACATGAAGGTTAAGGAATACACAGTACATATCTCGTTGTCTATGTAGCCTTTTGAGCCTCCAATCCTCCAATCCTCCGTCGCTACCATTTCTCTGACTTTTTAGAACTGGAATACTGGATTGTGTGGCTGCCTTTTTGTTCATAATTTGGTTTTGGAGAAGTTGAATATTCCTGTTCCGAATTTGGGTGGTTGCCTTTAGTCAAACTCAATGATGTGATATACTAAGATGTTTGTTAGCTGTTACCTCATATCTCTCATAAAATGGGTTTATTATTATTGTAGAACGAGACGAAAACTAAAATTCTAGAACTGTATGTTAAGCGTGAGTATTATTTTGTAAGCTCACAGAGCGATATCATCATCGATATTAATAGACGCATTTAATTATGTTTAATTTGCACATTGTAATAATTATTATTTATATTATTTTTATTATTATGCATATTGTTGTATCGTCATATCGATACCACCATCGATATCAGTTATTACACATATTTGTTAAAAATAACGAGAAAACTATCAAAACGACGATTTTTAGAGATGGAGATGGTGTTTGAAGTTGTGACATATTTGAGAACGAAGAAGTGGTGGCAGATCTGAGAACAGAGATGGAAAGCGACGAACGACAAATGCAAAAATAGTTTGAGGTGTGCTTCCTTCTTGAGACATTGAGATAGTCTCTAACTTTCTTCGTATTCATCATGACTGTTTTTTACACAAAATAAAGAAAGAGAACGAGAAAGATGAAAATATACATGTGCATCTAATAAAAAACTTGTTTTAATAGTATAAACATGTGGTGTGTTTAGGTAACATATCACTCCAGTGATATCAATTACCATACACAACAAATGGTACAAACAAATGTGCAATATCTAATATAAACACTTATTTTAGTAGTATTAACACCATTTTTAACTAATCTGAATACATGTTTCAACTAATCTGAACATCTTCTTTATTTAGTCTATACTGCATTATGTGATGAACATTATTAGTGAAAGTATTTTTGTATACCATACATGTTTTCAAGTGCACAACATACTTGAAACAACTAGTATAAACACATATTTCAACTAATCTGAACATCTTGTTTATTTAGTCTACGCCCCATTCTGTAATTAACATTATTAGTTACAATTTTTAAGTGCACAACATACTTGAAACATCTAGTATGAACACCTTATTTATTTAGTCTATGCCATATTATGTGATGAACATTATTAGTTACAGTTTTCAAGTGCACAACATACTTGAAACAACTAGTATGAATACAAGTTTTAACTAATCTATACATCTTGTTTATTTAGTGTACGTTCTACTCTGTTATGAATATTATTAGTTACGATTTTCAAGTGAAAAACATACTTGAACAACTAGTAAGAACACTTATTTCAATTAATATGAACACCTTGTTTTTTTAGTCTATGTTGGCTCAAGTGAAAAACATTCTGTGATGAGCCATATTCTTTGCAAAACACCTTATTTCAAGTGAAAAACATTCTGTGATGAACACTATGTTGGCTCAAACAATTTCTTCGTTTGAGCCATATTCTTTCAAATATGCACATATAATTGTAGTTTTGCAAATTGACAAAAGGGAGATATTGTTGGCTCAAATATTTTTTTTCATTTTTGTCGATTTGCAAAACAAACTTGAATTTTACAAGGCTTTGTCTTTTGAGAACTTTTGTAAGAAATCATTAAGAGGAGTTTGAAGTTTCAAACGATCTCTGATGGACCTAAAAATGATCCAGTACGTGGTAGCCTAGTATTGGCTGTAGATTTCGTCATGAGCTTTCCAACGCCACAAAGAACATCGAAATCGGAGTTACGAGTCAAAAATTGTGATTGTTTGAAGCTTAAGATAATCAAGCATGAAGATCTCAAGACATTTAGATGCTATGTTGATTTTATTTGAGCTTAAAATAATATCGAATAAATGAGATTGAGTCTAAACAAGCCAAAAACAGAAAAGGTTGTTACATCGTTGTATAACTTTTAGAAACGTTATATAACGTATTGCCAATAGTTACACACCGTATTGCCAAAACTAAACAGTTGTCCAGAAAAGTTGTATAACGTTATATAATGATACATAACATTGTTTAACATTGTAAGAGAAAAGTTAAGTTTAACAGTCGAATTTCTGACAGCTCCAACGATCAATTTTGGGTCAAGATGTTATGTAACGTTGTATAACGTTATATAGCAACTTAGAGAATACAAGTTGGATTTAACGATCAAATTTGACAACTCCAATGGTCAAAATTTGGACCAAAACGTTGTGTAACGTTGTATAACATTTTAGCAAATTCAGACAAGAATAAATGTGCTTCAAGCTCTTTATAAAATGGGACCCCTTCATCTTTTCTTCTATAACATTCCCATATTGCAAAATTCATTGTTCCACCATTATTGAGATTGAAATATATTGCCAAAACTAGCTCAAAGACTCAATATCATTGTTCAAAATTATTCTAAACTCTTAGGGTCCGTTTGGCATTTCAAGGAATAGAGCCAGAATAGCTAAAAAAATAGAAGAGGGCTAGAATAGTGTGATTTTGGAAAAGTAGTTGAATAAACTATTCAATGTTGTTTGGCACTTGTGATTTTAAATAGAATAGTTGAAGGATGATATTAAGACTAATAATATAATAATATTATTATAATAATATAATTATAATTATTATAATAATATAATAATATTGTAATAATATTATTATATTATTATAATATAATAATATTATAATTATAATATTATAATATTATATTATTATAATATTATTGTAATAATAATATTATAATAATATATAATAATATAAAAATATAATAATATTATTATAGTGTAATAATATTATTATAATAATATATTATAATAATAATATATAATAATATAATTATTATAATATATTATAATAATAATATATAATAATATTATAATAATATAAAAATATAATAATATTATAATAATATATAATATAATAATATTATTATAATAATATAATTATAAAATTAAATATTATAATAATAATATAATAATATTATAATGATATAATAATAACAATAAATATTATAATAATATATTAATATTAATATAATAATATAATAATAATAATATAATAATAACAATAAATATTATAATAATATATTAATAACACTAATGAATAATAATAATAATAGTAAACCGACTATTAAAATATACTAATACTAAACCGAAGTCTATTCCACGATTGCTAAACCGGCTATACCACCATATGGGTGGTATAGCGGATTAGCTAAAACCAACTCTATTCCAAAATACTAAACCGTGTTTGGCACTTTTAATTTTTGTAATAGCAAATCTATTCCAAAGAATAGGCTATTCCTTGAAGTGCCAAACGGACCCTTAGAGAGATTGTGTTGAGTGATTATCTTATTATCTGTCCCGTTCATCTCTTTGTTCTTTATTTTCGTTGGCTTGGTGCTCTACCGGTGTGTGTAAGCGAGACCAAGTTCGACATTGTGTGAGTAGGGTTGGTGCTCTGCTGGTGTGTGTAAGCGAGGCCAATTCCGAAGTTGTAATTCACTTGTGTTGTCTAGTGAATCAGATCAACCTTGTTACCGTGTTGGAAGGTCGGAAGTCCCGGAGAGTAGGATCGTCAATATCCTAACTTCGTTAAAATCCTTGTCACCTTGGATTGCTTTGCTTGCATTTCTAAACTCTTCTCTTTATTTTCATATTTAATTTAGTTTAGAATTTGCTTGTGCTTGAATTGTTAAAATTGATTGTAATTGTCCAATTTACCAATTGGTCCCCAATATTCTTAGAATTGCTTTCAATTAAGCCCCCGGTTTCAACACACTATTAGTTAAAGTTTTCAAGTGCACAACATATTTGAAACAACTAGTATGAACACATGTTTTAACTAATATGAACACCGTATTTGTTTAGTCTACGTTACATTCTGTGATGAATATTATTAGTTACAGTTTTCAAGTGCACAACATACTCGAAACAACTAGTATGAACACATGTCTCAACTAATTTGAACACCTTGTTTATTTAGTCTATTCCCCATTATGTGATGAAAATTATTAGTTACAGTTTTCAAATGCACAACGTACTTCAAACTGCTAGTATGAATAAATGTTTCAATTAATCTGAACACCTTGTTTATTTAGTCTATGCCCCATAATGTGAGGAACATTATTAATTACAATTTTCAAGTGCACATACTTAAAATATCTAGTATGAACAACCTGTTTCAACTAATCTGAATATCTTATTTATTTAGCCTACATGCTCCATTTTGTGATGAACATTATTAGTTACAGTTTTCAGGTGCACGACAAACGTGAAACAACTGGTATGAATACATGTTTCAACTAATCTGAACACCTTATTTATTTAGTCTACACTAAATTATGTGATGAACATTATTAGTTATAGTTTTCAAGTGTACAACATACTTGAAACATCTAGTATGAACACTTGTTTCAACTAATCTGAACACCTTATTTTTTTAGTTTATGTCCCATTCTGCGATCAATATTATTAGCTACAGTTTTCAAGTGCATAACATACTTGAAATAGTTAGTAAGAATATATGTTTCAACTAATATGAACACATTTTTATTTAGTCTATACCACATTCTGTGTGAACATTATTAGTTAAAGTTTTCAAGTGCACACATATACTTGAAACAGCTAGTTTGAGCACATGTTTTAACTAATCTGGACTTTTTTATTTATTTAGTCTATGTCTCATTCAGTGATGAACATTAGTAGTTACAATTTTCTAGTGCACATTATATTTGAAACAAGTAGTATGAACACATGTTTCAACTAATTTAAACACCTTGTTTATTTAGTTTACGTCTCATTCTGCGATGAATATTAGTAGTTACAATTTTCAAGTGCACACATACTTGAAAAAGCTGGTATGAATACATGTTTTTCAACTAATCTGAAC
>CAXKVX010000562.1:0-154084 GCA_964058865.1 Eleocharis quinqueflora
CCTTCCTTTCCTAGCACAGACTATCAATCCTCCCTTCCTAACAATTCCTATAAAAAAACCAACTCTTCTCTTCTCCTCCGATCAACAACAAGAAAAAACCAGAACCTAGAAACAAGAAAACCGAGAACAGAAAACTCGTAAATGGTTTGTGAAAACGGTTTGACGAACCGATTACACGTGTATGAGGGCAGTCTCTATCTCTCTACTACGTAGAGAGATATAGACTGGTTTTGTCTATACAATTGATATATCGAAATATTCGTTTCTCGCACTTCATGATAGATTATACATAAAACCGATTTGACGCACGTTCGCTCAAAATAAAAATAACGGCTGTGATGAGTAGCTTTTTGTTGGATTTCATGATGCGAATCAGGTAAAAATTAAAAAAAAATTATCCGATAACATCTAAGATCGTTTCATTGTACTTGGAGCGACTATAAAAGTATGAGTCCTTTATCTGTCATTTCCTGAGAACTTCTGTTAGATGTCTATGCAGCTAGCAGCTGGGTACATCCTTGTTGTATTAAATACCATTTTTGTTTGTAAGATGATATTATACATTTTCATTTCACTATATCGATTGCAACATGTGTTGGGAATTAAAACCGATACAACACGTTCGACTACAAGAATCCACAACTCAAACCCACCACAAGAACCTTCCATACAATTGTTAGTTTGTAATAATCTAGAAGTCAATAATACGATAAATTATCATAAAGATTTGTTCATGAATTGGGTGATTAATAAACTGTCATTTTGTTACCTTGAGTATTATTAAATTTATGAATCATTCCTTCATCTGACTTGAGTCAATAACTGGAATTGTGAAACTTCATAATATAGATGATATATATTTTTAAAAGTCTCTAACCAAGGTAATTAGCAGGAACACTAACTTACTGTTACAAGATTAGAATGTGGATTAAAAGATGGTTAAGTTTTACAAACCATAGACATGAGATGTCGTTTTAATCACATTAATACATGTTAGAGGAACATGGTATTTGACAGACCTCGAATGAAACATTAAATGGAATTGTGTACGTGTCATTAATGTTTTCATTCAGTGTTAAGTTCTAAAGTATGAGGTATTCATCTTTCCTACTAAGAGATGTGTATGTGTTATTGTTATCTAACGTTGTCGGTAAAACGCAGTCATAACGGTAGCTTTTCGGTATACATAGCTTAGTTGAGGTAGTGATGGTTTACTGAAAGTACTATTGTCCCTCGTATCTTGATACGAGTTACAGTATCACTAGGCCCCTTGATAGAGTAAGATTATATGCATGCGGTATAATTACAAGAGTAATTATATTTGATAAGTCTGCTCAAGATTGAGAAAAGATTAAGTTTGCAAGGATGACACACACCTGCCTTGAAACTAATCTGATACTGTGAGACGAAATAATTAAAACGGCTGAAATGTTTAATGGATCGTGATATTGCATAAGTACAACATCGTATGTGTAATTGAATGGTCATAGCGCAGATGTCAGATGCCTCCTATGATTATAGAAATTAAAATGGTTTTAATTTTATTTTCCAACATAACACAGATCCTATTGGGTCACACCGTATAGGAGCTAATCAGAGAATCTTAATGATTAATTATAAATAGTTATAATTAATATTAAGATGATTATAATTAATTATATGTGATATAATTAAATTATATACGTCATATAAAATAACAAGAAAAAACAAACGGTTGAATTTATAGACGTATACAACACGTTGTATAAAATCATACCGCAACCAAACAAATACCAAACCTTGAGAAATATAATTGTTGAGAACAATTATATGTTTATGAATATTTATATATATTTGATTTAGATTTTAAATATTAATTATGGTTTTGAATTTGGGATGAAAGTCATTTATCAAATTAAAACCTTAATTAAAAATAATTAAAATCTTAATTAAAAATAAATAAATAAAAATAAAAAAATATCCAAGGAGGTCAGCAAGGGACCTCCTTGCATATTTCACAATTTTGCAAAAGGGACCCTTGCCGACCACATAGGAGTGTTTTTTGCAATTTTTATTTTTTCAAGTGTTTATTTGTAAAATTGTAACCTCCTCAAATTTGCAAAAAGGACCCTTGCCGACCAAATTGTAACCTCCTCAGAATCGTATCGATAAATATACTCTCTTTCTCGTATACGGTTGTTTACGAGATTCGAAAAATAGTATTTTTTGTGATAAAACGGTATTCCATATTTTGGATAACTGCGATTCACAAAGATATTTTATTTAGTCCGTATCTCAGTGAATAGTGTTTTTGCGGGATATCGCGACTTTCGGTATTTTTGGCAGAAGACGTAAGCCGCTCTCTGGTCGTCCTGGTGAACATCTGGTAGAGGTATCAGACGTCTGATACTCCGAGGAGAAGAGCGTCTGTGATTCGACCTTCCGAGTCTTTTGCGGTCCAATTCGAATTTGGATCAAGGTATTAATGTTATATTAATCTATTTAATTTGTAAGTAGATTAAAGTTTTAGAATTCATTTAAGGAGTAGATCTGTTTAGGGATTAAGTAGGGTTTTGATGTTAGGTATAAACGGGAGGTGGACACCCTCTGTGGTTTATCCGACATACCCCGCTTAATCCTCGGCTTAAGTCAGACGTAAAATTTTTGTTTTGCGATCTTTCCGCTGCTTAGGCCAATTGACGGGTTTTGAACTGTTCGTAACCCAATAACAATGAATCAATAAATAAAGAAACTCACAACTTGCATACAACGAAAACACCAACAATAGAGAAATAGATGTTACAATGGGTTAGATCAAGTCCAAAAAGCACACAAGAGAAGAGAAACACGAGATAAATTAGTTCGGTCAAGCCTACTCCATCAGAAGGTAACAAACCGACAAATTTCACTATTACACGAGAGATTACAAGAGATTACAAGATGCTACAAGAGTGTCTCAATTGTTAGAGCAAACAATCACTCTACCCCTATCTCTACCTTTCTTCTCTCCATCTCACTCTCTTCTCCTCTCTCTTTCTGTTTCCACGCCAAGAGGAAACCACCAAATTGAACCACATCTATTCTCTAAATCTAGCAACAAAATATATAGAGGAGAGACAAACAAGAAAAAAATAATGGGTCGATTTGGGCCTAAGCCCAACAATATCCACCGTAGGCTCTAATCGGCAATTCATTTCCATTGCCAACCATCATAGCCCAATAGTTATTTGCCGGTCTTCACGTCACCTCACCTTGAGCCTCCTAGTCCAGAGACTCATCGCATATACCTGAATTCACGACCCATGGCCGCCAGGGCTTAATGCACCATGCAGTGTCAACAACCACATGTCTCTGCCTACCTCCACCAGTATCAAGGCGTCCAGTCAGATCCAGACGGTCAAGCCCACCGTCTCCAGCTAGCCTATGTCCATGCTGTTGTGCAATGGCATGTCCTGCCATGTGATATGCCCTCAACGCTGCAGCAACTCCATCGCAACGTGCCACATCTTCACCTCCTACAGCTCCACCAGCCGTAGTGCCAGTTGATGCGATAGTGGACGCAGACTCCACCGTACCAACCTTCTCAAAGAGACTACCACATCTAGTACCCCGAATGATAGCCACGTCATCTCGAAGTACCTCCATGGACCCACCGCGAATACGTAGCTCATATCTGGGTGAATCCAACTCACTGAGTGACACAAGACCCCTCCGTACACCCGGTACATACCGAACATCGGTAACCATACGAATCAAGCCATCCCACATCCAGACCCTAACCGCACCAACTCCGACAATCGACAAAGCCGATCCATCAACCAGAGTCACGGTCCCACCGGAGACCTCACGAAAAGAATCAAACCAATCCCTCCGTGGACAAACATGGAATGAACTACCAGAGTCTAACACCTAGCTACTCAAGGCACCACTGCTACCGCTCCATGTCCCACAAACAACAGTCTCGTACACATAAAGATATCATCCTCATGACCAACCACAACTGCTACGTGGCCGGCTCCAGGTGTAGGTGGACGGTCCAGATGTCGTCCCTCAGGACAGTCATCTCGAAAGTGATCGAACGGTCCACACTTATGGCATGTACCGCGCCCCGACTTTTTCCATCGTTGCCCATCCGATGCAGTCACAAGCGCGCTAGAGGATTCTGACACATCCTTCTCACGTTGCCTCAAGGACTCGAAATCCAAAAGTACGGCAGTCACCTCCGCCATGGTTAGGTCGCTCTTCTCCCCTAGCAAAGGCATCGTAATAGAATCATACGACTTTGGTAGGAATGCCATGAACATACAAGCTTGATCTTCCTCCTCGATCTTTCCACCCGCATTAAACACATCTTGCACCAAAGTGTTAAACGCACTAAGGTGAACCCTTAAATCCATACCATCCTCCATCCTAAGTCGAAACAACCGCTTTTTCAAAGCAGTCTAACTTGCCAAGGACTTGGACAAATACATATCCTCCAGTTTCTTCCACAGCTCGTTCGGAGAAGTTTCGGCCATGAACGAGGCTTTGATTTCATTCGACAAGCAAAACCGGATTGTACCAAGGGCTTTACCACACAACGTTTTCCACTTATCATCATCCATTTCCGTTGGTTTGGTATTACATAAGGCATCATTAAGACCCTGAAGCACAAGGGCATCTCGAACCGAGCCTTGCCACAATGCAAAATTTTGTTTCCCATCAAATTTCTCAATTCCAAATTTGGATGCTACACTAGAGTTTGTCATTGTCATATTCTTGTTCAAGTTGAAATCGTACCAAACAACCTGACTCTGATATCACTTGTTGGGAATTAAAACCGGTACAACACCTTCAATTACAAGAACCCACAACTCAAATCCACCACAAGAACCTCCACACACAATAGATAAAGAAATAAAGAAACTCACAACTTGCATACAACGAAAACACTAACAATAGAGAAAGAAATGTTACCACGGGTTAGATCGAGTCCAACAAGCACACAAGAGAAGATAAACACAAGAGATAAAGTGTCAAGCCTACTCCACCAGAAGGCAACGAATCGACAAATTTCACTATTATACAAGAGATTACAAAAGATTACAAGAGGCTACAAGAGTGTCTTAATTGTTAGAGCAAACAATCACTCTACTCCTATCTCTACCTTTCTTCTCTCTCTCTCACTCTCTTCTCCTCTCTTTTTTTTTTTTGAAAGCTTGACAGACTCTCTTCTCCTCTCTCTTTCTGTTTCCACACAAGAGACAGCCACCAAATTGAACCACATCTATTCTCTAAGCCTAGCAACAAAATATATAAAGGAGGGACAAACGAGAAAAAAATAATGGGCCGATTTGGGCCTAAGCCCAACAACATGCTCATAATTCATAATGTTTTAATGAGCTTTTATACATTTTCATTCTCATTTCACTATCTCGTTACATGAGTATTTTTGCATGTTTCATTCTTCTTGTGTTCAACTGATAGAGAGGTTGCTCTTCTAATTCTCATGGCGAGTTAATTTCATCTAGTTGTGCTCTTTATCGCTGTTAAAATGCAAAACATGTTTACGTACAATCGTAAAAAAAAGTTACTTTTTCCTATTAGGAAACTTTTTAATGATATGATTGCTAATATATGGTCAAATTTTGGTAAAAATATTAAGAAAGACTTAATACAAGTACTAAGGACAACTTCATATCTGGTTTTCGTGATTCATGCCAAAATATATCGAATTGCATTGAGACTGAAATTTTTCTCTGCTTAATCACGCAACAGCAGTGGCAGATCTTGGCCGAATTTTCAGGAGGGGCAAACTGAAGCTAACAAATATTTTCAACTTCTGACAGTAAAAAATTGAAGTTACTTACATCGCTAATTGTAATACAAAAGAAATAAAGTTCAAATTATGCATTTTAAACCATGAGAATTGTATGAAATGAACAAAAATACATTGAGATTATTATGCCAGAGCCCAGAAGTTATAACCTGTAAGTCAGTAAGTGTAACAAAGAGTATAACATAAAAATATCAGCAAATGAACAAAACTTGTAGAAATTGAAAGTATAGACCTGTGAAATAGGAAATAAGATCGAATCATATCAAAAATTTCATAAGTATATTGCTGACAGGTGTAACAATGACATGCTGACACTATAAGTCCATACTCCATAATCACATGTTAACAATGTGATCAGCAAAAGAACAAATGTAAACATATTTATAGAATCTGTCACCCATAAAGTTGTATTTAAATAACTAGCTAATCAAAATAAAATAAACTATAGTTCATGAAAGTTAAAGATCAGCTCTTCGGTTCTTCAACTTTTTAAAGTCAAGAATAATATCATCATAGTTATAACTCTCTGCAATTTCACCTTCAATGTAAACCAGCGAGCTATTAGCAAGAAAATCATCTTCTATCTTGTTTCTCAGTCTTGTCTTGATAATCTTCAAAGCAGAAAAAGCGCGTTCAGCGCTTGCAGTAGAAACTGGGAGAGTGACAAGTAAACGAATCAATCTATCAACCAAATTGTAGACGATATGCTTGCTTGTTTCAACAAGACATCGACACAACTCAGTTAAAGTTGATATATTTTTCAAAACATCATTGGTTGAAAGGTCTACAATGAAATGATTCAATTGTTGCATCAATCCAAATCTTTCTTGTTGAGTAAAATCTTCAGGATAGTACTTTTCCACCAATCGACATATGTCAGTAGCATTGAAAGATCTGAAATTGTTCTTAGGAGCTAATGTAACACCAAGAGATAAAAGATCCATTACTTTCTCATTAAACCTATAATTTAGTTCTTGCAATTGTGTGTCAATCGTAACGAGAAATATCTCTACTCGAAAATAACGTTCCTTAGTAAAATGATCAGGTTGACGACGAGCCCGACCACCACGTAAAATATAAATCTCCTCCATGTTTGGAACAATAATGCCATGAATCCCACAAAATTTAGTGACCTTGTCAAAGAAATTTTTCCACCCATCTTCTCTTAGCTTTTGAAGAAGCACCTTTGTGGATGACACCAAATGAATAGCATTTACTATGTCTTGTGATTTCTTTTGCAAAGCTTGACCAAGCATTTCAGCAATTTCCAATATTTCTTTCATCATGCACAAGACAAACACAAACTCAAAAGATATTAGATGATTAAAAGATGTATCTGCCTCTGCACGAGTTGAACCAGCTGATGCATCTGCACCTATATTCTGAAGGACAGTACTTACTGCATTAACCATATCGATAAGGCTAGAAATAGAACCTAGGTGAGAGCCCCATCTAGTATCTCCTGCTCGTTTCAATGTGCCAATTTGATTCGCACCTTGACCCGTCTGAAGCTCATCAACAGCTAGCATTCGTGCAAGCTCAACGACTTGTGCATCACGGAGTTCATCATGGCACTTCGATGATGAGTCAACAACATTTGTAATATAGGTTAACTTCTCGAAAAATTGGCATACAGGAACCACGTCCTTAGCTGCAGCCACCAAAGCAAGTTGTAGCCGATGAGCATAACAATGGACATAATAAGCATAAGGACAATCTTTAAGGAATAGGGCTTGTAATCCATTCAACTCGCCCCTCATATTACTACCCCCATCATATCCTTGGCCACGGAGATTTTGGACATCAAGAGAGTGGTTGGACAAAACAGAGCACAATACCTCCTTAAGTGTCACTACTTTAGTGTTCTTCACATGTATCATGTCAAAAAAGCGCTCTTGCAAGACCCCATCTTTATCAACAAATCTGAATACCACCGTCATCTGCTCCCTTTTTGCTACATCACATGTTTCGTCTACAATAATAGAGAACTTAGAATCTCCAATTTCATCACGGATATGCTTTCGTACCTTTGCTGCAATAATACTCAGAATCTCCTTTTGAATACTAGGGGATGTGTACTTAGAATTGTAAGGGGCATTTCTTAGCACTACTTTTGCAACTTCGGGATTGAATTCTGCTAAAAGTTTTATCATTTGAAGGAAATTGCCTACAGTTGAAAAATTAGAATGTCATTAGAATTTTCAGAACCACACAAGCATCTGGTTCTGTCTTGTGATTTATTTACAAGTTGAATTCTCTTACAATTCTCAATTTCAAGAGATTACAGAAAGCCAATTGAAAGAGTTACCAAAGCTTCTCAATAGTCAATTCCAAAACTGAAGAACACAAGACCAGAATCAAATTACCATTAAACACTAATGCAAAATAGATAGTTGTTTAGTTGAAGAAGTTACCTCGATTTCTTGATTGGGTACTCTCATCATGACCACGAAAAGCACATGCTTGAAAAGTGAGCCATCTAACTGATGCAATTGATGTTTTCAACCGCAAACGGTTTCTCTCTGTTTCTTGCTTGCTTCGCACCTCTATGATATTCTCTATATGGCCAGGCTGATTCAATAAAGCTTGACTAGCTGTTACTGCATTGTTGTGTTGAGAACATGGATCATATCCTATGTGCTTTAAGAACGCGCATTTGTTCCCTTCATTAACTTTTTTCCACTTATCAAAGCCTATCACTGTGAATACATCAAAACCAGCATGCCTATTCAGATTGTTATTAAAAACAAAACAGAACAAACAATATGTGCGACCATTGCTCTCTGAATATTCCAGCCAAGATGGAAAAAGACTGAAATAATTATATTGAAAACGCCTTTGGAGTCCTTGCGGTCCAGAAGGTTTGTACTTCTTCAATTTTGGTTGCATAGGACCTAATTGCAAGTATGCACGTCGCACTTCATCTCTTTGGTGAACTGGATATTCGCAAATTTGTAGACGCAATCCAGGGTCTCGCTCCAAAAATTCAATGCCTTGAAATAGAATCGGTTCAATCCTTTGAGGTTCTAGATTTTGTTCATCTAATTCAGAACTTGGTGGTGGATGATTTTCAGTAGGAGCTGATGTAGAAGGTGGATGATCAAGAATAGGTGCTGATGTAGAAGTTTCGGTTCCGTTCAGAACTTCATCTTTTTTTCTTTTGAAAAATGAATGGATGGTTTTCTTAACCATTGTTACCTACATTTGGATTTAATAGCAAGTAGTTAATAGGACTATGCGTGCTTCTTCTAAGACAAGGATTAAGTTGCTGAAATAAATTTGGCCAATAAACTTTGCTCAAAAGCAAGTGACACACTGTGAACTGTGAAGTGTGAAATTGTGAATCATACAGAGACTTAGACACAGTTGTTCTTTCAGAATTCAGAATTTCAGAAATCAGAACTTATCATTCAGACAGTCAGACACTCAGCAAAATAACTAGGCCCAATTGGGAATTCGTCAATTCAATTATTCAAACAATGAAACCAGCATAAACTGATTCGTCCAAAAATTCTGATAATCTGCTTCATCTATCCTCTATTGTTTCTACTTTCTAAGAAATTCGATTCTAGACTTCTAGTCTTCTAGAGTTCTAGTTCTAGGTTTAAGAGTTTAGACGGTACCGAGCAACTAAGCAGGTAGCACCGCCAGTCCGCCACCGTAGGTTCGTAGCAGTCTAGCAGAGCGGAGGCGCGGAAGCGAAGCAGTAGCAGTGTAGCACCTAGTGCTCTAGAAGCAACTGTTGACTAGCGATGGCGGAGCACAGAGCGACTGAGAGCAGGCGATTTGGAAGTAGCGATGGTGGAGCACAGAAGTATAGAAATGATCGACACTCACACTCGGCAGAAACTGAGGAACATGCGAGAAGAAGTCGGGTAGGAAGAGAGGTTGAGAGAGGGCTATCTGATAGTTGAATTAAATTGGGCTACTAAGCTACTAAATTTTGAGTTCTAATATAATGGGCCTCTCCCAATTTCCTGAGTCAAGAGGGGGCGACGGCCCCCTTTAGTCCCACAGAAGATCCGTCTCTGCGCAACAGGGTTACATAATAGAATGGCAGATTTCTTTGGCATCTCAGGAGCTCTTTTGCTGAGTGTCAGTAAATCATTGTGAGAAGAAAAGAAATTTCTAATTGGACTTTTGTTTTGTAGAGACTGATGAAATGATGAGAGGTCGGCAATGAAGCTTGGATAGTGTTGGGTAGCGTTGAAGGAAAATATTTTGTGCTATGTAAATATTAGTTTGGATAGTGTTGAAGAAAAATATTTTGTGTAATTAATTTTTGATGATCTGAATGTTTTCTTAAGATAATATGTTAGAATTAATATTATAATAATGTAAATATGGCATTAGTAAGTTTGATGCTAAGTGAAAATATTAGTTAACAGTAGCATCAGCTCTAGTAATGTAAGAATAATAATTGCATCAGTAGAATTTATGCAAAAAAAAATGATTTGCCTCAAGGGACTGATAGAATTGACAATAGATCTTGCATTTGCTTAGTCGATGCAAGAAATTGCTAATTCAAATGAAGGATCTCATGCGGTTGTTCAACAACAAGCCCAACAACATCTGTTGTTTTGTATCTGCTTCCTATGCGAAAGACTAATACTGATGGAAATAGTGTTATCTATATCTGCTAAAGCGGATGCAATTGAGTGATTATCAATGATTAAAAGCTGGAATAAGGTGAGAGGATATGCTCACTATAAGTCCGGATATCCTAAGGCACATCAGGCTCTGATACCTTTTATTCAAGCACCTAACTACATGTGCACCTTCCATGCAATAAACCTAGTACAACACTACAACTATGACGTATTTGTCACGCGCAATGGGATTTTTTGTGGGTAATAAGGAAAAATTAAATGTTAATCAAAATTAACACTTTTCCTATGTGATTACCACCAGGAGCAGAGTTTAACCAGATACGAGCAAATATATGTTGAAGGTGATTATCATTTATATCATGGTTCTTGAAGTCGGCAGATTCCGATCCGAGTCGACTCGGAATTGGCCGGGTCCAAGCCAAGTTTTATATGATTTCCACGTCTGTGTGAGTTTTATCCAATGACTCGGATGAACAGTGCCGAGTCAGTCAATTCTGATTGATTTCTAATCGATTCTGATTGAGTCATCCGATTCTTAGCCAAGTCAACCGAGTTTTACAGATGACCCCTTTACATTTTACATTTTTTTTACTCTTTTGTATTTTACCCTGAATTGATGCTATTGACTGGTTCAACTTTTTTAGAAAGGTTGGTTGGTTCTGTTTATTAGATCTCTTGTACACAACTCATGTTCTAAACTGGCAAGCATATTAATACTTGATAATATTTCTTAACAACAGAACTCTCAATTGAGTTTTTTTTCTAATTTTTTTATTTTCTGACTTCCATTGAATATTTTTCATTGAACTTGTGTTGAAATAATCATCAAGAGCGGATCAATATTGAACAAATATTTTCAAGGTCTGTCACATATATAATACATTTGCCAGGTTAATACAGATGACGATGAGATGATCCAGCCAGCTCGGCATAGCTTCCGACAATAAAAATGTGTTCTATTTATAATGTTTGTAATATATTATATAATTAATAAATTATATGAGTGTAATATTGTCTTAATTAATATAGTTTTTTTACAAATTATTTTTATCAATGTTTCCTACTTTTTGCCTACAAAGCGAGGTTTCTGTAAAAAAAAAAATCTGAGTTATAAAGCCGATTCATCCGATTCTGACTGATTCATCTGATTCGACGGTCAAACAAAAAATTCTGATTTCAAATCCGAGTTTCAGAACCTTAATTTATATCACTTATATACTGAGTTTAACCAGCTACTCGTACCTTGCTATATATATTGCACCAAAAATGCATATACTCGAAAAATGCATGCCTTCTGTATTTATGTTCTCCAACCTTCTGTAGAATAATGACAAAGGTTGAATAATTTAAGGACAAAGATTGTCTCAGATCGGCATTTGAATATGATCATAAAATCAATATATATCCGTAATTAATTAGGTTCTATGTATTAATCATCAGTTATAAACCGTTATAAGTAATTAAGGAAGATTATCGGACTTATTTCTAATAAAGTAGCTCTGGTTCTCTGCCATGGATTGATCAACGTAAAAAAGAGACCCATTTTGTAATTATTTATATGACTTCTATAGATTTCTTGTTGAAGCTACGAAATCGAAATTAAAGTGCCAATACTTAATAATCAAACAATATAAATTAAAATGTTAAAATTACAAAACGATTACTTTGCAAATTACAACAATCTCGCTCTTTCTCTTTCTATATATATAGTTGTGCTAAAATACTTTATAAAACATCAAGTTACATATACTTTAGATTCGTATCTAGAAATACAAAGTGCAAATGATAGATTTTGAAAGTATTCCCCATATCAAAATCTAATTGGATACAAAATTTATATTTTTGAATTTTTTACTATTTTATCGGGTGGTTGAAAATTTCATTAATCTAACGATTTAGCGACCTACAGTTTAACGAACTTTTCATCCATACAATAAAATAGTAAAAATAAAAAAAATGTACATTTAATTTGGTCTCCAAATAGTAGTATGGAGAACATATCAAAATCTATTTGAATCTGTTCGTTTGCACTTTGAAACAAAATTAATCGAATGATTGATAACTTATTTGCAAAACTGTAGAAGTTATTGCTACAATTTGCAAAACTGTAGAAGCTATTGCTACATTTTGCTATCCAGAAAATGCCAAAAAGCATGTCGCTGTATTTACATATCTTCATCATAATTTACATCATAATTTACATGTACGATTATACCTATCAAATAAGTAGAAATAGTCACCATCAACAATGACACTACCAAGTACCAACCCCCTCCCACAATTGGCCGCATATTCCCTTCTTCCATGATTCTATACCCCTTCCCCTTGAGGATCCAAAGCCTCACGACCCCACCTTACTAACACTAGTTTTTACAGGCTCCACCATCAAATAAAATTAACATTTCATTGATTTGTCGCCACTCATGCATACTGTTGTGGGTGCTATTGAGGCACCGCGCGCAAAGCCGACTGCACGACACTTGACATCATCAGATGCAGCTGCCTTTACCATTGATGCTGGCACGGGATTTGTTGTTCGTCTGTAGGGGCCGAGCCACTTGGCGATAAGAAATCGCTTCTTCCTCCATGGTGGCACAGACAATCCCCGAGTCTTCAACGATCTTTTTGCCTCATCTGACAAAATGCGAATGACTCGCTTCATCTGTGAAACAGGAAAAAAAAATTAAATTTATTTGGTTTTAATTTTAAATTAGAGGAGAAGAGCAGAGAAGTTCTTTGAATTTCCTTGTTCTGAATTCTGATTCAATTCCCTAGTTGTGAAGTAGAAAGCCTCTATTTGAATTTGAATCTAATACAAAATGAGTCTAATTAATACAATTTCGAAAAGGAAAATATTAACAATTAATGTATTAAAGATAGCTGGTTATTGAATGCCAATTATTTTCTTCCCATTACCTCATCCTGCATTATCAATGCCACTTCTGGCAGTGCAGACAACACGGTTTTATACTCATCCGTCGGCCCTGCCACCTCACACTCGTCTGTAAAATATACATCAACAATATATCTCTCTTTTTTCCCCTCGACTGCCATTTGTATGACGTCTATATACTCGTAATTGCCCGGGGCAAGACCTTTCGATCCCTCCCACCTTGCCTTGCAAAGACCACAATCATAACCTTTCTCTCTCAATCGAGTCATAACTGTTCGATTGACACCAGATTTATTCTCCTTGAGTGGTGCAAGTGTTTCCATTGCATCCTCTACATCAAGATAAAGTTGTAGGCGAAATGGGTCGTGCTTTTTTCTTGGTTTCAGAAGCTTCCTTATCTCCTCTGCTGCTTGGATTGCGCGATCAGTCGAGCTAGATTCTGTATCGGAGTCAGAATCATCTCCTGAGGTTAGCTTCAAGCTAGATTTACCGACTTCATACTCGTTTTCAAAAAATGCATGTACAAGATAAGAAAGGGAATTGTGCTCGCTGCCGCTGGTAGAGTAGCTACAAGCATGAGGCTCGGTCGGGTAGCTGAGGCGGGCCCTCGCATCAATGTTAAGGGGCTTCATTGTTGGTCTTGTATGCTATTCAACAGTCATATGCTCATATGAATATATGATGATAGTTTGTAGGATTGAACTGCTGAGGAGTGAGAGAAGGCAAAGATATTAGTTAGGGTTTGAAAGATTTATAAGTGAATGAGTCTCATTTAATTAATTTTATTTTTTATTACATGTCGACATGCTGAGGTCACTATGCATGCTACCACCAATTATTGGGATGGAGCTCTAATTATATATATATATATATATATATATATATATATATATATACACACGATCGATTTTCTTTCTGAATAAATGTTTGTTTTTCTGTATATAATTAAAATGGTGGATTGAGACTGAAAGCCGGAGCACAAAAAGCTAGTATCAAAATTAAATTTAGGCACAACGTAAAATATAACAAAAAAGTCACAAAAAAAATGTAAAAATAAACTCGAATACTAAATTTTCGAATATCCAGATTGGCACGTACCTGCTTAATTATATAATCACTGTAATTGAATCCTTAGTAAACGATTAGTACATTTTTTTACTGCATGTATTTGCTTACAAGATGATTAATGCTTATGTATTTTGGGTACAATGTTCCACAAGCTATGATCGATGTTGATAATAGATTTAGGAATATTCTTACTGATTATTCCAATTAATATATATAGGTTCTCAGATTGTTTACATCAAATCCTGATTTCATTGCCATCTTTGTGTACCTTATTTATACACTATTTCTGAAATGTACTCTGTATAAATGAACTTAAGAAATTGAACAAAATAACTACGTACACGAGAGAAAAACAGTAGTGGTATATTAAACCATCAGAAATATAATTAATGCTCAAAAGAGAGAGAGAAAAAAAGAAAAAAATGAAATGGTGAACATACTTACTACAACTGATTCACTCAGCCACTAAAATGGTCGATGTCGTTGAGATTCGTCGTCGGATGAATTATAATTGAAATTCGCTCATGAAATGTTAAAATTGAAGACTGATCTGGCAGGGTATGCCTCTGAACAATTCTTGCTGGAGATGATTGCATGTGACTAGCTAGTACTTAATTAGGACGTGCCTGTGTGAGGTTAAGACTTAGGAGAGATGAGAAGCTTAAATTTGGAGAGGATACAGCCGTTTCTAAGAGAAGGATGAGACTGCTTCATGCGTCTAGATGCATGCCATTCGGAAATGTGTCCAGGTTCAGTGAACCATCAATATGTATATAACATGCAGTGCTTAATCAGTTGTGAAGTCAAACTAAGCTGAGCCTAAGCATGATTCTGTTGGATTTAAACTTCATTTATTTTGATTAATAATGGTCTTAGAATATTTAGGGATGATAATATTGTTGGCGTATGGCCTTGTATCTGTTTAGTATTCTTGTAGAAGAGAAAGAGAAATGAGCAGAAATTTTAATCTCTATCACATAATTTCAACAACTCTCACTAAATGACACTTACATATTATCAAGACTTATCACTAAATGCTGCTAATTAGTTCTATCATTTTGTTGATATTAATCTTCTAAATATTATTTCCCCTAGAAACTACAACACAATAACTCAACATAAATTAAAAGACCACAACTAATTAACTCCAACATAAAAAACATAAAAATAAAAAATATATTAATTTCAACATTCCACCTTAATATTTTTATTTCTCATTATCAATAATTCTCTACGGCACACAAACTTATCATACGAAAGTGTCTTTGTAAAATTATCCGCAAATTGATCTCTGATCTTCACATGCATGCTTGATCAAGACCTCTTTATCTTCAAGTACTTATCAATAATGCTCAACCCAAGAGCAAACTTGAGCAAACGATTGAGGCGTTTATGGCTAGTCAAAACAAGAGATTTGATGAACTCGACACTAAGGTGGATTTGCTAGAAACACAAAACAAGTTGTTGGAGAACCAAGTAGCCCAGCAAGCTGCGCAATCAACACGCCAACCGGACACTTTGCCACACAAATCTGATCCATATCCCAAATCGGTTGAGACATTATGTCAAGTTAAAGCTATCTCAATTCAGAAAGTTAAGCAAATCTCCGCATCTAAGAAAGAAGCCTCAATGGATCAAGTGACAGTGGTGCTGAAATGGTAAGTACAAAGGTACATGTATATCCGCTTAGGTATGAACATCCTTCTCAAGGTCTAATTCAGTCAACCAACAGTGAAATTGCTAGATTTTCAAAATAGTAAAGGAATTGTATGTGAATCAACTATTTGATAATATGGTCGGGTCGTTAACAAAGGATTGCAATGTAGTAATTGTCAAGAAAATGTCTCCTAAGTTAAGAGACCCTAATATGATCACGATTCCATGCACAATATGATATGTTAGTATTAAAAGTGCTATGAATGACCATGTAGTAATTTCTTGGAATTTGCACAAAGGATAGATCAATTTGAATTCATAGCTTGAAAATATGGATGTCAGGTTATAAATAGGTACAAAAATCTGGATCTAACTCAAAATATCAAAGGATTTAGAGAGGTTTCAACCTGGATGCCAGACAGGTGCAGAAACACCATGCATTTGTGGTTGATTTGAGTTTCATGAATGTAAATCAAAATTTAGGTAGATAACATGGGTGTTTGAGCCTAGATTTAGGTTTGGAAAGTCAAAAGAAGCATTTCTGTTTTTGAAATTTCAGATTTGGATAAGGAGAGCTATTTATTGCATTTAAACTCTATTTTTTGTGATTTTTCAGAAATCTAAGATTGAAATGGCTTTAATTTGAAAATTATTTATCGAAAAATTATGAAATTAATTCTGAAGGTTTATACAAACATACATTATGTGCTTGCTAGAGGAATTTGAATTTGGGATTGAAACAAGATATTTAAAAAATAATAAATCTCTGACAACTTTGAATCAAAGGTTTAAAAGGGGGATTTGGTTTGGAATTGAGTTTTGAGACTTAAAAACTTGATTTTACACTGGTATACAACTGATTATACACAATGGGACTTATAGAAAGCATAAAAGGGACTTATTTCAAATGCTTGGAGGATTTGAGCATGGAAAGGGTATTTGAGGGCAATTAGGGCACTGTTTTGATTTGGTTTGATCCTAGTGTCTGATTCATGACTTTTAGAGCTTGCAAATGGCTCAATGCCTTTACTATGGCACATCACTGCATCAATAAGAGGTTTCAAGACAGAAGAGAAGATTTGGAGATAAAAAAGGCATTCTTGAGCCAGATATGATCTGAGATGAATTCAAAAGAGAAATCGATCAATTGAACTCGAATTTGTGTTTTAAAAGCTTTTTTTTTGAATCATTTGCAACATAAAAAATCAATCATCAAGAGGATTTGATGCATAAAGATTTTGAATTTAGATCTAAAGCATCTATACAGCAAAGATTAGAAAGATTTCAACTCAAATTTCATTCACAAGCAAGAAATTTACATAATTTGTAAAGTAAAGCATAAAGAGGCCTTTCTCTCTGTCAAACTCAATACCACTCACCTGAGATTTTCAGATGATATGTCGGGTGAGGGCAATAAGGCTAAGCAAGTGCAAAGCAGATTCGACCACTCTCACAGTTTGAACAGAGAGAAAAAGGAATTTTATTTGGTGGTTTTTATGGGTATTTATAGCCTCAACATCTGGGCTACATTGGATTCCTATTTTTATCTGATTTTCTATTACATTTTATTTCATTTGCGTTGAGTCTTGTGTAGCTTTCCATGTTACATCTTTAGTCTTTCAGGTGCCAAGTGGGCCTAATTCTGCTATTTGGATGTAATTAATATTCTAAAAGCTGCCAAAGGAAGGTTTGATCACTATCATTGGTTAATTTTGATTTAGGGTGCATACTGAGTCAGATGGGCTTTGATCCATGTGCTCTCACCCAATTGGTTGTTGTAGCATCATAAGATGTCCTTCAGGTATCATTTGCTGACCTCAGTTGATTTGGCATGGGTATAAAGGCTTTCAAGATTGTTGGGGCTGATGTTGACACATATCCAACACCATTTTACTGCCCTCGAGTTCAAAAATTGGGCTTTTGTAATTGGGCTCCAAATTATCCCCAATTAATCTTCAGACATAACCAATTGAGTGTTTTGATATCACTTCAACCCCTTTTTGCATTTGCAAAGCTCCCTAGATCACCGAGTCTATCTGTTAGCCCCTATGAGATAGAGTTTAAGTGCCCTAGATAAATTGGTTACTTGCAAATCAAATCAAGCTCAGTTCTAGCATTGCGGTGGTCCCAGGAGTCAGCCATGCATTTTGCCTTGAGATCTGGTGCCTTGAATTGCTAGTTTTGATTTGGTGCCGACATGTTTGAGCTTGATTTTTCTCCTTATTCTTTGAGCTTTGGATTGATTGATGAGTACCATTACAATCTTCTCACTCTCCTATTTCGATCAATATATGGCTTGCAACTTAATTCTTAAAGACCAGGGAGATCACTCCCATTGGAGGCCTCCAGTTTCAAAGCTCAGAAGGAATAGTGAATAGAAGGAAGAAGGAGCACACATGGTACTATCTGATTAGTCGATTTCGTATTCTCTCTCTTCTTTCTCTTAATCTCGATCTAGTCAGGGGTTTAGATCTTAGGCAAGAGGGCTTAAGGTTCAATGTGTCACTGACAAGGTCAGGGTTTAGTGCACAGGCAGTGTTTAGTTAGGGGCTTGACGATGAGGGACCCACATGTCAGATTTAATGAGACACATTTCCAGTGCCCTCATCTGTTTAGTCTTTGGGTAAGCATGATTCACATTAGCCATGAGGTTGACAGTTCTTGGAGCACAATTGTATAGTTATGAACTAGGTCCATTCAAAATCCAAAAATATTTAGGAATTGTTATAGAAGCCCAAATTGTACCCATATGTTATTTTATGTTTGAAAATTCGAATTTAAATTATTCAAATATTCTTTGAATTGTTTGGAGGCTCAAATGGTCGAATTTTTGAGTGATATAAAACCCCAAAATTAACAAATTTTATGTAGAATTTATTGGTATATAACTTGACCAAATTTCTTGAGCTTTAAACCCTTGATTAAGCTCAAAATGTTATATGTGATTATTCAATAATATGACAATCATGCTAATTGCACACATTATACTTCAAATAATTTTTCCAATCACATAAACATCTTGTAATATCTTTGAAATTTTTTTCTTGAGCCTCCCTTGCATTTGATTGGGCTTCTTGATGAGGTTTTGGCAATATGCACATAGAACCCTAGTTTCTTCCAAAATTAAATTGGCCTTCAATTGGGCCCCCCTTTGTATGCTTTGTCATACTTTTTATGCTTGCTTTATTTTCTCTTTATTTGCAACTAATAATTGGTATATTTTCAGGTGCCAACACTCTTACAAGGCGTCGTTACTCAGCCATCATACCATTTGCTACATTAAGTGTGCTTTAGCCTTCACTATATTTGTACATGGTGAGCCATCATCAATCATGCGGACAGACCAGATGTATTTCATCTACACCATTTTGCACCTTAACGAGCATCCTGAACTGAAGTCGAGTGTGCCTTATTTCATGATCCAACACATCTACGAGGTGTTCAAAACTACGCAAGTTAGAGGTTATATCACGATTGGAGGCTTTGTCACATGCCTTGTCATTCACCATGGCACTATTCCGACAAAACATGCCATATTACCATGTTTGTGCCATGCGCTTGAGGGGGCAGACCGACTTGGTCGGCATGGCGTATCTCTCCCACTTGTAGATGTTCATTCAGGAGGGAGATTGCAACTATTACTTGCACAAGAGGATTGAACGCATACCTCTACCCCTCATATTCCCTCTCTTGGTGCATGACCCTGATCATTGGACTGTTGCAAACTATGTTGCACCTCAACAACAACCTGCACACCCTGAACTGCCTTAACTACTAGCACCAAAAATGTTGCAACCTCAACAACAAGCATTTGAGCCACAACAATAGTTTCAAGGCAGTCCAGAACAGCCTACAACCACTCAAATGTATGCCTTGATGATGCAATTCAACAACTATGTTGAGGAAAATGAGATCAAATCCATTACTCGCTACAATGACATGAGGAACTACATTGACACAAGATATTCTTGTATTGTCTTATTCCAAAACTCAAAATTTTCATTTCGCAAGAGTTTAGGAGGTTCAACCATACTCATGTTGGGTCAAATTAGCTAGGTATGAACATGTGGCTCTGATATCAATTGTTAGAATTTTTGGGGCTTAGTAGAAAAACTAAGGTCAAGTAATAGGGCGGAAACGTTTTCAATCAATTATTATTATAATTCAAGCTTTTAGACCTTAATTACCTAGCTAAAATTTCAGCAAGCAAGTACTAAGAACAATTGAGCAATTAATTCACAAATCAACAAAGAGCTAGAATAGTAAAGATAGAGAGTAAAGAGCAAGAGTAATTAAGAGAATACAAGAACACGCGATATAACATGGTTCAACCTACAAACAAACTAGGCCTACATCCACGAGACACTCGGAATCAAAACATCCTTTCGGGATCGATTCCACTAAGCAATAAGTGTTATTTACAATTGCGGAACCAATCTTTGGTTTATTCTCAACAAGCAAACCAATCTTTGATCCCTATACCAATGCAATGAGCTACACCACTCTACACGACAAACGGTCCGATTGACTACACAATCAAGGACAATGATGCACTACTTGACAACATAAATGTAGTGCACCAAAGGCTAAAACCTAGCAAAAGAAAAGTTCTCGGATTGATAATTAGACTATGGAAGCTATCATAATTCTCTCAGGCTTAGGTAACTGTAGGAGAAGGCTTTGTTGCTCTTTCTAGTGCTCAATTTGAAGCTTGGAAGCTTGTGGGGGGTTTCAAAGGTCTTACTGGTTTGTATCCCCAACGTATATATAGGCTGAGCACTTCTTGAAGTTTTGGAGTCTTGAAAATGGCCTGAAGCGTTACACAAGTCTGTAACGCGTTATGAAACTCGTTACAAGGGGTTGGCAGCTTTTTAGAATTGCCCTTCTATGCTTCTCAGACTGTCTTCTGGGCCATCTTGAGCAGAAACCCGTTACAATGAGTGGGCATGGCGTTATAACGAGTGTTACAATAACGCATGGCTATGGAAATCTCTTATCTGCTCAGCTCTTCTCCTTCCAACCTGTTGTGATGGGTTGGACACCCGTTATGATGGGTTGTAGACTCGTTGTGACACGATTGGGAAGCGTTAAAGAACGATTGGCTCTGTGAAGCTTGTTCTTGATGTCTTGAGCATGTCTTGACTTGTGCTAAGCATGTTTGAGCCTTTGCAACATCATGTTGTACATGTATTAACCTGCATCCTATCAAAACTCAATTGTGCAAGGTTAGTACTGATTTGTTTTGCAAATTATCAAATAAGAGATGAGTTTAATCCAACAGATATATGGTAGCTTGTTTGAATGGATTGAAAGATAGGAAAAAGGATAAATAAGCAAGCTTTCACTTTTCTTGTTGGATTATTATTTAGCCCTCTCATCCAATGATGGATAATTAGTCACTTGAAGGCTAGATTGAAATTGCTTAAATAATGAATCAATGATCTAATTAATTCATTTCTACTTCTCCAAGTTGAGTCTCTCTCCCCATCCACTCTTACATAAATTACAAGTTTTGCCACTTCTTTGCTCCTAGCCAAATTGCATCTTTATTGAGCTTCAAACCCAACTTGCACAATACATCATGCTTTTGTTATTAGTTGTTAACTATATTAATTATCAATTAACTTGTTCAACAATTAAATTCTCGAATTAATTCTTTGTTTATATACAAATAACATTTCACAATTTAAGTTATTATCTTCTAAAATAAACTATGCATAATAAAACTCCAGCAACAAATCATAAATTCATCAATTACTGATACAAATACAAGAATCAATAATTTGATTTTAGAGTATATCACTGACAAAAAAATGAAAAAAAAAATGAATGCATGTGGATAATTTACAAACCTTAATTTTTTTACTGCTTGAATGCATATTAAACAAAATAAAAACATATTAGTAATTGATATGTATACATGTCACTCGATTGAGATTGATTTCATACATATTTATCATTGAACTTATCATTTGAATGGAGAGAAGTAGAGTAAATTAGAAATATTTTCTATAGAGCATTGCTAATGTAATATATATGCATAGAATGTCTTAATTGACTTTTATTTTTTACTTTTTTTCTGTGTTACGCGAATACTTCATATACAGCGTACACGTATCGGATACGCCAAGTGTATCTAATTATTTTAATCGGTCAAACCAACGGATTCGTTGTTGGATACGGTCAAAATTCGGCCAAAGGCACGCGGGTGCGTCTTCAACACCCAGCCACATAAGATCCCATGAAACTTTATATTTTGGTAAAGTGCAAAAATGCTTGCTTCTCACGGGAATCGAACTGAGAACCATTTTCTAAATGGTCCATGCTCCAAACCACTACACCAAATGTGCTCTTTTGTTCATATCATTTATTTATTGATGTTGACCTTCTTGAGGTGGTATTAATTTGCCAGCAATTAAATTTGTTAACTATTTACTTATATCATTGCTTATATTTTATATTATTTTGCGATATAAAAAATATGATTCGGATTTAATTAAAATTTTAATATATATAACCGCACTTGTATCTCTGATTTTTCAAAATCGCCGTATCGCCGCACCCGTATCGTATCGGATACGATACTCGCACTCGCACTCGTGCAACTTTGCTTTTTTTTGAGATTTCTTTTTTGAAGGGTAACTAAAATGTGATATTAAATTAAACGAATAATAAACTATCACGCCAAAATCCAAATGCGACCCATTAATCCGATAACTTCTGAAAATCGAATCAGGAAATGAGACGATCCGGACACGGCACCAACCCGTCCACATCTCTTCTCCTCCGTCTGACTCTCGCCGAGTCTACTCCTCGTCTTTCCTATCTCTGCACGCAGTCGATCGTACCGAATCGAAACCCCCGCATCTGTCTTAGGCAAAATCGACGACTTCTCCAGATCAAAGGGTATTTACCCTCTCGTCGGAGTGCGTGCCTAAGAAGGGATAGGCAGAGAGAGATCGAGAGGAGGAGAAAAGAGGTTAGTTCTCACCTTCTATCAGTTGTTATGGCACTCCATTGTTTTCTCTCAGCTGTTGTATAGGTCAGGTGTTTGATCAAATGCCACACAGATACACAGTGTTGATCAGCTTAACGAGCTGGATCAAATTACGGATCTAATTTGTGTTTTTTTCTTTTCACAAGCGTGCTACCACTATAAATAACTTAATTGAGCTATATAGTCTTTGGAACCTTCCAATTATATGTCAGAAACCTTGTATTTATTATGTTAATTGATCTATGTTTATTGTTGCATTGGTGTTAACAGATCTTCTGGTGTTCCTATTCTTCATTTCTGAAAAGCCTGATGTATATATGATTGGATTCTGTAAACATGAAGCGCTTCGTGTACATAAACGATGATTCATATCAGGATGTGTATTGTGATAACCGAATCTCTAACACCAAATATACCTTACTGAATTTCCTTCCAAAGAATCTATGGGAGCAATTTGGGTTTGACCTTCTTTCCTTTCTTTAAAAACTAATTAATTGCAACGTTATATTTTTTGGTGCAAACTATGCAAACAAAAGGAGCAGAAAAGCACTTTTATCAGATTATTTGAATGACATTTGGCTTAACCTTGCTCTTTATATCTTTCTGTTAAATACATTAGAGAATGTTCATCACTGAACTGATAGTGGAGCATTTCATGGCTCCAAACATTTGCTATTGTATTTTACTAGCCACATTTTTGTTAGAATAGAGTGTAGGCCTATTTATACATTTTCCCTTATTTGTGCTTACACTATTAAGAAGTACTCAGGTAGTCCACTAAAATCACATAGTGCAGCAAAACATTTATCCTAGAGTACCTAGATTGCAACAAAAAATATCGGGCTTAGCTTATTTTCTTAACTGTATTTCAAAATAATAGGCGGTTCATGAATCAATATTTCCTTCTGATTGCTTGCCTGCAACTGTGGTCTCTCATTACGCCGGTGAACCCGGCCAGCACGTGGGGTCCACTTATTTTCATATTTGCTGTATCAGCCACAAAGGAGGCATGGGATGATTACAACCGTTATGTCTCCGACCGACAGGCCAATTGCAAGGATGTTTGGGTGGTGAAAGATGGTGTTCGCAGAAATGTACGTCTTTTTAACTGTTACCCTAACTGTATGATGTGCAATTATGGAATTGTCCAAAGTCCAAACGTTTCCAATATTTTAGCAAGATGGATCAAATCCAGTTATTATTGCAAAAGTTTGTAACTTTGGGAGATTTGTTGGTAAACCTTACAAGCAGCATTCTTTACCATGGTTGTCCTTTAACTATATCATTGTCTGGGACTCTCGGTTGTGAGAATGAAACTTAAGACTGTTTTTCCTTAGAGGAGTGTGTTATGGATATTTTTTTTGCACTTGCATCGTGATTCTGTTGCACTGTAGGATTGGTGAGTTCTTCATTTTGTTTTAAAAAATAATGATGATTGATTCTAGAGGGAAACCCAGCAGTGGTCCCGAATTATTGCATGCTGAATGTTTCATCATTTGGGACTAAAGGCTTTGTTGTTGTTTTGAATATCCCATCTGAACTTGAATCCTTCAGTTGGGTCCTTAATTGGGCTCCCTTGTTTTTTTATAGTTGCTAACAATGTGGCAAAGATAAAAGAGTTGAAATGTGTAGAGGTAGGGGACCTATGACCGAATTAGAGATCAAAATATGAACTTCACTTTTTTGTGTTAGTTTGCATACAACCTCTTTTGTCACCCTAATTCTCGATGTCAGTACAAGTGATAAGTGATATAGTAAACAGAAGTACGATGGTTCAACAAAAAGTGGTAGTTCGTGCATGGGTGATATAGAACCAGATTAAAAAACATCCTGCATTTTTTATTCCTAGTTTTAGTCAGAAACACTGATCTTGGGTTGGTGCAGCTTCATCCTAGTTTTAGTCAGAAACACTGATCTTGGGTTGGAAAGCTTCATGTCAGTTTATGATGTCAAATTGAGCTGTACTTTCTAAATTGAAATGTAATGGTTTTGCTTCTTATGCAGATTCAAGCCCAAGAAATACGTGTTGGTAATATAGTATGGCTTAGAGAAAATGAAGAGGTCCCTTGTGATCTTGTCGTGATTGGGACTTCTGATCCACAAGGCATATGCTATGTTGAGGTATAACCATTTCAAAATGCTTTTGACCCCTTTTGTTTCTTATATTTAAATCAGTTGTTTCACTTTAGTTTATCAGAACTTGGTGCAGCATTCTGGTGATAGTATATAATTTTATATTTTGAAATTTTATCTGTTATTGGTTGGCACTGTGCTTTTCTTGCTGAGATACAACCTTCAGGTTCTGGTGTGAAAGTTTTGACAACAGCATTGAAGAAAGAAAAAAAAACAAAGAGGAAAAAAATAAGTCTTATGCAGTTATGCTAGCCGTACCTCTGATACTATGCACATAACAACTAAAAGTACTGGTCTTTGGCTACCAGTGTACAACATTCTAGTTTTAGCATTTACTCTTCTGGATGTATGTGATGTTTCATGATTCTACAGAAAATTTTCCGTTTGTTTGTGTTTTTAGACCACAGCCTTAGATGGAGAAACAGATCTCAAAACAAGAGTAGTCCCACTGGCTTGTGCTGGCCTTGATTCTGAGCAACTCTGCAAGATGAAGGTAATTAAATGAACAACATTGCAATCAATTATTTTTTTGGGTTCACCTTTTTTTGTAGAATAGTGTGTTATTATTATTACTATTATTATTATTATTATTATTATTATCATTACTATACTTCTATTTTTACTACTATTTTATCATTTATATATATTATTATTATTTATATTGATTTTTCATTTCAGATTGGGTTTCATTTCTAGCCTACCCCAATTTATTTGGGAACAAAGGCTTTGTTGTTGTTGTTGTTCACACTTTTGTGTGTGTGTGTGTGTAGAATTTCAATCAAGTCTTGCTCTTTTAGTTCCTAACTTTCTCATGTCTTTGTGAAATGGAAAAGGGTGTTATTGAATGCCCAAATCCGGATAAAGATATCAGAAGATTTGATGCAAATGTGCGGCTTTTCCCTCCTTTCATTGACAATGATACATGTCCGTTGAGCATAAACAACACTCTCCTACAATCCTGCTACTTGAGAAACACTGAATGGGCTTGTGGTGTGGCTGTTTATACTGGTTAGTTACTTTATGTTGTAGAACCTATAGTCATGTTCTTTGTGCACAGAAAGTTACTTCAGTGATTGTGATTGTATTCTGTGTTTTGTTCAAAAGGCACCCTTATGCTGTAAAAATTGTTGGGTATAGTTAAGAGTCATGGATGCTGTCAGACAAATTAGTTCTGAAAAAAATGTTCTATTGAGTAAATTTTAAGCAATTATACATTCTCAAGAGGTTGGGTGTTCCAAAATAAATAAGTCTGGGTCCTAGATTGATCATAAATGCTGTTGTTATCATTATTGTTTTTTTTAAAAAGAGTCAGCAAGTAGCTTTGTCATTGTTGCTTTTGTTTCTATTGTTGTTATTCACTGTTGTCTGTTTGAGATTATGAAACTATTTTTCCGATTGCCTAATGTCTTACCATATTTGTAGAAAGCAGCATACCTCATATTGGAATAAATTTTGAATACTAAAATCTGGCATACTAATTCTTTAACATGATCTATTCTGCCTTTGTTCCCATCACTCTTATACCACTACATTGAAATAAAATCCGCATACTATTTTTAAGGTTAATTTGTAAACATGCACTATCTCATTTCTTTTCTTCATTTTAGATGTTACTATTGATGGTTTGTGTTTATCAGCATTGAACCCTCACAATTTGTGTTTGTCACAGTTCACAAATAGGAGTACTATGGTTCTATTTGCAATTAGGATAAATGTTTTTCTAAAATTTGGAAAACTGCTGAAAATTTGATTCACACTTGTTCTTTTTGCATATTGAAATAGCAACTGAGGAAATTGGGAATGCAGGCCTAGCACAGAGGTGCGGGTTTAGTCTCTTTGCCACAAGTTCAAGTCCCACAAGAGGCACTTGAAAAGTAATAAACGCTGGGTTTAATGGGAGCCCTTATATCAATACAAAAAAAGGAAACTGAGGATATTGTGAAAATATTATTTCAGGCAATGAAACAAAGTTGGGAATGAGTAGAGGCATCCCAGAGCCCAAACTTACGGCTGTAGATGCAATGATTGACAAATTGACGGGTGCAATTTTCTTGTTTCAAATATCTGTAGTTGTTGTACTAGGGTTTGCTGGTAATATTTGGAAAGATACAGAATCTCGTAAGGTAACTTCATTTTATTATTTCAGCTGAGTGATGTTGCATACTTAAGTTCCATCATTCTTCTAATGTCAAAAAAGATGACACAAAAGATAAATGTAAGTCCCAAAGTTGACATACCTCCTGTAATCCATATGGAGAACAGCATGATTATAAAGTTTACGACTTGAAAATTGATTGTCAAAGTACTCATATTCAAGGCCTCAAGGGATCCCAACCCTTAAATGTATGTCTCACAATGCACAAGAATGGTTGGCATTCTAGAAGTTATTTAAGCACGGCGACTGTCTGGTCATATTAATGGTATCTGCAACCACTGTCTGAAATATGTGATTTATTATTGACTTATATATAATTCTGTCCCTTAATTGTACTATTGTTTTGTGTAGCAATGGTATGTTGCATATACTGATGAAGACTCATGGTACGAGTTTATGATAATACCATTACGATTTGAGTTATTGTGCTCCATAATGATCCCTATTTCCATAAAGGTGTGTACTTTCTTGTTAGTGATTCAAACCTTAGTTTTAGATTCTGAAAGGAACAAACGAGATTACTATCTTAATTATCCAGGGCTTTTAGAAGGATTTCTTGTTCTTCTTCTTTGCTTTTCTGTGTGTTATAAGCTATTCTCTGAACGGATATCTTTTCTTTATAGGTTTCACTCGACTTTGTGAAAAGCTTATACGCAAAGTTCATCGACTGGGATGAAGAAATGTTTGACCAAGAAACTAATACTCCTTCTCATGCTGCAAAGTAAACTGCTGTACTTTATACTCTTTGTTATGGTTTTGAATTTGTCTATTAACCAATGCACTGCTTCTCCCATAGCATGTCGGCTTGTTATGTGAACTTGCTCTTGTAATTATGATTGACGAGTTTTTCAAAATCAGGACCTGATGAGCAAAACCCAATGTACACAGTTTGAGAGCTGTAGAACAAAGGAGAAAATTGACTCTACCACTAATACTCAGAGTCTGGTACACTCAACACCAATTTGCAAGACATGCTTTAATGTATTGAAATTTATTTTTTATTTTGTTTTGCAGCACAGCAATAAGTGAAGACTTGGGGCAGGTTGAATACATCTTAACAGACAAAACAGGAACTCTAACTGAGAATAAAATGATCTTTAGGAGATGTTGCATCAATGGAACTTTTTACGGGAATGAGAGTGGTGATGCTTTGAAAGGTTGGTTCTTCCTGTTCAGAGTCTTTGCATTTGGCTCAGTGTTTTGAAAAACGGTCTTGGCAGCCAATTAGTTGGCGGCCAAACCGTAACGTATAGTATATTTGGAGTGTATTTTGCGGTTCTGAATGATTATTCGGCCGCCAAACCCGATTAGTCGGCCGCCATACCCGATTGGTTGGCTGCCAAAATCTGTTTAAATTTTCAAGACGATGAATTATTGTTTGTTTTGCTATAATAATTTCATTCAAACTCCGATTTTAGTGATTTAAATTTCTATAAAACTAGAATTTACGAACTTTAATTTGAATTTGGTTTTTTAGTCATTCGAATATTCACAAATATTGCCATGAACTTTCATATTAGATTGATTCTTGTATGCATTCTATCCCGAAAGTCATATTATGATTTTTTTTTTCTAATTGACGTTTAAAATTTTATGATTATTGGTTAATTGATCTTTCGATAGTGTAATTTATTTTATAAATTACTTAATTGAAACTCCAAAAGATTAAAAAAATATTTGCTTATCTGGCTTTACATGCTTCACAATTCCAAAATATGAACAACATTATCTTTTATATGAGAAAATAAATATATTAGAACATATAATTTTATAAAAATACATATTTTATTTCCAAATGTTTAAGATTATTAATTGAGATGTTTATATATATTAATATTTTATATTGAGGAGGGATCCGTAGCCGCCATTCATTTCGTAGCCGCTCGCAACCGCTCCATGATAACAAATGTATATGACCGATCCGGACTGTTGAAAACATTCTCCATACTAATATAGACTTGGAGACCAAATTTTACATTTTTTAGAATTTTTTTACTATTTTATCGGAAGGGTTGAAAATTGGATGTTTGTAAATCGTTAGATAAATAAATTTTCAATCCATTCGATAAAATAGTAAAAAAATTCAAAAAAATGTAAAATTTGGTCTCCAAGTCTATATTAGTATGGAGAATGTTTTCAACGGTCCGGATCGGTCATATACATTTGTTATCATGGAGCGGTTGGAAGTTAGGCGGCTACGGATATCCTCTTTTATATTTTCATAGATAAGAAAGTACATACTGTAATAGTAATTATATAACAAATTTTTTATTTGAATTATTAATATTTTGTATATTAAAATATGAACGCCAAATTTGTCCGCAAAAATCGGATTAATCAACCGAATAACGATTAGTCGCTTAACGGTACCCCCTCCGACTGTCAAGCGCATTTGTTTTTTAAAACACTGATTTGGCTAGAACTTGTGGTCTGACTGTGTGTGTGTGTGTCTGCCTGCTCTTTTTTTCATTCTTTCGGCAAATCAGATGCACAATTGCTAAATGCCGTTACTAGCAATGAGAGTTCTGTCATCAGATTCCTCTTAGTCATGACACTCTGCAACACTGTTGTTCCTGTAGAAAGGTAAATATTTGATGTATCATTTTTCTTGTATGGATGAAAAATAATTGTTGAATTCCCACAAGTTTGCTTAGTGTTGGATTTACCAGTATGAACTAAACATATTTGTGCAGTTCTAGTTGTGAACCGGACTAATACCAGTATGTATGTTGTTTTCTTTTTTCTTCTATTAGTTTTTTTTCATTTTTGGGAGTATTTGATGCCTTTCTGGGTTTATTTGCAAATTGAAGCTTAATTTTTCCATAATATTTTGGTATTGAAGAAAAACACGGGGCACAAATCCACTGGGGACCATGTTTGTACCAGTTAGTGCTCAGTAATGCTAGTTTTGCTTGCATGGTGTGATCTTTGAATGCTTGATACTATTTTGATGTTGGTGGGCATAGTCCATTTTTGCTCACTGGACTATACCCCTATTTGACATAATTTTGATCATCTTAATAGGGTGACTGATCACTCATAATAATTGCTAACAATACATTATTTTGGATTCTAGCAAAACTGGAGGCATTACATACAAATCGCAATCACAAGATGAAGATGCTCTTGTTAATGCTGCCGCATGCTTGCATATGGTGCTGATCAGCAAAAAGGGCAGCATCGTTGGTAGGTAATTCCTCTTAAGAAGTTATCATTTTTGTAATGAAGTGCACAAATATCGTTTGGTGGTGCCCCCCTTTGCTGATATTTGGTTTTGAATATCCTATTTTGGCCCCTAGCTCGCAAATCTGTCCCAATTTGTTTTGCCAATATCTTCCTAAAAACATGGGCACATCAACACTAGTGGGCATTTCATATGCAAGTATGGAATTGTACCTTTTAGCAATTCACTTTTTCACATGATGCTATGGATGTTTATTAAAATTCATGAACATGGTCCTTCAACTATTTTATTTTAATCATTATATTCTGGTCCTTGAACTAAAGATTTTTTTATTTTAGTCATTATATTTTGGTTCTTAAACTATAAATTTTTGAGTTATTTTAGTCATTATACTTCTCACCGATTCCCAGCTTGGCCTGCAAATTCCAAACTAGAACCGACGGAGGAACAATTTCAGGACCAAATGAGAAAAAACTTGCACGAATATCCTAGAATTTTAGCAACTAAAACCAGAGTCCTACAAAAATGGGAGTTTTGTGAAACATTTAAGCATTGTTTATGTGAAAATGTATTGGCTGGAAACATGTCTTCTATGTCAGAATAATGATGTGGATTAGAGTTCAGATGTCGGTATCCATCCATGACCTATGTAGTAGGCATTATAGAGTTTTAGAGCTTATGGGGAACTTCAAGCCCGATGTGGGAGAAGGGAAGGTGTACGTGTAGTCTAGTTGTTTTTTTATCTTTCATGATATTTCATTTTGTAAATTATTTTGTTGAAATCAGACTACTTAGCTTTTTTTACGGTTTGTGGTCAAACTTTTTTCTTTTGTTCTGAACTCTGTTTCTATGACATTATTCCTGTCAGTTTAATCTAAATTGCTTGTAGTAGTTGCAAATGAGCAAGGGACATTTTATTTGGTAGAAACCATGCTTTAAAGTGTTCAGAACTTCCTGACTATTTCTTTCGCGTGTCAATGTCTCTTCTTCACAGGACTGAATTTCAATGGTCAACGGATGCTCTACGAGATACTTGACATACTAGAGTTCACTTCTGATAGAAAAAGAATGTCAGTTGTGGTAAAGGACTGTCAGACTGGAACAATTCTTCTATTAATAAAAGGAGCCGATGAGTCAATTTTTCCTTGCTCTCATCGAGGTAAAATAGCACAAGTCCACTTATGTCAATCATAGAACTTCTAGGTCCACTTTTAGCAAGCGTATGACTTGTAGGGTAATCTTCAAGGTATTACCCAAGCGATATCTATTATCCACACAACCATGACTTACTGGCCATTTGTTGATATAAAAGAAATTATCTGGGCTTTAGTTCTATGTATTTTCACTAATTTATATGGGCTTTAGTTCTATGTATTTTCATTCTCCTGCAGCATCAAAAATTTATTTGTTACATCGTTTTTTGATTGGTTTCCAAACAATTTCAAATTGCAGAGATTCAATACTTGGCCTAATTTATGATCTAGTACCCTAATTTTAGTTGGCCATCATGTCAGTTTCAACAATAAGCGTGGCAACTGTCATCTAATTTGGTCAATTATAGTATAGGGGTAAGCATGCTAGTTGAGAAAACTGAAACGACGTCAGCACTTGTATAAAGTGAGATTTCCTTCCAAGGATTTACAGTATATGTGTTGGTTATATTTCTCATGTCTGGTTGTGACAGATGTGATGATTTCCAATGAAACTTGCCTCAAACCAGAAAAACTTGCAAAGAAATAATAAATTGCACAGTTAAGTTAAATGATTATAGACATTGCATGAGTAAGGAGAGTACATGTGACGTTCCTGGTTATATCTATCCAACTTTGTTGATAATTGGATGAGAATTTAATGAAACATTTGTGTAATGTTGTAGTAGTTTTAAAATTTTAGACAAGCTGTTGCTTTGTTTGATGGTTTCTCATCTGATGTTTGAATTCCAGGTCAACAAATCAGAGTTTATGTTGATGCCGTAGAACAGTATGCACAATTGGGATTGCGAACTCTCTGTTTGGGATGGCGTGAATTGAGAGAAGATGAATATTTAAAATGGTCGAAGTTGTTTAAAGAAGCTAGCAGCTCTTTAGTTGATCGAGAGGTAATGTACTAGTGTAGATAGACTACTTTAGATTATTATTTCCTAATTCTACCTCTCCAAAATTGTGTTATGCAGGATGTGCTAAGAAACATGAAAACGTAATATAGATATAATAAAAGAAGGGTTATTTTTTCACCTCGATTTTTCTTGATTTTGCAAATTGGAAGTAGCCATTCACTTCATATTGGCATCTGATTTGCCTCAATATTGCTGCTCGATCATAAACAATAATTAAAGAAACCATGATATTTCCTAGGGAAGTCGGGGCACAAATTTACATTGTTTGCTTATATAATGTAGTGGAAAGTGGCTGATATCTGTCAGAGATTGGAGCGTGACCTCGAAATACTTGGTGTCACTGCAGTAGAGGATCGTCTTCAGGTATTGACAAGTTTTGAATTTGTAAGGTTCCTGAAGCCTTGAGGTTGGTAGAAATTATTATGCACTACCTTTTTCTTGAAAGGGAGTTTTACTCACTGTGTTGGCATGTGCATAGTTTTTAACATTTATATTTTTGGGTAGAGTGGTGTTCCAGAAACAATTGAAATGCTACGGCGCTCTGGAATAAATTTTTGGATGTTAACTGGTGATAAGCAAAGCACCGCTATTCAAATCGCACTGCTCTGCAATCTAATCACTTCAGGTGCTTTTAACTGAAAATCTGTATTGGCATAGTTAATTAAATTCTGCTTATTGCCCTAATTTCCTAATAATGCATTACAGAGCCAAAAGGCCAGCTTTTGCATCTAAATGGAACTACTGAGGACGAAGTTGGGAGAAGCTTAGAGAGAGTCCTACTGACAATGAAGATTACATCATCAGAACCCAAGGTGTGTTTTTTTACCAAGTAGTACAAGCATTTATCACAAAAAAGAATTTGTTGTGGATACTGTGTCAGCTGTTACATTGGGTAGAAATGTGTAATGTGGCATTTAGCTGAAGCAGATGAGTTTACAAACTCCGAAACCCCACGGGTCTCACACGACCCACTGATCTAATATATTAGAATGATGATCCTTAAAGTTAGTGCAGGTGATAACACCCAGAAATTGCATTTATTTCTGTTTCATGAATACAGGATTTGGCATTTGTTGTGGATGGGTGGGCTCTTGAGATTATTCTCACTCACTACAAAGAAGCCTTCACAGAGTTGGCTGTGGTATCCCGCACAGCGATCTGCTGCCGTGTAACTCCTTCCCAGAAAGCACAGGTAAATTCATGTACTTATTAGTTGTTATTAACTGGAATTTCTTTTTTTAACTATTATTACCAACTGCAGTTGCATTCTCTATGTTTCAAATTGGTAATGGCAACAATTATAGATGTTAGTAAAAACTATAAATAATATAGTGAAAACTAATTTAAAGTAGGGTCTAGCGTACCTGTTGTAGCTCCTTCAGAAAATGTGTCACAATTAAATTATCATCTATCTACTGCAGCTCGTGCAACTCCTAAAATCATGCGATTACCGAACTCTAGCTATTGGTGATGGAGGAAATGATGTGAGAATGATACAACAGGCTGATATAGGTGTAGGTATTAGTGGTAGAGAAGGGCTTCAAGCTGCAAGAGCTGCTGACTATAGCATTGGAAGTATGTCATCTACCTTTACACTGCATCTGCTAATTTTCCTATGAACTATTCCTTAAAATTTTGACAACTTTATCCTTTGGGGTTTTGTAGAGTTCAGATTTTTGAAGAGGTTGATACTTGTTCATGGCCGATACTCATATAACCGAACTGCATTTCTCTCACAATATTCCTTCTACAAGTCTCTTTTGATTTGCTTTATTCAGATCCTGTAAGATGTTTTTTTTTTTTACTTTTTCACTCAATAATAATCCTTTATATTTATCCGTAATCTATGCTATCGGGTCTGATCATTCTCTGTTTTGCAGCTTTTCTTTTCTTTCGGGTATTGCTGGGACTAGCTTATTCAACTCAGTAAGTCTGATGGCTTATAATGTGTTCTACACCAGCATACCTGTCTTGACAAGCGTGCTTGACAAGGATCTCTCAGAAAAGACCGTGATGCAAAACCCGCAGATTCTTATTTATTGTCAGGCAGGGAGGTAAAGATCAAACGTAAATCAATTAACAACAATTTATATTTTATTTATAAAAATGTCAGATTAGCAAAAGCATTATGTTGATTAGTTATTTGGGGCATAGATTAAAAGTTGCATAAGAAAGCTATGTGTTAAGCAAATAAACTATCCTAGTTAAGAAAAGTCAAATTGTAGGTTTTTTTAATTTAGCTTTAGTTATTTGTGTGTGCAGTCATCTTTCATTGAAAAGAAATTTAGATGTCTGATCCAGGCAGGGCACTACTTGGAGAATTAATGAAGAGGGTTCCCCAAGTTGGCAATAAAGTACTCCAATATTTATGGAGCATTTTTTCCTCAAAATTCTGGATATTTTTTTCTCATTAGAGTTGCAACCAAGTGCAGTAACTGTATAGAGTACCTTCAATCTCAAGGATAGCTATCTGATCAAGTCAAAGTTGTGTAGAAAAATAAGTGTAGGAAGAGGAGGATAATTTATGTTATTTATTCTTTCTTTTTTCTGTAAGTTCAACTTTGAGTAAATAAAGTTCGTCCAAATTTCAGGCTCCTTAATCCAAGCACCTTTGCTGGATGGTTTGGCCGATCATTGTATCATGTGAGTATCAAAAAATTTCTGTTTTCCTGTCAGTTGCCTTTTTGAACCCCTCTTTTGACACTCCAATTTTGGTATTGGTTGAATTCAGGCGCTGGTAGTTTTTTTAATAACAATTCATGCATATGCTAACGAGAAAAGCGAAATGGAAGAGCTTTCTATGGTTGCTCTCTCAGGCGCTATTTGGCTACAAGCTTTTGTTGTCACTCTGGAGATGAAGTATGTTCACCATTTCCACACAAGCCCTTTCAAAACTTGATCATGATTTCCAGCATAAGTTTCAGCTTCTAACTTTTAATTTCTGTGTTCTTTTTCTTTTGCAGTTCTTTTACATTCGTGCAAGTTTTCGCAATATGGGGCAACTTTTTGGCCTTCTATGCAATTAATTTTATGATTTCTAGTATACCATCAGCTGGCATGTACACCATCATGTTCCGTCTCAACAGAGATCCAGCTTACTGGATTACTATGCTTGTAAGTATTCTATTGCAATTTACTTTATTGCTCTTCACTTCTACTTTTGAACTATTTATCTACTGGTCTGTCTGTTTACTCAGAAATATATTTTTTCTCCCCTTATTTTTTTAATCAACCTTCCATGCTTGCTTGTGTCATAGAATTGTACCTTCAGCAAACCCAAAATATAATTATGTACTTGAAGGAGTACGAAATATCCTCCCTGCTGAGCAGGAAAAGTATCCTCCATTCTGGTTCATGTTGCTCCTTTCTGTAAATATCCTAGTCCTGTCAGTATAATTCAGGAAAAGAAGTGGTGATTTCTGATAATTCAAAGGATGTTCTATCCAAGATGATATTTGAGGTTTTAAAAAGCACTCAACCATTTCATAACCAGCGAATGTTCATCATTCAAATAATCCTTTCGACTTTCGATCATCCTTGTCATCCTTATGGACATCATGTAGTTTATACTTTTCTCCTTTTTAGTTATGAAAACATTCTCTCCCTTTTATTAATTTATTTATTATTATTATAATTACTTTAATTTCAGCTAATTACTGGGGTGGGGATGGGTCCAATTCTAGCTCTGAAGTATTTCAGATATACATACCACCCCAGTGCAATAAACATGCTACAAAAGGCTGAAAGGTCACGTGGGCCCATATATTCCTTGGCAAACCTCGAATCTCAACTTAGGACAGTGGAAAAGGATGTCACACCATTGGTCTCAAACACACCCAAAATGCGAAATTCAGTGTATGAGCCACTACTAACTGATTCGCCGAATGCTACAAGGAGATCCAGCTTACCTTCAGCTTTTGATATTTTCCAGTCTGCACAATCCAGGCTGCCATTGTCTCATCACAGGAATATCAAAGATAATTGAAATCTGATTTATGATATTATTCATTAGTATGCATTGTGATATTTTTGTTTCTATTATTTTGGAACATGTAGGCATAGTAATAGAAATTTGACTAATGTATTATATCCTGTATTTCAGCTGATATATTGAATATAGGAAAAGAAATTAGGTTGGATGGTATTCCATGCAACATTAACCCAAGTACTTTCATCTCTATTTGATTCATGGCATACGATGGAACTAATTACTATTAATGTACTAAATTGTGTAGTACTTGGGTCCATTGTCAGTATAACATTAGTAATTTAACTAATGTATTGAATTTTGTTTTAGCTGATATATGGAATACTGGAAACAAATGAGGTAGATTTTTTGGAATTTTCTCTTAAATCTTAATTAAATCTATTGATTGAAAAAAAAAAGTATTCATTCCCCTTGAGCTTACAACATGCGTGCACAAACACAAATCTGAAAAAAGAATGAAAATAACTCCTATTGGGCTTAAACCTTAGACATTTTCATGGAGGTCGTGTCTTATCATGCACTAGACAGTTCAACATGAAAAATAATTGAATTCTAACATGAGATAATTCATATGTTGGAATTTCGAAAATGAGTAAATATTTTTGACATGTCGAAATTTTGTATAATGAAGAATAACATAATAGTCGAATGAAAATCTTACAAGTTGATATTAAAAAACTCATCATTGTAAGATTTTATAATATATAAATGAGAAGATATACTTATTCGATCAAGGTAACGAAGAAATCAATCGTCCTCTTGATCCTTTTGATAGTAATTTCAAAGAACTTTTTCTTAAATCTCATTTACGGAAAACGTTTCAATATATTCCTCTTCTTCAATACCTCTTTGTTCGTCGTGAATCTGATTAGTTTTAAAAAGCATTTTCAGTAATTCACCTGAATATTTTAAAGTGTTACCTTCATATTCTATAAAAATAATGTGAAAGACATTTTTTTTTTTTGAAAACTTTTTTTCAAAATAAAAAAGAAGATTTTACTCGCATGTCAACTAGGAGGTCTATGGACTTTTGTTGCTCTCCATGGTGCTTTCACACTAATAGGTTAACTTAAAGAAGTTTCATTTATACTGGATAAATCTATGTCAAGTGTAACTAAAAATCTTTCTGGGAATGATTCATCCTCTCTTGGCGTGTGCTGCCTTTTTTTTCTTGGTAGGGACGAGTTGTGATAGAATTAGTTTTGTGGGCTTTTCTTTCCATTCTTCAATTTTTATATTCAATTATAAAAAAAAGAAAATAGTGGGTTCCATCGTTTCTATGATTACCTCTCAAACGGTGAGGTCCTCTCGATACACCGGACTCGAAATTCGATTTTACGATATAGACGCTTATGACCCCCCTATGCTTTACGGTAATGATTCTTCTCGCATAATGATTTGGAAATAGAGACATTTATGTCCAAAATCGTGAGCATCAACATGTAGATTCTAGATCTAAGTTGTAGTATCAGGGTACATATCTATTCCTGAACTTTTTAGAATAAAGAAAATGACTGGAATTTTTTAGGATGATTTTTCAGAAACTTTTCGAGTACTCATTCGAGAACTCACAATAATCTTGAGGTGTTAAAGGAACTTCATCGAAAGTGTTCCAGTACTCCTTACGAGACTCCTATATTGCGTGCAAAGATTTGTATAAAAATGAAATACAAATGAAATACTTAGTATTTCAAGAAATTAGATTCATTCATTCTCTGCTTCTCTTTGTCAAACCTCCTAGGTGCCTTTGCACTCCCACCTCCTTTATCATTGAGTGGTCGCACTCTAATGGGAACGTTCAAAAAGTTTATCAGAATTAGCTCAATGGGATCTTCCATAAGAAATAAAAAAACACCAATCAAAAAGAAAAATAGAAAGGAGTTGATTTTCAATAATCTAAAATTCTATTTTTTTTTTGCATGAATAAACTTACACTAACTCGTCAATTTTGAATCCATGAATTCCTCAAAGTGAGGCTCATCAAAATGAAAAATCGAATACTACTAAAATAAAAAATCAAACGATGAAATTAACGAGTTTGTGGCTCTCGATAGTGATTTTCGTTTTTTTTTTTGTAAAAAAATTTAAAATTTTTAAAATATTCCAATAAAGATAAGAATTGGTGAATCCATTTTCTAAAAAAGGAAAAGGTCTAGTATCAGATTATTCACTTTCCATGTATAGAAAAATGTAGGACGAATTTTATCTAGCAAATTATAGAAATCAAAATTGTAATTTGCTCAGCTAAAATCATATCACAGTCAATTTGAAGGAATTTTCCTAATTATGTCTAGATCGCGTATAAATGGAAATTTTATAGATAAGACCTTTTCCATCGGAAAAACCAAATTGTTGTTTGAAATATGAAATAGAAAAAGTGTGTATGTAGTAATAGATATATCTGAGACTTCACCCGTGAAGTAAATCATCGCACCTACGATCCAATCACTTGGGAGAGAATCCATAGATTCCTTGTGTCTTGATATTCCCTCAATCTGTTGATTGAGGGGAATCGCTGCTTATAATTTACAAGAACATTATGTAGTATTAGTAAAAGGAGGAAGGGTGATTGATCATTCGAATAAGTTTTCATTTATTCTCCAATAATATAATCTTTCACTTGCGTATTGGTACTTATCAATAAAGAATTCTAATAATTTCTTAATTTCTTAAATAAATTTTTGAATGATTTTTTTTATATAGGAAGAAAAAAAGAAACAGAATTTTTTTTTTTTTTGCGCAATATATTACAACTATGACAAAACCAATAGATTTATCTCTTGATTTAGTAATCGAGAGAGATCGAGGTTTTCATAGTTTATGTGTTTAAGAAAGATTCAGGAGAGGTGGTATTCTCTATAAAATTTTCATTTATATGCGATCTAGACATAATTAGCCCAATTTCTTCCTGATACCTCCCAAGGAAAATCTCCAATTGGATCCAAAATTAACCTCCAATCTTCCTCCTGGTCATGGATAGATCACCCAGGTTCGGGTCCATAAGCAGTGACAATCGCCCTATGAAGACTCGATTTACTTTACAACTTTTGCTATGGTATCGATAATGCCATAATCTTTAGCTTATAGAAAATTCTATATAAAATAGTAAGAAAAATGCATTCGATTTTTTTAATCATTTTAAAAAACTATTGATGATTTTAAGTTCAAATCAATATATGAGAATGTCTTGCAGAAATGAAAGATCTAAATCTTAAGAATTCAAAGTTATATTTCTTTTGATGTAGTTGAAATAACTGAATTGGGAGTTGTTTCATCAAGCAACGAAAACTTAATCAAATTCATAACCGTCTTGATGGGATTTTGTTCTAGCAAAAAATTTGGTAAGTAGTACTATTTTTTTGTGAAAATAGGTGCTTGGACTCTTTGTGAAAATTGTGAGACATTCATTTATAAAGAAAATCAAATATTCAAATAAAAAATAGATAAAAAAGAGAAATATTTCTAGAATAAAATATAATATTCATTATTCGATTACACATCTTCTAGAGAGAGATTTTTTTTATCCTAAATAAAGGATACCAAGAAATTATTTCTGATGGGATACATAAATTTTTTTGGAAAAATGAATAAAAACCGCTTTCGTTCTGAAAAAGTGAGGATTTTTGAGAGGTATAAATTAATTTTAATAGAAAAAGATGATTATTCTGTTTAATCATAACGTGAAAGATTGTCTTCGAGAATTTTTAAAAATGTCATGCTTCGTGCTTCGCACAATTTATTCGTATCGACTTCGAGAGTGAGATTGATCCGACTAAGCCTGAATTAAAAAAAAGAATTAATTTTAAATATAATGATATTACGAAGTTTGCCTGAAATCATCAGGTTCCTTTGTGGCTCCTATGGGGTTTGGATAAAAGTGTTGTTGGGTCAGACGAAGTTCCCGTTGAAGTTCAATATGAATCTTTAGTTACTTCTCATGAGATCCATAAAAAAACACTTATACCTAGATCAGCTAAAACAAGACGATACTCAAAAGGATCGAATTGAAAGCTAAGCAGTGGTAATGAAGATCCCCCGAAGAGATGTCTCCTACGAAAAAATATGGGAAAACGTCAACGATTGCTGACTTATTTGTCAAAGAAAGAAATTGAAAGATCTTATTGAAATTGTTCGTTTGGAAATTTCGAAAAACTAATTCTAGGTTCTTCTCTCCATCGAAACAATAGGGCAGTTATGCTTATTACTAAACTTGTCTATAAAAAACCCTGCGAATTAACTTGGGTTACAAGTGTGGTTTTGGTTGTCCTAATTTCAATTTTTGAATGAAAAATGTCTTAAGTAACTAAACCAATGTTTCGCTGAAAACAAAACATAACATTGGTGTGGAGACGCCTGGTTCAGGATAAATGCTGGCGACATGCTTAACACATGCAAGTCAGACGAGAAATGGTGTTTCCATCCCAATGGAGGACGGGGATGTAGCTCACTTCTTGACCGAACTAAAAGTATAGAATAGAACTCAATTCTATGAATTTCGACTGAAAAAAAGATTCAATTTTCTTTTAAATTCACTAACTTCAGCAATGGTGGAATTCATAGTGATTCAGACATGGTCAAGATACATAGTGATTCAGACATGGTCAAGATACAGATGCCTAGTACCGGTACCAGTGCAGCTACGAAAAGCAACAATGGTGGAATTCAGGAGCTTTATAGTCAAGGGAGTAGTAACACCCCGATCATAAATGGACATAACTTGTTTGATCAGGGGATGCAAATGTCAATTGAGTCCCTTCGCAAAGCGACAGATAATTTCAGTGAGGCCAATGAACTGGGGCGTGGCGGATTTGGTGTTGTATACAAAGGAAATCTTAATGGCACATGGGTGGCTGTTAAACGAAGTGAATGTGACTCGGTAAGCAAGAAGGGTTTACAAGAGTTTAAAGCTGAAATTGATGTGCTAACTAAGGTTAGGCACCGAAATCTGGTCGCTTTGTTGGGCTATTGTGAGAATGGTTCTGAAAGGCTTCTGGTGTATGAATACATGCCAGTGGTACACTAGGTGAACATTTTGACCGGAATAATAATATTCAGCATGAACCATTGTCATGGATGAAGAGGCTGACAATAGCACTTGATGTGGCACGAGGGATTGAATATTTGCATAGCTTGGCACAGGAGACATTTATCCACCGGGATCTGAAGCCTTCAAATATTTTATTGGATCGGGAGATGAGAGCAAAAGTTTCGGATTTTGGATTGGTTAAGCTTGCAGCAGATAGAGAGAAGTCGGTTATGACACGACTTGCTGGGACTTTTGGGTATCTTGCTCCAGAGTATGCAAGTAAGTATATGTCTCTATTAATAGTGTGGTTGTAGTTAATTTATGTTGCACTTGTGTGTGTACTACTGGCAAGAAGCACCCAATTAAAGTGTGCTTAAATTAGATGTTCTCATTGTTAGAGACCAATCTGAGTTGTTACTAGCAAACTCAGAATCCACATTTTATTATTTGTCTTGAACTTTTATTTGTTTACCATGCATGGATCAAGGTTGAATTGGTAAACCCGTATACAATAGTAGCCCTAACACTGGATCCTGTTTAGACACTTTACTCATTAGGTGGCACTTCTTGGGACATGTACCTTTAAACCATGGATAGTTGATTGATTAATGCTTAGTTTCTCCCTTCAACAATTATCTTCCACCAACTCACATCTGGAGGCATGTTTCTGCATCTAGCCTTTTCTTTAAAGCAAGGATTTAAATTTCGTAATCTGCTTTCATTTGGAATTCATCAACACTGACAAAATAACTGAAATTTGAGTCATATTCTTGTCAAACCATGGAAAAGGGGAGGAGGCAAATGAAAAGTTTGCAAGTTGGGTCCAAATTGGCATTTCAAATCTTTCTTGTGCCTTTTAAGGGGCTAGTGGGCTACATAGCCATATGGTTTCTAATTTTTTTATGAAACCAGAAGATATAGTGTCTACTTGGGATATTTGACTTCTCCCAATTTCAGTTTGTTCTCCTCCCAATAATGAATATTTTTATGAAGTTACCATGCTCATTTCTACAATTACCATTCTTGCCAGCAAGGTTAAGCTCTGTCCATTTGCATTACATCAATAGAGTCATTCATTGTCAGCCCCTCTAACTTTATCCGGTGTCGTAAGATTATAAAAGCTAGGAACTTTATGGAGTTAACACCATGTTCCAACTGATTTTGATGACAAATTGCTTCCTTTGTCTGACAGAAACCTGTAGGATTGAGGGCTAATGATGATACATAAAGGATAAAAATAAAAAAATAAAACCAAAGTAAAGTGACAAACCTCAAAATAGTTTACAAAGTTACACAGGATAGGAAAAGTCCATGAAAATGAGGGGAATGTTTTGGAAGCCACAATTAATTATTACTAGATGAATCAACAAGTTAAAATATTAAACATAATCATTCTCTTATTGGTGCACAAACAACAGTTACAGGGAAAATAAGCACTAAAGTAGATGTCTATGCATTTGGTGTGATTTTGATGGAGCTGATAACTGGCCGTATGGTGCTCGATGATACCCTCCCTGATGATGAGAGCCACCTTGTCACGTGCTTCCGGCGAAACCTTCTTGACCGAGATCGTTTCATGAAGTCCGTGGACCCCTCACTGCAGCTATCATCCCTCAGTACATTGAATCCAACGCAACAAGCACACTTTCTGGGCATTAAATCCACACAGCTTGCTGACTCAGAAAAAGGTGACAGACTGGTCGAGATTGGAACTCACGCTGAATTTTGTCATATGGCGCGAGCGGTGCAGAAGAATTTTTGCAGAACAGCAACAAGACATAGTGCAACTAACGAGAGAGCTGAGGGTGGAATTCACAAATTGGTTCAAAAAACCAATGGAGTTAACCTGACGGCACTATGCAGGAGATATTCACGGAACAAAGGGCGCGAACACACATTACATTTGAATATTTGAATATTTTGTTTAACTTTTATAGCTTATCTCTTATCCTGTCTTAAACTTTTTTCGGTTATTTTGATGACTTTGTTAATGTGGTTACCACTGGTAATCACTTCTGGTTTAATGAAAGTTGAGGATCTAGATCCTCCTCTTTTTCTCAAAAAAAGAAAGTGAGGGTTCTTTAACCCTTTTTTTGTTTTGTTTTTGGGACCAAAAAAAGAAATCTGTTTCTCAGAAATGCTTTAGATGCTTATAAGTTACAAAATAAATATAACACACAAAATCAAACTTAATATGTCTTGATTGAAATTACAACGTCGCCATGCACCTGGTTCAATCATCAGATGGGGAAAAACAAAATTTTGCCAGACTTGATGTCTTGTCATTTTGCAGAATACTTGCTGTCAAGTCATTATTTTCCAGCTTGGGGTATACCAGGGGACAAAAAACCAGATGGAGAAAAATTAATGTTATAAAGTATTATCGATGTTAATTGCTCTCTTAATTGTTCACTAAATCGTAGTAACATGATCTATGAAATAAAATTCTATACCATGTATGTATGTAATACTTTTCGGGGAATTTTCTGAACGTACAAATAGATGAATTAACATTTTCACGGGACTAATAACTTTATATAATTTATATATTAGTTGGGAGTTCAGTGAATGATATATGTCAATATATACATGCAGTATAATTATTCATACAATTCATAAATAATTTTTTTATTTCTCGATATTTTGATTTATAATGTACTTTATAAAATCTGTAATTCTCAAATTATATTTTAGTATATATAAATCATAAACTATAGACCATGTTTAAATTATTTTTTCTGAATTTTAAAACTTATAATTACCTTGCGCAATAATAGGCTCAATTCCTATCCATAACGACTCTAAAGTGATTGTGAGAAGTAAGCTGTTGTGCTCACTGTCTCGAAGTCATCTGGAGTTCTTGATATTATGTAGTTTTTTATTATTAGATTTACTGTTATAGAGATTTAGACAATATCATATTATCTTATTATTTTGATTTTGTTTCCTTTCAAGCAATTGAAAAATAAGAAACCAATTGCTAATTTAGTAAAACTTGTATTAGGATAATTTGTTACCATATTCTGGTTTTGGTTGAATAAAAGAGAAAGAGAAAAACAGAAAACGGTGCAGCCATTTTAGCACCACAAAAATTGTCTCTTGTTCTTGCTTTGTTCTCTAAACACATTGAATTACATTCATTCGTTTCTAACAATTGGTATCAGAGCTTCTAGGTTTTGAAAGATGACAGACACAGAGAAAAATAAGGCGGGAGATACAGGGGGTGCAAGGTCGCAAGCAAGATCGGTTGTTGGAGGCGTGCCAATCCAATATCCCATGTTGAATGATACGAACTATGGGCTTTGGGCAATTAAGATGAAGATTATACTGAAGGCATTGGGAGTCTGGGAAGGAATAGAAGGAGAGGGCCAGGTTGATAAAGAAAAGGACCAAGGAGCCCTGGCTGCAATCTTCCAGGCCGTGCCAGATTCAGTCGTAATGGCTCTAGCAGAAACAGAAAGTGCTCAGGAGGCCTGGGAGACAATCAAGCAGATGGTTGTAGGTGAAGACCGTGTCAGGAAGGCAAGAGCACAGGTAGTAAAGAGGCAATTTGATCGTTTGATTATGTCAGACACATCCAGTGTAGTAGAGTTCTCAAAAGTTTTGATAAGTACAGCAGGTGAGATCAGATCTCTTGGAGGAGAATTGAAAGATAGTGTGGTTGTAGAACGATTATTTAGTGCAGTACCTGATAGGTTCTTGCCAATCATTGGAACCATAGAGCAGTGGGGTGATGTTTCCTCAATGTCAGTGGCAGAAGCTGTTGGGAGGTTGCGAGTGTTTGAAGAAGGGCTAAAGGGAAGACAGCAATTCAAGGAAGAAGATGAAAAATTGATGCTTACACGCTCACAGTGGGAGGCTTTGTCTCTGAAAGAAAAGAAGATAGGAGAAACATCTGACATCAAGAGGGGAGAATATGAAAGAAAGCCATACAAGAAATTTGACAAATCGAAGATTAAGTGTTTTAACTGTTCGATTTATGGTCACTTTGCATCAGAGTGTCGTAAAGCTAAGAAGGAAAAGGTGAATCTGATGGAGAAAGAAGAAGATGAGCCAGCTCTGCTCATGCATGAGCTAATAAGAACTCAAGAAGTGCACTGCATATCTGAGAAGAAGATTGAAAAACCTGAAGAGCTACACATGGGAACAAAGATGGTTGGCAAAGAAAATGTTTGGTATTTGGACTCAGGGGCTAGCAACCATATGACAGGCCGTATTGAGTTTCTTACAAACCTTGACACAAGGATTCAGGGATCAGTAAAACTCGGAGACAGTTCAGAGGTGGCCATAGGAGGTCGTGGGACTGTAGTGATCAACAGTCGCACAGGGAAACAAATAGCAATAACCGATGTGTACTACATCCCCAAACTGACCAGTAACATCATCAGCCTAGGGCAACTTGAAGAGAAGGGATGCAAGGTACAGCTTGAAGCTGGGGTTCTAAAGGTACTAGACAAAAGGGGAAGGCTGATCATTCGGGTTCAAAGATCCAAGAACAGATTGTACACCCTAAATCTAGAACTGGCACAAGCCATGTGTTTGAAGACAAATGCTGAGACAGACACATGGAGGTGGCATGCAAGGTATGGTCACATCAATTTCCAATCACTAAAGAAGATGAGTCAAGAAAATTTAGTAGAAGGATTACCGGGAATTGAATGTCAGAAGGAAGCATGTAGGGGCTGTCTGATTGGTAAACAGCGCAGGCTACCATTTCCTCAAGAAGCAGAGTTCAGAGCAAGTGAAGTGCTAGAATTGCTTCATGGTGACCTGTGTGGACCCATTACACCTCCTACTCCAGCTGGTAACAAGTTCTTTCTGTTATTGGTTGATGATTACAGCAGGTATATGTGGGTTGTGTTAATGAAATCGAAAGATAAGGCATTCTTTTCATTCAAGGAAGTAAAGGAGGAGATTGAAGTAGAAAAGAATTCGAAGTTAAAGGCACTCAGAACAGACCGAGGAGGTGAATTCAGATCAAATGAATTTGTCGAATACTGCAAAAACATGGGAATTAAGAGGTACTTGACTGCACCGTACTCTCCACAACAGAACGGTGTGGTGGAGAGAAGAAATCAATCTGTGTTAGGCATGGCTCGAAGCATGATGAAAAGCATGAGCGTTCCTTCTGAATTTTGGGGTGAAAGTGTGAACACTGCTGTGTACCTCCTAAATAGAGCACCAACCAAGAGTTTGACAAGAATGACCCCCTATGAAGCATGGCATAAGAGGAAGCCCAAAGTAGAACATCTTCGAAACTTTGGATGCTTGGTACACGTAAAGGTAACTACTCCTCACTTATCAAAGTTAGATGACAGGAGTTCAGTAATGGTATTTTTTGGATATGAAAAGGGATCCAAGGCATACAGGGTATACAATCCAATTACCAAAAGGGTGTGTGTGACACGAGATGCAATATTTGAGGAAGAGAAAGCATGGGATTGGAGTACCGGAGAAAACAACACAGATACACAAATCGGCAGTGGTTTCAGCCTAGACCATGAACACGATGAAACAAACAGTGAATCAAGTGATGAAGGCCAGTTTGAAAGTGGAGAAATAGAAGAGCAACCGATGAACTTGCCTACACCAAGCCAAGTCCCAACAGAAGGCACCAGTCAAGAGGAGACTGAAGAATCACAAGGTACACCGGTAAAGATGCGAAGTCTCAATGAAATATACAATGAAACCGAACCAATTCAGCTGAATTATCCCGAAATGTGCCTGCTCAACCTGGAAGAACCAGTGAACTTCATCGATGCAGTAAAGGATGAGAATTGGACTCGGGCTATGGAGGAAGAAATTAAAGCCATTCAGGGCAACAAAACTTGGAGCCTTGTTGAACCGACCCCTGGCCAGAAGGTAATTGGTCTCAAATGGGTATTCAAACTAAAGAAAGATTCAGAAGGTAAAGTTGCAAAGTATAAAGCACGAATTGTAGCAAGGGGTTTTGTGCAACGGCAAGGAATCGATTTTGAGGAAGTATTTGCCCTTGTAGCTAGAATGGAAACGATACGGATGATTATGGTGATAGCTATACATCAAGGATGGTTTGTGCACCACATGGACATAAAATCAGCATTCTTGAATGGGGAATTGAGGGAAGAGGTGTATGTGGCACAACCTCCAGGCTTCGAAGAGAAAGGGGAAGAACACAAGATATTGAAGCTACACAAGGCACTGTATGGCCTGAAACAGGCTCCAAGGGCCTGGAATTGCAAGCTAGATAGCACCTTGAGATCAATGAACTTCGAGAAAAGACAATTGGAACATGCAGTTTACATGAGAAAACAAAATGAAGGAATTGTGTTGGTGGGAGTATACGTAGATGATCTACTGATCACTGGAACGCATGAAGCAGAGATAGCCAGTTTTAAGTTGGAAATGATGGAAAAATTCAAGATGAGTGATCTCGGCTTATTATCACACTACCTTGGCATAGAAGTACAACAATCAGCCAACTTGATCACCTTGAGTCAGAGGAGCTTTGCTCAGAAAATTCTGAAAGAATGTGGCATGGACAAATGTAACCCGACGCAAGTGCCCATGGAGGCCAGGCTTAAACTCAGCAAAAACAGCAACTTCCCTCCAGTTGAGCCAACCAAGTATAGAAGCATTGTAGGTAGTCTTCGATACTTGCTGAATACCAGGCCTGATTTAGCATACTCAGTGGGGATTGTTAGTCGATTCATGGAAAAACCCACAACTGAGCACATGGCAGCTGTGAAGCACCTGTTGAGGTATGTAAAAGGGACAATTGATTTGGGATGTTGCTATACGAAAATGGCAGAGGAAATATCAGAGTTTGTTGGGTACTCTGATAGTGACATGGCAGGAGATGTGGATGACAGGAAAAGCACCACTGGTGTAATTTATTTTTTGGGAAGCAATCCAGTCAGCTGGTTTTCGAGGAAACAGAAGGTAGTTGCACTATCATCTTGTGAAGCTGAATACATAGCAGGTGCATCAGCAACATGTCAAGGTGTTTGGCTAGAAGCATTGCGTGCAGATTTCCTGAGTCAGTCCCCACGAAAGATAAAACTCAAAATCGACAACAAATCAGCAATTGCTCTGTGCAAGAATCCAGTGTACCATGATCGAAGTAAACACATTGATACTCGTTTTCATTTCATAAGGGAGTGTGTAGAGGAAGGGAAGGTCGAAATCGAGCATGTCAGAACTAATGACCAACTTGCCGACATATTAACCAAACCATTGGGGAAAATCAAATTCTTGGAGTTGAGAGAGAGAATCGGAGTGCAGACAATACACAAAGCACAACGAGCTTAAGGGGAAGAATGTGAGAAGTAAGCTGTTGTGCTCACTGTCTCGAAGTCATCTGGAGTTCTTGATATTATGTAGTTTTTTATTATTAGATTTACTGTTATAGAGATTTAGACAATATCATATTATCTTATTATTTTGATTTTGTTTCCTTTCAAGCAATTGGAAAATAAGAAACCAATTGCTAATTTAGTAAAACTTGTATTAGGATAATTTGTTACCATATTCTGGTTTTGGTTGAATAAAAGAGAAAGAGAAAAACAGAAAACGGTGCAGCCATTTTAGCACCATAAAAATTGTCTCTTGTTCTTGCTTTGTTCTCTAAACACATTGAATTACATTCATTCGTTTCTAACAGTGATCATATTATTTCTCAGAACCATTTTATTACAATTCAAAATCAAATTACCAGCAAAACAAAATAAGAATTAAAATATTCCAGAGAACATCGATCTCTGTAAGACTGTAACTCACAATACTTGAACAAAATTTAGAACAAAAATAACAAAAAAAAAAAAATTCCACAGCATTTTTGTTAATTAGCCGCAACCGTATATAGATTGGCAACCACGGTTGTAGGGGTGGCCCGGTGCTGAACAGCTTCCACCACAGACTGGTTGGGATGCTTTAAGAGCGTCGTACCCGACATAGGAGTCGGCGGTAATGAAGATGTTAACTAGAAGTAGAAGCGTCGAAACGATCCATATGTCAATACTTCTTCTTGTCAATTTGATCGTTGCCATGTTTTTGTAGAAGTGCACATGCAACAATCTCTGTGAAGTGTGAAGTGTAAGTAACTATATAGAGAGAGAGAGAGAGAGATGGAAGGGAAGGGAAACATTGATGGAGATAGGAGGCCTAACCTTCACATGTGGTGCTTACTTCCAATGGAGTAAGATACAAAATGATAGGTTGGATTTTGGGAAGTAGTGACACTTGTTTCGATCGGTTAATTATATATTTGTAAGGTTCCTGCATGCATGGAGGGGAATATTAATTAGTTAACAATTAATTAAAACATTAGTAAGACGATTAATTACTTCAAAGGTTTTTAATTTATACTCTTAAGTAGTAAACTTAATTTGAAATGCAACTATAGACGTAATTACTAATTATACTCGGGAATAAAAGAAGAGTCTTTCATCATTAAAAAAGAAATAGTAGCTAGTGAATTTAATTTGCTCCGGGCTTGGAAATTACATTTTATGTTTTTCTTGTAATGTGTTTACTTGTTCAAATTCATGGTTTTAATTAATGTAGTGTAAAATATTCATACTTATGAATGATTGCTATAATTGTTGTGCATTAGCAACTTAATTACATACTGGCTTGGTACTTTAGTAGCGATGTGGTATATTAATTAGTACCAGTCATCCTGTTGACAGGACTGATGGTTTTATAGATTATGTATTTATTTATGCAACAAGGAACACTTTTAACTTACTAGTCTTATGCCCGTCGCGCTCCCGCGAAAATGTTAAATTTTAAATTTTTTTATTATAATAATAAAATTATAATAAATCGTTTAATTAATATTAAAAAAATAAAAAAGCAACGGTAGAAAAAATTTGCAAAAAAACTCTTTTTACTGTAACACACTACGGTAAAAACACTATTCATAACAAGCTAATCACGTTCAAACTTTTATATACGTAAGATTTGATATTTACACATGTAACATATTTGGCAGCACGCATGCATTCACCGTTCGAGCGCAGTTAGTGGGCTATGTTGATGTGGGTCCATCAGGCCTGTATGGTAATTGGGCCGGGGGAGCAGGCCTTCGTAGTTTCCATGTGGGAGGAAAAAGATTGCTTGTGTTTTATAGTATTATACAGAGTTACAATCTACTCTAGCCCATAAGCGCATATACGGGCCTTATAATCTAGTCGATCCGCCATGAGAATGGGCTCAATATGTTGATGTGTGGAACTATAATTTATGTGGAACCGAGTCGGAACTGATGCCGATGAATTCCAAATGGACTCCGAGATACATCGCCGGATTCTCGACGAGCATAGAACTATAATTTATAATACACAAAATCCACCTAGACCAGTATGCCTCCCTAATGGTGATTGTAATACCCCTGGAGCTCCTTATTCACGTATATGCGGGAATGGATACCATTGCTCTACAACCACGACTCACTGACAGCAATTTGAGGGGAAGCACTCCACTGTTATATATATATATATATATTAATTGTGTTTTTGTAATTCTGTGATTGTGTCAAGTTTCAATCATTATATATGTGATATGTCCGCGCGCCAAAGCATATATATCCAGAAGTCTTTCTATTTTGGTACAATTAATAATATTGGCCGTACGTAAGAGCAGATTCGTGATTGTGTTCTTTTTGTTTGTTTGTTTGTGTAGAAAAATAAATAAAATAAATCTAAATAATTTAGAAAAAAGAGTCGAATCTTTTTATTCTAGAAAATTGAAAAGGTAGATGACAGTTGTAGGCCAAATCACCCCTTAACGGTTATGAGAAACACAAGTATAAAAGATGCAAACTTGTATGTTTTTAATCAGATAATGTAATTTTATGCAAACTCATCATCTCTCTTTCTTCAAAGCAACATGGTATCAGAGCAGACTTTATGCCAGTAAACCGATACACACTTCATACTCAACTCAGTAAGGAGTACAATACTAGTTACCAGAAAAAACTCACGAAACCAAGTGCCTTCTTAGGGCCAACTTATACTGGCACCAAAATCAGAAAAAAAAAAAAAAGAAACCAGCATTACCAGTTTCAGACTGGAAAAATCAGAGAAAAAATATCTTCATAAAACCTTTTAATCTAGCATATTCTCAAAGATATCTTCATAAAACATTTTAATCTAGCATACTCTTTATGTGACCTTACTAGTATATCTCTTCAAGCTCTGCCCGACTACCCTGTCCTCTGACCGCACCGTGGCCGCTATCGCATCTCGCTCTCGGAGCACCGTGTCTACGACCTGGAGGAGCGCAGCAAGTTCTGCTAGGAGCAGTGCTTGATCCGAAGCAGGGCTTACGAGGCCAGTTTGAACGACGAGAGACCGTCATCTTTGTACCTTAGCAAGGCCAAATTGGAAGAGCTCTTTAGCTTGTTTCACTTCTCCTCTTCGTCCGACAATGATGCCAAGGTCATGGCGATTAATGGATCATCTTTCAATTTAAACTTGAATTCCAATAGGATGGGGGAGGTCCCCATTGAAGCCTGGATCGGCCCGCCCGATGCGATTGAAGGATACGTCCCCAAATCCAAATCCAAATCCCATCCGGATTCAGTTGTTTGCTCCTTCTGCTGCTTGTATTTGGAAGATTAATTAAATTCCTAGTTTTACAAATTATCTGAATGAACTCTCACTATTTACAGGTTTTCAGCCTAATGCTGCTGACATGGATTTCAAGAGTGAGATATTTTTTGGAGATAACACACTCACACACATGACTTCTCATCATCTAAAACACAACATATTTCTCAGCTCATATCAAACAAGTTGGAGAGCATTTCTCTACACGACAACTCTAACTGCGGTACTAAATGTGATTTTTATATCTTACCGAATAATACGTACTAATTGTTCTGCTCAAAATAAAACTATAATCAGGTACTAAATGTTAGGCAGGGGACAAGTAAATTATGGAGTATTTCCGATCACATGTAGATGTAGTAATATTTAGAGACAATACAACTATACAAGAAGGTTGAAGGACTTCCAAAAGAGCTGTACGATAGGTGTTGGCGCATCATGTCAAGGAGGCGAGTGTACTGGTTAGTTTGGTCTGTTATGGATAAAAATGAAATTAAAGTCGTTTAAGTGACTTACATTTTTTTAGTTAAATTTTCAATTCGTGATTTCTCATATCAAACGTTAGTTCTTGGTTCTTGGTTCTTGGTTCTTGGTTCTTGGTTCTTGGTTCTTGGTTCTTGGTTCTTGGTTCTTGTTCGTTGTTCGTTACTGTTATGAATTATAAGGAACTCGGCTATTTTTCATGGTTCAATTAGTAGTCTAATTACCTCCGAATCTGTTCCCAAATACATAGATTAATGTATTATGTATAGGACATGAGACTTATATTGTAATGTATATTTTAAGTTCTTCAATCGATTTGAGATTGGTGCAACTTAAATTTCAAAAATAATTGAAGGACTTAAAAGTACATGCATGCATAAAATGTCATATGCATAAGACATCGGCCGTATTTTTTCTAAAATACTTCAAAAACTTTAAAGAAAGTCAAACAATTCACATAAAGATTCGCGCCGCATAAATTTCGAAATTGTATAAACGGTCAAATGTATGTACTCAAGGGAGGTGAAATCATTGATTTAGAGTGGCTCAAATTGGCAAGATATATATATATATATATATATTTCCTTTTCATGCATTCGTTTTTAAGTTTATTTCGATTTGAATAGACCAAGTAACAGTTGCAGTAAATCTTGTTACCATGAAGGAATGTAAAAGCAGATGAAACAAAAACCCATTCGAAAGATCAACCAATTACATTTTGCTACATTTTTGTACAATCTTTTTTTTTCCTTTTTTTTCGGGAAAAAAGCCACCATTTTTGTACGTGCCAAAATGTGAATGTAGGAACTTTATAAAGCTTTTTTTTTGTTAATAGTAGTGCCAAGAAGCATTCTTCGAGAATTGGCCACAGCTGGGATTTTTTAGAACAGATGGCAAGAAGTAGAACAATAGAAATTTTATCATTTCTCATTTATATTCTGCTGTAAATTTAGAGTGGATCGTGGAATAAACATAAAATAAATGTCGAACGATAGAATTTTTATTATGCATGTCGAATGATAAAATGCTACCGTTCTGATCATTTGCTATAAATAATGTGAACTCATGGCTTTTTTCTTGCTATGTACATCTGAATTACCATAAATTAAAAAAAGCTGTCTCGGCTATGATTGTGGATAGCATGTTTTGGTTTTGTGCTCCAATTTGAACCCAATAAACAACCTCACTGACTCCGAATTTTTTAATAATAGAATTAAATAAATAAATGATAATTAAACAGAAAGATTGTGCTGCAAACTTCTAAAATAGAAAGGGTAAGAATTCCGAACTCTGACGTTTCTTCTATGAACGGTATTCCGAACCGTGGGCAGAGAAGAGAAAGATTTATGTCGTATTTTTGGAGGAAATTCCTAAAGGCCAGAGTTTCCAATTCCGTCCTTATTCATTTTTTCAATTTGGTGGTGCTCATAACACCGTCATTTTGCTTGTGTTTATGTTTTCGATTTGAAAATAGATACGATTATTAGATTATTTTTAGGGCTCGAAATATCGTCCATAGGATTAATTACGATCTCGACGAACGTAGATGAAGTTGTTACAAGAAAATATTAAGTATGATTAGCATTTTTCAACAAATTTTAGCTGCGTTTGTCGAGATTATAATTGGTATTTTTTTATTGTTGCAAGCCATGGAGTTTTAGATATCCGAGTCTACTTCTGTCGCGTCGAGCATGATTTGCGGTCGGAGAAATGTACATCTCAAATTTGGCTTCATCTTCAACATATGTCTTAATTAGTAATTTGTTATCACGAGTTTGCATCAGATTCAATTTTGAATCGCTCATTTCTCGAATCACAAATCGAACTCGACGTGGTGAAAGTAAACTCGGATATCTACAGCTCGATGACTTGCGACAATAAAAAGCATCTAATTACGGTTCCGACGAGCGCAACTAAAGTTGCTACAAAAAATACCTAAATACAACCCAATTCATGAATTAGAATATTAATATTTTTAATAATAAAATATTCACATTTGAATTTTTTATGTCTGAACTGAAAAAAATAAAGAATAATATCTATGACTTGGATTCAAATCTTTGAGCTACTTTCAAACGTTCACGTTCATATGTATTATCTAGACGCATGCGTTTAGAGGTGCTTAGAATTTCTTTCACGTTCACGTTCATATATATTAGTTTCTAAATTCTTCATTTCTAAGATTGTAAAGTTAGAGTTTTTAAATTATCACGTTAATAAATATTATCAATATTATAGGGGACCGATCAATTTTAGCCAATAATTAATCCACGTCAGAATTTATAAATTCTAAAGCATGGATGGTAAATAAAAAACTCTTGAGCAAAATTTCTAAATAAGAAATTTATTTACATTTCTGAAACTCATTTAAAAACGATAAGAATTTCAGAAATAAAGATGCTTTAGCCCTTCAAATTAAAGAGTTTGACCTTGTATCTTATTTTGAGCGAAAAAAATTAATAATCTAAACAGATCGTGATAACTATTCTTCGTCGTCGGTGATACTTCACGGCACTATTTGTTAAAAAATAACGTCAAATAATATAGTAAATGCCCCATAAGTTATTTTATTGATATTTTGTTGCAAAAACTTGACTAAATTTGAACTATATGTGTCACATAATTGGTTTCGATCATATTATTACACTAAACCAAAATATAAGTTAAAAAAAAGCTTCTAAAATCTGCAAAGCACATCTTTTTTGTTTTTTCACATTTTTTGCTCAAATTTTCTCAAAAAATGCTTGAAACAATGAAAAACATATTTGAAACTGCTAGTATGAAAATATGTTATATTTAGTTTGAACACTTATTTTATTTAGTCTGCACCCCATGAATTATGTACAAAACAGACATGAAACAGTGCAAAAAAAAGACTTGAAACAGCTAGTATGAACACCTCTTTCAACTAGTTTGAACACTTATTTTATTTAGTCTGAAAACTTATTTTATTTAGCATGAACACCTGTTTTATTCAGTTTGTGCCTCATTTTGTGCAAAACAGACGAAATAACTTGTACGAACATCTATTTTATTTAATCTCAATACGTTTTTATTTAGTTAGAAGACATGTTTTCTTTAATCTGTGCCTTATTTTTTGTGCAGAACTGACTTGAAGCAGTGCAAAAACAAACTTGAAAAACTAGTATGAACACATTTTTATTTAGTCTGAACACATTTTTCATTTAGTCTGAACACATGTTTTATTTAGTCTGAACACTTATTTAATTTAGTCTGCACAAATGTATTTTATGAAAAGCATTCTTAATAGCATGTAGAGCGGAAACGTTCAGAATAATGCGCGCAGTTCAACTTTTCATTTTTTTATCAGCTTTGACTGTTTGACTTTTCATTTATAGAAATAGTTTGAGTGTTTGACTTTTCTTTCTAAAAAATTAATCAGAGTACTACTACGAAGTACAAAAGTTATGATGCAGTTAGTCAATCCTATTTAAAATTCTAACTCTAAAAATTATTTCGAACTGAACCGTCGACGCCTCTCAAACCAATCAAAATATTACAAAATTTTTGCCGAAGAAAGGTGATATAAATCATGCCTTACATTTTATTTTGATATCTAGGCTTTATATTTTTAAGCGTAAACTTTCTAATGATGTAGAAATTAAATAATAAGGCATTTGAAGTTTTCAAACTTCTTCATTTAGAAACAAGCGAAAGTACTAATTTCGTATCATTACTGCATAATTACGATGTTTTTAACCATCTAATAGTCAATATTGGCGCCATAAATTGGGATTACGTCATTACGATCTTCTTAGCTCGTCTAATACGAACGAGCTGAGTCAAGTTCAAGATCGGCTCGTTACTTAACGAACGAGCTGATAACGAACGAGTTCATAACGAGCTGGTAACGAACGAGTTCATAACGAGCTTTTGACGAGTCGAATACGGACGAGCCAGAGCTACGAATATTTTTGACACCTCTAGACTATATGTTAATTAATATTATGCAACTTGTACTTCAACTATTGCAGTTATATATTAATATCTATCAATTAACTTTATATAACATTTGTGATTCGTTAACGAGCCGAACGAGTTTTTGACGAGTCGAACACGAACGAGCCACGAGCTACGAATATTTCTTGCACCTTATTCTCAGTAGGAAAAAGACATTTTCTTCTCTTTTCACATCATCATGAAATTTGAACTCATGTGTGAAAATTTAGGAACTTATAATAAAATACTATTATGTCTATATATCATATCATAGTAGTATACTAATATTCCATACTAAAATTGAAAACGAACGAAGCATTGAACCATAAAGATATGTGCAAGTGCTTTGCCATAGACAAACCCAAGTATTCCTGCCTGGCCTGATCAAACACTGGTGCCAGCTTCAAACCTCATTAATTCACCCACAACACAGGTAGAGAGAAGAAAAAAAATAATACCCCCAATCAACTAAGAGAAACCAAGAAAAGGGAAAGAGAGAGAATGCAAACCCTAGTCTCATTTTCCCTTTTCCTATTCCTCTTACTCTCATGGCGATGCAATGCAGGTGAAATGGATGTCAAATTAGGGTTCTCAAAGCAACCAATGGAGATGGAGATGGATTCAGAGACAAACAGGAGAGCATTGTGGGATTACCCTCAAAAGAGGTACATAAGCTATGAAGCACTGAGAGGAGATGCTGTGCCTTGTGAGAGGCCAGGTGTGCCATACTACAACTGTAGATCTCTGCCTAAAGCTAATCCTTACACTAGGGGGTGTGAAATTATCACACTATGTGCCAGAGATTCAACCCCTTGAAGTAGATTTAATTGGGTTTCAACATTTCTATGCTTAGTTGTTTGTAAGAAGACCTAATTGGTATTTTGTTGTAAATGAGGTTTGCTTTTGTTTCATTATTAATTTATGGTACGATCTATTTTATTTGGTTGGGTTGGTATTCATGATTTTGCTTGAAACCAACACCTGATGATTGCTAATTAAGCCTAGTATTATTCTAATTATTGGCTTTCCTGCGCTTTTTATTTATTTTTGTTGAAAATGTGTATGACCATTCTTTTATGGATCATAAGCTGCATACAAGAAATTATGTACGGTACTAAGGAGGTAGAAATATTTGCTGGTACCAACTAGGTCAGATTTTGTACCAGTCAGAGCTAAATAGTTTAAGGGTGAGGCTACGGTACTTTACAAAGCACCAAACATGCGATACTTCACCTCCGTATATCAAATTTCAATGTTCAAATGTTCGATCCAAACCATTGAACCTCTTCTTCATATTAAAAACTCCTACGAGACCGACTTTTACATTTTTTTTGAATGTTTTTACTACTCTTTTAAAGATACTGAAAATATGGTTAAAATAACAATTTCTGAAAATATGGTTACAAAATATGGGATTCCACTCCTTCCACTTCTGGTTATGATTTAAGGGTGAGGCTACGGTACTTCACAAAGCACCAAACATGCAGTCCTTCGCCTCCGTATATCAAATTTCAATGTCCAAATGTTCGATCCAAACCGTTGAACCTCTTCTTCATATTAAAAACTCCTTCGAGACCGATTTTTACATTTTTTAGAATTTTTTTGAAGATACTGAAAAAATAGTTAATATAATGATTTCTGAATCATTCAATAAAGAAGTCTCAAATGCCATATATCTTGCTTCAAATCATAACCAGAAGACAAATCGGCATTTACTTCCTTCAGTATCTTTTGCAGAAGAAAACATCAGTTAAAGGAATTATTTTGATGTGGTTTGCACTTTGCATTAGTTATAACCCAGGTCATATTGCAATTTAACTCAAAGAAATAAAGATCAAACTTCTACCAGAGGCATGATCAGTGACAAATTTCACTAACCCAACAAGACGTTTGTAGATATTCTACAGTCTTAAGTGAAATGCCTATCAAATAAGTGTAAATTCTATGCAGATTTGAAACTGTAGAAGATTATACTTGCTGACAAAAACACAAAAAAACTGAACCAGATCTGGTGTCGCGCGGCACCTACGGTCATCAGTTCTTCCTTGTCTGCGTCGAGATTCGTGCCCATATTTAAAAACCTCCCCTGATTTTCATTGTTGGTCGTCGATTCGTACCGTCCATTTCTTTTAGCGCGTCTGTTGCGCAATAGCAGAATCATGTCCCAGAAAACGTGATATGCTGAAATTAGCGTGTGAGCCCATGGTACTGTTAATTTGTTTTTTTTTTTTTGCAACTGTTTGCTGACATGCAACGAAAATTGGTTGACAGATCTTTACCACTGGTGCTTTTCAACCATATGCCATAATGTCCAACCAGAAAAATAGCCGACAGTGGTCCCTTATTTTTTATATTTAATCATTCATTCAGTTCTCCTTTTGGTTCCTTCAACATTAATTGCCTTTCCCTTTTATTAAGTTGATACATTCTGAAGTAACCTAAGAAAGCCTTTCGGATAAAGGGGCTAACATATTCATCATTCACCTCGCGCGTTGCTATCTGTGAAGTATTTGAAAGTGACAATTTAGAATTTGGGAAATCTATTTTATAAATCGAATCTCTGAGATCTTAAGATACTACGCAGTCTGAACTCTGAACTAAATATGATGTACTTCCAGATGACGAAATATGGGATGTGGTTTACGGAATAGAGGTCAGAACTCAGAAGAAATTGATAGGATTTTATATGTGACAATACAGAATTTGGGAACACTATTTTATATAAATCGAATCTCTGAGATCTTAAAGAGTTAAGTCACTATGCAATCCGAACTAAATGCTATTACTTCAATGATAACGAAATATGGCATGTGTTTTACGAAATAGACTCGTCAAAAGAGATTGATATGTTCCGTCCATTACCAATTTATTAATCATAATTACTTTCATCTCCTTCCTTCTCATAAAAAAAAAATATAGAACAAGACTTCTCATTTCAAAACAACTCCAATTTTTAGTTAAAATTTTCCATATGCACCCGTTTATCCTTGCAAAACAAATCAAATCCCAACTTCCCTGGAGTTGCCTTATTCTCACACAAAATCATAACATAGAAATTGAGAATATTTTTAATCTGAAGGCACTTCATGATCTAAACAGCTCCACAGAAGTGACATGTTATAACCCTATTTGAATATTATTCAAGCCATCAGATCAAATCTAACATAACAAGACAAGACAAAATCCTCGCAGTTCCACCGACAGCAACATCCCATACAGAACAAGCATACAAATAACGTAAAGAGAATTTTTCTCTTAGAAGGTGTCAATTAAAACTTGACCAACTACTGGTATAAGAACGCTCAGTCCTTGTACTTCATCTCAGATACCTTAAACCCCGGCATTTCAAATGAGGAACTGAATTTCTCAACAGCTGCCTTCAGGTTCTCCATGTCAGGGTTGTTGACCAAACCCTTGTTGAAGTCTTTAAGCAATTTGCCGTGCTCCTTTTGTATCTTAAGGCATAGGCTCACTGCCTGGTGAAGGAACTCTCCTATTTGCTCAAAATCCTTCTCAAGCAAACCTCTTGATGTCATTGCAGGAGCACCTGAAAAAGAAAGAACAGAGAAGGAAAAAAAGGTTATAGATGGATGCAAAATTATGTTGATGTTCACATAATGTTATTGGCACTCTCTTGGTACACCACAAATCAGCAAACTTCCATTTATACACTTTTGTAGAAATTTTGAAAGCTGTACTTAAATAAGATATTAGTTAAAAGAGGAGTATATTGTCATTAAGCAAACAATAGAGGGGCAATACATGGTGTCGTCATTAACTGCAACCACAGGAGGACAATTTAATATCTCTTACTTCAAGACAAAGTTGTCACGGAGTATCTTTTCTTTAAATATAAGTCACATTCAAGAGTCACTGTCAGATTCAGGAGAGATAAATAGTTGATTTGAGAATAACAGATCTAAATTCACAGCTAAGCAGGAGACAAGCATGCTCATGTTGACCATGTGGCAGTTGATATTTCATAACCCAATTTTAAAAGTGAAAAGAAATCCATGCCTAGATCTAGATCCAGAAAGATGTGATACCAAAATTCCATGCATGCCAAGCAGATCTCAAAAGCAGACATCAGCTAAAAAGAAAAAAAAAAGAGAAATGATGAGATGCGTACCAATGCGTACACCGCCTGGAGACAATGCACTGCTGTCACCAAATACAGCATTTTTGTTCAATGTGATGCTGCACAAGTCACAAAGCTTCTCCACCTTATTTCCTGCGACATCAATACAAATGCAAGTTCTAAATACGAGTAGATGATACACCATATTTTGATACGGAAGTGAAACCTATAAACACCTTCTACTCAGGTGCCAAGGTCAAAAAGATGTCAGGTGCCCAAGTGTAGCTTGCTTGCTTTTTATTATTTTATTTTTTTTACTTCCTAAGCATTGATTCTGGAGTTTGATGATGTCTAGTAATTAGTATCACCAAAAGAGCATTCTACTCAAAATACAAACACAATTCCATAAAAGCATACCAGTCAAGCCAAGAGGGCGGAGGTCCCACAGCACAAGGTGGTTCTCAGTCCCGTCAGTGACCATCTTGTACCCCTTGCTCATCAGATAATTTCCTATTGCAACGGCATTCGCTTTGACCTATTCCAGAGCGTGCAGATGAGTTAATAATATGAATGTCTCAACTCTCAAGGTAAATCAGCAATGTTTAATTGATATGTTAACAGTTCCATGTTGGTTCACAGAAATTTCAATAAAACATAAGGTACCAATATGCAGAGTAAAAATTCCAACATTTTTACGTTATTTCAAAAACCTGCTTAGCATAAGCCTTGAATCCAGGAGATTTGGCTTGCTTGAGTGCAACAGCAAGAGCGGCAATCTGATGGTTGTGGGGACCACCCTGCAGGGAAGGGAAGACAGAGAAGTTGATTTTGTCCTCGAAGTCATAAACTGCACCCTCAGGTTGGCCCTTCTTTGGTGGCTTTGGCCCCTTGCGGTAAAAGATCATGCCTGATCGTGGCCCCCGAAGACTCTTGTGAGTTGTTGTTGTAACTACATCACAATACTCGAATGGGTTTGCTGCTTCCTACATCAACATGAAAAAAATGTAAATAATTATAATTAAGCAGCATGATTGTAGGCACTCATTTTAACTAAACTAAATATAATAAGATGATAATTCACTTGTGGAGTCGTGAAATCACATCAAGATCTAAGATTACCACTGGACAATTCACTGCACTATTGTATATTACTCGAAAACAAGATATTTTGGAGTCTCCTTTAAAATTTATATACTAGTAACACAGTCAATTATGCAGCCAATATAATGATCAACTAATTCAACATTTGTTAGGCTCTCGATCAACTTGTGAAGTGAACAAACATAAAAGAGGTCTAAAGTTGGTAAGATTATATTATGTAATATTGAGAAACCATGCCTGTACTAGATTCACACATGGGTACCTAAGGGGTGTGCCTTGTATTTTTATACAATTCGCCAAATTTTTTTTTTTTTAAAATATGCTTATGGTTTGATTTTTTTAAATGTGTCTCATTCCGCACCCCCCCCCGGGAAAAAATTACAGATCTTGCTAATTCTGGGTCCACCCCTGCTACACCTAACATAGATACATAAGAAATATACGGATAGTACAACCCCATATTCTCAGCCAGGATATTGATGTTGTGATATTTTGAAACTCGCATAAGGCTGCTCAATGTACTCTATAATAAGATACACAAGATAGTTTAAGAAAGACTTTCTAGAAGAGGTGGAATAGAATAAAAAATTACTAATTTCTATGTGAGTTGAACAAGCGAATAAAAATCATATATTTATGTGTGATTGATAAACCATGCCTATACAAGATGCTCGCATGGTTATACCTAACAGATCCACAATAAATATAAAAATAGTAAAATCCCATATTGCCAGCTTGGATATTGATCATTGATATTTTGAAATTTCATAAGTTAAGGAACTTTATACTTCTTCAAATATGCAGGACAAGCTAAATCCATCGCATGGAATCTGGTAAACTAATTTGAGAATAAAAACAATCCCAATTGTTGGAACTATAAATAGATCTGGTTAAATGGTACACTCAGTGCACACTTAACATATGAATTAAATAAAAAAAATTTATCCAATTACTTCAATAGAGCATTCTGCAGCTCCTGAGTATACGGAAACACTTTACACTTGCATGATAAGACAAGTCTTAAATGCATCATTCTAACAAAGTACCTCACCAATGAAAAAACAAATTATTTGCCCATGTTAAGACATTTCATCGAGCACCATATAAGCATATGAACTTTACTAAATAAGAGGTCAAATTCCCTTCTGAATGCTATTTTCAAACATCAATTGCAATACACGGATCTCAAAGAACCAGAATTGATCAATACATCCAAATAAACAAGATAAAAACAATCAAATTTGTCCTTACCTGAGCTGCAACAAGGCCACTAATATGTGCCATATCACATAGCAACAAAGCACCACACTTGTCCGCAATCGATCTAAATCGTGCATAATCCCAATCCCTGGGATATGCACTGCCACCACAGATGATAAGCTTGGGTCTGAAATCCAAGGCCTTCTCCTCCAATTTATCATAATCAATGTAGCCAGTTTCCTGATTTACCTTGTATGGCAGGCTCTCAAAATAGATCGAGGTTGCCGAGATCTTCTTACCACCAGCGGTATAATACCTGAAAACATTAACATCACAGAAAGCTCAAACCATTATTGATCAAAGGCGACAGAAAGTTAAATTAAATCCTCCATACAAATCAAAGTCATACCCGTGAGTGAGATGGCCACCAGATGGTAGATCGAGTCCCATAATGCGATCATGGGGGTTGAGAAGAGCAGTGTAGGCCGCGAAATTGGCCGGGCTGCCCGAGTAAGGCTGCACATTGACTCCCCACTTGGTTGCATCGAGGTGAAATGCCTCAAGAGCTCTAGATCTACACAAGTTCTCAATGTCATCAATGAATTCGTTGCCACCATAGTACCTGTTACCAGGCATTCCCTCAGAGTACTTGTTGGTCAAGGCACTGCCGAGTGCCTCAATGACAGCGAAGGAGGTGAAGTTCTCAGATGCGATGAGTTCGATGCCAGTGCACTGGCGGCGCTTCTCACGCTCGATGAGATCGTGGATCTCAGGGTCGACCTCGGTGAGAGGGGTAAGACCCCATGAAGCGACGGAATCCATGGAGGTGGTGGTAGTGGCGGCGGGAGCGGCGGAGGCGGAGGTGGAGGTGGAGGTGGAGGTGGAGAGAGCGTGAAGGGGAGGAGAAGAGAGTTTGAGGTAAGAGTGGAAAGAGAGAGAGTGATGAGATGGAGAAACGGGAGGAAGGAGGGAGGGGTTTATAAGGAGGCGAGAGGTGGGGGCGAGCGTGAACATAGAGAGGTGAGGTGAGGTGGGGTGGAATCGGTGAATTGGGGGTTGGGGTGCGTTAGATGATCTGTGCTCTCGTATCTTGGTTATGGCTATTTTCGGATCCTTTTTTCCATTTTTTTTTTTGACCTTTTTACCACTATTTATCTGTTTCACGCACGGAAGCAGGCCGCTTGGGAAACCAGATCACCTACCTGCGGTACAACGATGCCGCGATCGTAACCGTCCGATCGTCTCGAGATGCGTGTTCCACGTATTTTTTAATATTATTTTGAAGGGTTGATTTTCATTTCAAAAGAGAATAGAGAAAGGCAGAAAGCAGATAAAAATCCTCCGCCGATATTTATTTCATATAAAAAAGTTCTAAAAATATACAAAATCCAGTACTTCATACCAGAATATTAAAAACCAGCAAACCTGCACTTGTTTTAAATAAATGAGGTTAGTCCCAAAATATTTCTCTACTCGTACAAAAATAACCACATAACCAAAGAGTATTACCACCAGTAACACAGCAACAAATATATTTAATTTTCTCATGACACTCTGTTCATTTTTTCTTCTTCAAAGTGATTTTGAGCATCAGTAGCAATTGATCATTTTTATTAAGGTGCTCCTGCTCATTTTATTTCTTGTCCCAAAAAAATAAAAATAAAAATAAAATATCAGCATATATAGTTTGATTAGACCAAATATCTAAATTTTGAATTGTCACTTATCTCTAAATTTTAAACAATCAAGCAAACAAAAAATAAAGTTTGAGCAAAAACTCTTTGAAAGTAATCTAGTAATGTAATATTATCTCTTTGTTGTTTGTTACGCGGACAAGAGAGAATAATTCATTCAAGTCCCTTTGAAGAAAAAAAAAACTGATCCAAGAATATTTTGGGCATTATTAAATTTTTCCCATTTTAATTATATAATTACAGTGATAAATTAAAAATTATCTTAGTATCAAATTAAACTAAATTCAAATTTTAGAGTGATATTTTTGTAATTTCAAAGTAATTTTAGAATAATATTTTTTTCATTTTTTTCATTTTTATTGCAGCCCATGTCACTACACGTTCTACACCTAGCCAACGTTAATTGGTTCCGACCAGAAGTGATGCCAAAGTGCCAAACCACCATCCCTAGTAGCACTGGTTTTATGATTATGGATCCGCATCTGCTGTCATTAGTTCGCTACTATTAAATTTGGACCGTTGCCTTCAATCTAGACGGTGTAATTTGATTATGGTGTTTTATTATTTTATAGGTTACACCTGTCAGCCACTCAATAACAGTCTTGCCATCGAAATTATGGCAGCGGATCCATTTCAGTATGATTATTATTTATCTCAGGGAACAGTCACAATATTTACTCCAAACTTTCAGTTAATTCGAATGAATTGTTTTTTTTTTACTTTTCTATAATTTATAACCATGATATCAGCATTTCAACACCGCAAATAATTTATCTCACTTTGTAATTGATTACAATATTGTTGCATATGAACAGAAAAAAGCGTGATGTGTTTTAGGTACATGTTTAACGTAATTTTAAGATAAAGATTAGAATTACTAGACGCGAGTATTTGCTTGTTATGATGCCTCTATTATGCCTGGATATAATAGAGGATGATATCTTGATAATGGTTATTTTGATAATATTAATAAAATAATTAAAAATAAATTTGGAAAAATAATAATAAAATAGTGAGTTGTTTTCTGAAATAAAAATATTACAGATAAATTCAAAATATTTAATGGTCATGTTTACCGTAAAATTATACAATTAATTTATATAAGTCTAAAAATATGTCCATATTTCTGTTTTAATTTTACTTCTTTTCTAGTTAATTTCTAAATTTCGCTATCATAATTTTCAAAAAATATCTTTTTAAAGCTCTAACTAATATAATTATATTTTGTTTATGAGTATATATCGTAAGTCTACGATCAATAAATAAATAAAAACTAATAAGGATCAACCTATCTGCACACGTGATTACTTCCATCACAAGTGCATCTCTTTTTTACCAAAAAGGCAAAAAATAAATCTTTTTCTATGAATCTCTGATGTATTATATATACAATATAAGTGGTCTGGTAAGGGTCCAAAAATGATTCCCTATTTTAATGGATTAATTAATTAATGAGAGCTGAAACGTAGTTATCAATACTGATACTGACTATTAATACCGATGCTATTATGTACATTCAGTTGAGTTATTATGTACATTATTTGAATTATCATGCGTGTTATTTTTTTATACTAAAATAATTATGCATGTTATTTTTTGTACCAAAATAATTATGCATGCTAATAGAGTTATTATGCATTTTATTTTGTTAGCATGCATAATATTTTTTTAATGCAAAAATAACATTAAATAACATATATAATGACTAAAATAATGAACATAATAACTCAATTAAATATACATAAAAATATAAATATCAATAGTGAATATTAATATCAATATTAATATGTACCGAACATTTTTATTAATTAATTTCGCCCCACACCAACTAATAGTGGACTCTCATAATCATTTCTCCTAATATTTTGGTTGTTGATGACGTGGACTGTTGGGCCCACTTACCAACCTCACCGACATCGGCTTGGTGGACCTACTATTTTTCTCGGATCCGGATTGTCAATTGCGGATCTTTTACCCATTATTGCAGATTTGCAAATGATTCAGTGCGGATATAAATATAATCTCTCCCTAAACCAAATGAAAAATAGTATGCATGTCATATTATTGTGTGTCACGTAAACTACTTACATTCATGTCGATGAATTAAAAATCAAAGCCACAGATTTGCAACGAATAGTGGTGATCCCGGCTTAGAGTTAATGCCGAGACTAGAAAAGAGTTAAAGAAACGAATTTGTTATTGCCGAATCTAAGAGAAACACTCCGAGGAATGAGTATAGATGAGTCAGATAGAATAAAAAGAAAAATCTAGTAGCTAGTTCTATTTTAGAAAACTCGTCCTTTTTCTGCGAGAAATATGCATATTTATAGGTCTAAAATGACGAAAATTTGTTCTAACGGGTCATTTACTTGAACCGCCCTGAGTTGCGCCTTGCCTTCGCTCTCTATGTTGAATTCTAAGAACCGATTGTAGAGACCCTATCAAGTGGCTTTAATATTAATAGAGTAAATTAAACAAATGTCACTAAAGATCAATCAATTATCATTTTGGTTTTTTAAATGTAAAAAAACATCTATTTGGGTCAAAAAAATATTGCTTTTTTATCAATTTGGTTCTAAAAAATTTAAATATGTCATTCCAATACTTAAAATATCACTAATTTAGTGTTTTATTCTTAAATGGTTTGTACTTGTAACAAATTAGCCGAAATTTTTAATAATAACGAAAATAAAATAAAAAAACAACAGAGTGACAAAAACCTGAGAAAATTCACTAAAATGATCTTTTCGATATTACTAATTCCGAAATTTGTGATATCTCTGTTTTCAGAATTAATTCCGAAATCACTATTTTCGAAATTAATTCGAAAATCACTGTTTTCGGAAATAATTCCAAATACGCAGACTCCGAAATCGTATTTAACAAATGTTTGAAGCTTTGATTGGAAAGGAAATTTATGCATGAAGTGATATTTCTTTATGACACGTTAGGGAAAAAGACAAAGGTGAGTGTAAACCGTTTTTTTTTAATTCAGACTTTATCATATTAATTAATTTATAAACAATTAATTAGATTATTAATTAACTAAATAATTAATTAAATTATTAATTAATACAAAATATCTAATTTGTTTGTATAAATGTGTAGATGAAATTTATTTTATTATTTTTTTGAATATTTTAATCTTTTGAAAATTGAAAAGCATAATTATTTGTTTTTTTTATATCAATTTTGAGTGTCTATTGTCGGAAGTCATCATGTTGTAGATATTCGAATATGTTTTGAACGTTTCAAGTTTGTTTTGTAGTCGGAGAGACGATTGTCTCAAATTTGGTATTTCATAAACATAAGTCTTAATTAGTTATTTTTTATATCAATTTTGGTTGTGCTCGTCGGAATTATAATTAGTGTTTTTGTATCGTCGCAAGTCATCATGTCGTAGATATTCGAGTCTATTTTCACAGTGTCAAATTTGTTTCGTAGTCGGAGAGACGAACGTATTAAATTTGTCTATTTCATAAAGTTAAGTCTTACTTAGGCAAATTTGAGACGCTCGTCTCTCTGACTGCAAAACAGACTTCACACGACGAAAATTCTCTCGAATACCTACAACATGATGACTTGTGACGATACAAAGATACTAATTATAGTCCCGACAAACACAACCGAAGTTGAAATAAAAATAGCTAATTAAGACTTAAGTTTATGAAGTAGCCAAATTTGAGACATCCATCTCTTCGACCGCAAAACAAATTTGAGACGGTGAAAATAGACTCAAATATCTACAATATGATAATTTGCGACGATACAAAATACTAATCATAGTTCCGACGAGCATTGTCAAGTTGATATAAAAATAGCAAATGTTATGCTTTAAAATTTTCCAAAGATTAAAATACTCAATAAAATAATAAAATAAATTTCATCTATACATTTACACTAACAAATTAAATTTTACGCATTAACTAATAATTTGATTAATTAATTAGTTAATTAATAATCTAATTAATTAATTAATTATATATTAATTAATACGATAAAGTATGAATTTAAAAAAAAATAAAAAACAATTTACACTTGATGATCTGGCACGCATTCTACTCACCTGTATTTTTTTCGTAACGTGTCATAAGCAAAAATCAATTCATGCATACATTAATTTTCTTTCCAACCAAAACATAGAACACATATGTTAAATCTTACTCCAGATTATATGTGTTTGGAATTAATTCAGAAAATAGTGATTCCGAAATTAATTCTTAAAGTATTGATTCTGAAATTAATTCTGAAAATAATAATTTCGGAATTAATTTCGGAAATTGAAAAACCGTAGATATCGGAATTAGTGATATCGAAAAAGTCATTTTAGTGAATTTGCTCAGAATTTTTGTCACTTTTGATATTTTTTATTTTATTTTTATTCTTATTAAAAATTCATGAAAATTAGCTAGTCATATCATTGTCAATGATGAAAATAAAGATGAAGATCCACCGTTTGCATTCATATCATGATAATATTTCTTATGATATTTGGGACAAAATATGCGTAAATATTATTTTTTAATTAGCATATAACGAAACAAACATCAAAGTTATTATAAATTTAGTTAAAGATTGACGTTATGAATATTTACTTTTCACATTATTTTTTTTTTCTATTTTGTCACTAGATTGGTTCTGACTTCAATATATTTTATTTGTAGGTCCAATTTGCTAAAAATTACAAACTTCAAGGACCAAATTGATGTTTGAATTTCTTAAACCAAATTGGTAATCAAGTAGTACTTAAAGATCAAATGTACATTTTCTCTAATAATCAAATCGATAAAAAATATTATATTATAAAAAATATGATGTAATTCACTCGATTAATAGGTATACTTTTTGTTGGCATGGGTGTAAACAAATCGGATAATATCCGATTTTATTTGAATTCGTATTCATAAAATAACAAGAATCATCTGATTTATATCCGTATCAGAAGATATTTGTATATGTATCTGTATTTGAAAATTTTAATGGATGAGGATATTATTTGACTATCGTCTATCAGTATCCCTTCGGTTACCTATTATCTAATGGTATCCGAAATTATCCAAGATATCTGTATATGATATTATATGATTGTATCCGTATTTATAACAAAAAATTCCTACTATATATTATTGGATTTTTATGTACATTACAAATCTAATTAATTTTACATCCAATTTGGTTTATTTATCATATTATTTTATAATTCATTGATGCATTTGAATAAACATATAGTAAATCAAGATTTTTTAATTATCCAAGTGATATTATTTTTTTACTCATATATGCATCTGTCCATGTTCAATTTGTATTCAATATTCGATTAATATCCGATTTGTAATCATATTCATATCTGAAACTATCAAAATTCATTTCGTATAAAAAAATTTAATGAATAAAAATACGATAAAATAATTATTCCCCGTTTTACATCCTCATTTGTCGGTGGACATATTTTTAGGGGTCGACAACGTATAGGTGGTGGTAGGTGTCGCATTTATGAATTCCAAAATAGGTGGATTTTTTTGTCCCCCCTTTTATCTCACTTATTTGAATAGATTTTTAGATCATCTGTGCTACCATGGAATATTTGATGATCTCTGTCGCACATTTTTTTACGTACAAAATATTGTAGTTACTGCTGGATTACGAAAGCTGTTCTTCTGCCGTACAATAGAAATGAACGATTAAGATTTTTTGTAAGTTACGAACGACTCACTTATACAAATTTGAATGCAAATAAAAAATTAAAATTTATTGTTGCACAATATTTTTTATTGCGCCGCAAAAAATCTCATTCCCTATTACCTGACCTCACAATTCTTTTGTACTTTTTTTAATTAGGCGCAACTTCTTTAATTTTATACTAAAAATCAGAAAAAGTTTACAAGCGATGGTGGAATGTTCCTTGGAGCGCAGAAACCGATATATGCATTGCGACCAAATCATGATTCGTTGCAACGTAATTGTTGAACCACTTTGACTTCGACGTGCCACCGTGGTTACCAGTTTGGACCGGCAAGTCGGCAACAATATATAAATAACAAAAATTAAAAAAAATGATGATACTTTGTAAATACCACATTTTATATCATATTTTATATATATTGATATTATTATGCATATTATTTAAATTATTATGTATGTTATTTTATATTATTTTTATAATGAAAAATATTATGCATATTTATATAATAATTCAAATAACATGTATAACTATTTCAGTATAAAAAATAACATGCAAATAATGTGCATAATAACATCGATATAAATAGTCAATATCAATATTAGTATTTACCTATTAGCTCCAAAAAATATATATACCATGAATATGTAACGCGAGGTCGTCAGTTTCCTTGTCTGCTGGGATTTTTTTGTCTTTGCAAATTTATGTGCATGCGATTCAAAAAGGGTAGGTGTACATTTTGTGGACAAGATTCAGACGGGTTGCGGGGTTGGTACACAGTACACTAATTATCTCCGATTTGTTTTCAGCTTTACTAGTAGTTCTTACGTTAGTGCGTTGAGAAATATCACATTTCCTTTGAATGCTCGTGGAAAAAATACAATAAAGTCTATATTTGATTAAAATAAAAAACTCTTTGTCATCTTATATGATAATTAAGGTTTTTCATAATTGTTTTTCTTTTGATTTTTTTTTTCTTTGGTGGAGGACAAGCTGAAAGCCATGACCTACCAGTTTATCGTTTATTATTATTATTATTATTATTATTTTTTAAATAAGTGGAAAACTTCATCTCTTTATTTTCATTCAAAAACAAAGATTACAACTCCAGCACCATTTCGATCAGTCATATGCAAAGAACTGAAGGCCCCTATACCTATACTATATCTTTAATCAAACAAAATCAAAATGGCAACAGTACCAGAATCTGTGGTATCGATATCTCAATGCTATCTAATGTCCCATGCATACTTCTCATCCCTTATTATCAGGAGTGAAGTCAAGTGAGGTTAGGAGACAGCTGCTCTTCTCATTTTTTTTTTGAATAATTTTATGTATTTATACGATTTGTTAATTTTTTTTTGTAAAATAATCATGTATATTTAAAAACATGAAATTTTTTTTGTCTCTTTCGAAAAAAATTATAGATCTTGTCATCCCTGACGACAATTCTGAATCTGCCACTGCTTATTACAAATATTAAAAGCAACCACGAGATGATCACAACATAATATATCAAGAAACGATATTCAACAACAAATAAGCTGTTAGCACACTAAAAATAGTGCTTCTATGTGTTGAGAAATACAATAAAAATAAATTTAATGGGTTATGAATAAAAGACCCGTTAAGGAATTTAGTTATTAGACAAATGTTACATTTTTGAACTTTTTGTATACTTACAGTTGCCTCTAATGGTCAAATGATTAGACTTGTCACCGTTAAAGTGAGGGAAATTTAGTTATATGTCATTGGATAACAATGCAATTGGAAAAATGTCATTCAATATTTCAAAATTAGAGAAATGTCACTGAATTTGAAAAGCATTTATAATTATGCCATTAATAACTTTTTAACAGATTTTAAAAACTAATTCTTTACATAATGTCGAAAATACCCTCAACCAAAACAACCAAAACAACCAAAACAGATGAATGGTTAGATCAATTTACCTTCAATTGAACCCAACTCAAACAACTCAAACAACCATCACAGCAAATTGCACATCGCAGCTCAACCAAAACAGACCATCGACCAAACCTAGGTCTGCCTCCGACTCACTCGACGTACTCCTCCGCCTCGCCTCTCCAGTCTGGACAGCACTCCTCCTAGGTCTGCCAATCTGGACAGCACTCCTTCCGTTACCGTATTGCCCACTTCCAATCGGTCTGCCAGTTCTAATTGCTGTTGCCAGTCTCCTCTGTCACTGCTGTTGTCGTATTGCCCACTTCTATTGCTGCACAGACTCACTTCTAATTGCTCTAATTCTTTGATTACTAGCAATTAGAACTGGTATGGGAAAGATCCCGGCATATAACTAATTTTGAATATTGACCATTGCGCGCTGCACAGACTCACTTGTACGACAATGGGCTGATATTTTTCTTTTATTTAAATTCAGTTTTTCAACTTTTGAAGAACTCCATGGCATCTTCTTCTTCTGTTGCCAAAACATGGGTGCTTCCAAGTGGGTATGAATTTACAATTACAAATTCACAGTTTTACTTTTGTACAATTATCAGTTAGAACAAATCAGAAAGGGTATACATTACCAGTTAGATCAATTTACCAGTAGAGGATTTTCAGTGATAAATGGCCAATTTATAAATTACCAGTTTTTACTTAGGTACGTTTAGTGCCAACAGAGAGTTTATAAATTACCAGTTTATGAACTACAAGAAAGTTTATCAATTACCAGTTTATAAATTACCAATTTTAGTGCCAACAGAGAGTTTATTAATTTTGATTTGATTGAACAACTGAGTTAGCAAAGTGATGGTAATTTGTATATTGTATCAAATATTTGTAGGGTTGACCCAGAAACAACTTTTACGATAGAAGTGAAGGTTGATGGATTTTGGAACAAGCAAGATGACGGTAAAATGGTATATGTGAAGGGGAGGAGTTTAAGATGGATTGTTGATTCAGTGCTTTGAAATTCAGTGCAAAATTCAACTTTCAACTTGCAAAATTCAGTGCTTTCAAATTTCCATAATTTGCAACTTGCAATTGACAACATTGAAGTACCAACGACTACATTGAAGACCAACTTGCAAATATCCATAAGTATTACAATTTAAAAATGATTACAATTGAATTACTTGCAAATTATTAAAATTACAATAGTAATTAGACCAATGACTACGGCAAATCTTATCTTCTCCATTATTACAATTAGATGTGCATTATGTTCCTTCAAATCTTCTATCTCAATCTTCAATGCTTTCAACTCCATCTTGAATTCTTCCATCTCGTTTTTGAATATATCAATCGAACGAGACTGCTCTTTCCTTAATTCAACCATAGCATTTTGTAAAGTTTCGAATTCCATATTGTTCTGCATTCCTCGTAGTCCAATTTCACCAAGGAATATCTCGTAGTTGTTCTCCCATTTCCAAAAACTACAACGAGCATTCTTCTGCAATTACAATCAATTATTTTGTAAATTTTCGAATTCCATATTGTTCTGCATTCTTCTGCAGTTACTAGTACCAGTGGAACATACTCACGAATACCAGTCCCAGCACCCGTGCCACTGGATTTTCTATTTGGCTACCAGTTAACAGCACCTGTGAATTCCATATTTGGTTACCAGCACCTGCCTATTTGGTTACAGTCCACTATATATTTCGTTACCAGTTAATAGTCCACTCCAGTTAACAGTTACCAGTTACCAGCGCCTGGACAAGCACAAGACCAGCTAACTTACCAGCGGACAGACAGTTAATCATACCTGATAGTTGTCGCACACGTAGAACCACCTCTGTGAAAGCGCCTGAGCAATACTAAAGCAAATCCACAGAGGTGGTTCTACGTGTGCGACAACTATACCAGCACCAATGAGAAAGCGCCTGAGCAATACTAAAGCAAATCCACAGAGGTGGTAGGGCAAGTGCCCGGGCTTGATTTAAAAAAAAACGCGAATTTACAAGAACTAGCAAATGCCCGTCCAGATTTACTGCGCTGTCAGCCAGTGGCGGACCTATGCTTGGGCAAGCCCGAGCAAGTGCCCGGGCTTGATTTAAAAAAAAACGCGAATTTTAGTGTATTTTTAGTTATTTTGGTAGTGAAAAAATGAGTTTTTAATGATATTAGTGGATTTTAGCGGGTTTGTGCCCGGGCTTGATCTCAACCTCAGTGTCCGGACTTAAAAAGTCTCTGGATCCGCCCCTGCTGTCAGCTATGGACGGTCCAGATTTGATTCAGAGGGGTCTGATATTATAAAGTTTAGCTAGCACAAATCTTGATGCAAATTAAAGGCCAAGATTTATCGTGCTGCACGCACAGTGACGGTGCCGCGCGGTAGAAGATCTCGTGCCACTGACTTCCTAATTCTAACAGCTGCCCAATCAATTTCTCGCTGTGCGGATACGTCGCCGCTCCGAATCGAGATCTCCTACCGCTAGAGCTCCACGCTCCATTGTCAGTTGTGGGCCCTCTATAATATCACACACCAACCCCTACTGGATCTGATATTGTAACTTTAAAACTAACATTTTTATAAAACTTCGTAACGAGTAAACAAATAGTGACGACAAACCCGCCACACAAAATAGAGGATAAATCTCACTGATCCCTCCCAGGCTCCCACCGCCAAACCCCTCCAAAACCCGAGATCCAACGGCGCAGATCTCTTTCAATCCCTTTATAACTTCTCCCCCTCCTCCCTTACTCTCACAGCGCTTCTCTATCTTCCCTCTCGTAAACACATCTCAGATCCAAACCCTTGTTTCTTCTTTCGACATGGCTCTCTCTGCCGAGAAAACCAGTTCCGGTCGGGAATACAAGGTCAAGGATCTATCCCAAGCCGACTTCGGTCGGCTCGAGATCGAGCTTGCCGAGGTGGAGATGCCCGGTTTGATGGCCTGTCGTACCGAGTTCGGGCCGTCTAAGCCATTTGCTGGGTCCCGCATCTCTGGTTCCCTCCACATGACTATTCAAACCGCGGTTCTGATCGAGACCTTGACTGCTCTCGGTGCTGAGGTGCGTTGGTGCTCATGCAACATCTTCTCGACTCAGGATCATGCAGCAGCAGCGATTGCTAGGGACTCGGCAGCCGTTTTTGCATGGAAGGGAGAGACTCTTGAGGTAATTTCTGATCGTACTGATCTTTTACAGTTTGATCTGGTCTTGATCGAGTTGGTATTTGTGTTTAGAGTTGGATTCGAGCAAATCTCAGAGTAGGATGTATTTTGATCTGTCTTTTCTTAGTTTCCTAAAGAAGAATGTTTGGACCTTTTCAGTGTTTACTGTTTTTAGACATAGATCTGAGTAAAATTTAAGCACAATGTTTCCTTTTGTGTTCACAATATGTTACCATTCATTGATGTTATTCCTAAAACGCTGATTTGAGATTATTCTGGTATTGCCTTGTAATTGAATTGCCATATTGGTTATTGCAATAATTAAATGTTGAATCTTTTCACTGCTAACTGTATAATTTGTATTTTCTGGTAACCAGGAGTACTGGTGGTGCACAGAGAGGTGCCTTGACTGGGGCTCAGAAGGAGGTCCCGATCTAATTGTAGATGATGGTGGTGATGCCACACTCCTAATCCATGAGGGTGTTCGTGCTGAAGAGGAGTATGAGAAAACTGGCAAGCTACCTGATCCAGCAAGCACCGACAATGCTGAGTTCAAGATTGTGCTCAGCATTATCAGGGATGGCCTCTCGGTCGACCCAAAGAAGTACCGCAAGATGAAGGAGAGACTTGTTGGTGTATCAGAGGAGACCACCACTGGTGTCAAGAGGTTGTACCAGATGCAGGAAAGTGGCACTCTCCTCTTCCCAGCTATTAATGTGAATGATTCAGTCACCAAGAGCAAGGTGAGATTTTCTCTGGATTTACATTTTGACAGTATATTTAGGTACAACTAATTATGCATTTTTCTCTTTTGGGGTTTGGTGGAGTTGGTATTTTAGGTGTTTGATTTGACTGGGATTTAGTGTTTGATCTAGATCGGGGGTTGACTGTTGCTTTCACTTCATGCAGTGGGGTTTACCTAACATGAAAAATGCATTTTAGTTTGATTTCTTGCGAGTCGATGATCTTGTTGGTTTGATTGGTTACTCTGTGACGGGTCCTTAACTGGTCTTTGCAGTCTCTTTTTCCACATAGGACAAGTTGCAAAGTAATCCTTTGTGGTTTGGAATAACTTCTTTTATTTAGAGAACTGCAGATTTGATTAACTTGATTTGTTGTTAATAATTGAACAGAATGAGCCAAAACTGTTGTAATGTAATTGTATTTTTTATTTTTTTGCTTGGAATTTGGCCAAGTAATGTTTTGAAAAGATAAAGTAGCTTCTCTATTGACGAGATTGAAAATTGCTTCTGATTTGAAGAAAGTTTAAATTGATGTTAGACCTCAGTTTCACTTCACTTCTTACAGCCTACGGTGAAAATTAAGCGTGCCCCATTTGCTTGTGTTTAGTGAATATTATTTATTTCCCTGACAAAGACAGGATAAATAGTTTACTCATTACAATTATTACCTTTCCCATGAAAATGTTCTGTCCGACAGACCAATGTACATGTAACACATCCAACAATTTCTGACAAGTCAACTTTTTTGCAACATTTAGTTTGACAACTTGTATGGTTGCCGTCACTCCCTCCCTGATGGCCTCATGCGTGCCACCGATGTCATGATTGCCGGTAAGGTTGCTGTTGTCTGTGGTTATGGAGATGTTGGTAAGGGCTGTGCTGCTGCCTTGAAGCAAGCTGGTGCCCGTGTCATAGTAACTGAGATCGACCCGATCTGTGCCCTACAGGCCCTCATGGAAGGTCTTCAGGTCCTTACCCTAGAAGATGTGGTGTCTGAAGCTGATATTTTTGTTACCACCACCGGTACATTATAACTTGACCATCCTTGTGATTTTTAATTTTAGTGAAGATGTATAATATATATATGAGACTAAATGAACCCGTCTCATCTGATAGGTAACAAGGATATCATCATGGTTGACCACATGAGGAAGATGAAGAACAATGCCATTGTTTGCAACATTGGTCACTTTGATAATGAGATTGACATGCTCGGGCTAGAGACATACCCTGGCGTCAAGAAAATCACAATCAAGCCACAAACCGACAGGTGGGTCTTCCCTGAGACCAACACTGGCATCATCGTCTTGGCTGAGGGACGCCTCATGAACCTAGGGTGTGCCACTGGTCATCCCAGTTTTGTCATGTCATGCTCCTTCACTAACCAGGTTACCTTTCTTTCTGCCTTATGTTTTATTGTTTTACACTTTAACTTGGTATAAGCAGCAAGCAACTATCTGTGTCACTGATGTTGAATTGTTTGATGTGTTTCTTTAGGTTATTGCACAGCTTGAGTTGTGGAATGAGAGGAAGAGCGGCAAGTATGAGAAGAAGGTATACGTGTTGCCGAAGCATCTTGATGAGAAGGTCGCATCACTTCACCTTGGCAAACTTGGTGCCAAGCTAACAAAATTGAGTCAGTCTCAGGCTGATTACATCAGTGTCCCAGTTGAGGGCCCATACAAGCCGGCTCAATACCGCTACTGATCACCCCCATGTTGGTCGTGCACCTCCTATGCTAGTTGTCGGTTGGTTCGTTGAGGCTTGGGTTGTAGCCTTGTAGGTTAGATCACTTGTTCCAGTTGGATGATGCCAGGGTTCAGGTTTTGTTCTAATAATTGGTATTGTGTGTTTTCTAAATGGTGGTGGTGTTCTATCTGATATGTTATTTGGAAGTTTTTTTTGTCGTATGCTTTGTTTCAATGTTAATTTTGCGAGGAATCAATTGATCTCGCCATTCATTTACCTGGTTATTTAGCTGCTTGTTGGATCCTTTAATATTACTTGATGTATCTGTTTAAGACTTGATGTATTGTTGAACTCGAAAAAGTGTTGGATTGATCTCGCCATTCAATTTGTCTTTATTTCTACTGATCAGAACTCGAAAAAGTGTTGGATTGATTAATGTATCTTCCAAGCTATTGTTGAATATGAAAAAATTCAACTGACGTGTCTGTCTGTGAACCGAGGATTGCACAATTTTGTAGTGTTTATTTCTACTCTAAAAGATCAGACTTCAAGGTATTGGCTGTGAACTTGGACAGACATAAAAGTGGCATCTTTTCAAGCTGATTGGCTGCTATTTTGAATACTAAAAATAAATACGAGTACTATGAAGGAAAGCATAACTTCACAGCCTTGTTTCATTCAAAGTGAACCGACCAGCGAGCAATTGAGATTTTTTATGCAATAATGCAAATCCAAAGGTGGGCTCAATTGATTCCTCATTCCTCTCAAAACTGTTCTTTACTAAAACAACAGAAATACAAGTAATTCAAAGTCAACCTTTAAAATATCAGAAAATAGGAGACGTGCAAAGCATAATTTCTCCTGAGTATTGGTTGGTCTCTTCTAAACTGTTCTTCACTAAACAGAAATTAAAAAAATAAAGAGAACTGAAACGCCAACTAAGAAATACTGAAGCATACTACTCCATGGAGGTAGGTGGATAGCAAACTTCTACATTACCAACACTACTGGTAGCAAGATTAGTATTTAGTAGCGGTAGTGAGCCGGTTTGTACGGGCCCTCAACTGGGACGCTGATGTAATCGGCCTGAGACTTGCTCAATTTTGTTAGCTTGGCACCAAGTTTTTCGAGGTGAAGTGCTGCCACCTTCTCATCAAGATGCTTCGGCAACACGTATACCTTCTTCTCGTACTTTCCAGTAGCCTTCTCCTTCCACAACTCCAACTGTGCAATCACCTGCACAAAAATCCAGTAGAAGAACAGCAAAGTTAAAAAAAGAAAAGAAATGATGATTTGATATTTATAACAGTTTAGTTATTTTCCTGAAAACAAATTATAATATTCAGCTTGTCTTAGTTGAATATTTTGTTTCAGTAATGGGATTCTCACAAATGTAGCTATTTTGTTCTTTCCTTAAACCATAATTTTCTTGGATCTTTGTCTTTGTTTAAAATTGAGGCTTAATTGAGCATCAAACATCAGAGTTCTTGCTCACTGGAAACAATAAAAAGCATAATGAGTATTGTTGAAGAGACTGTTGTACCATACCTCTTGGTGAAAGATGAACAGATGGTCACACAGGCTGATACCAGGAATTACTTATACAAACAATTGTATGTATCTGTCATAATCAAGATTCAGAATATTCTGTTATCCCAACATACCTGGTTTGTGAAGGAACAGGACATGACAAAGCTAGGATGGCCCGTGGCACAACCGAGATTCATGAGCCGTCCCTCGGCCAAGACAATTATACCGGTATTGGTTTCAGAAAAGACAAATCGGTCCGTCTGAGGCTTGATTGTGATCCTCTTGATACCAGTGTATGTCTCCAGCCCAAGCATATCAATCTCATTGTCAAAGTGACCGATGTTGCAAACAATCGCATTGTTCTTCATTTTCTTCATTTGGTCAACCATTATGACATCCTTGTTACCTGCCAGATAATTCCAACACCTTAATTATTAGTCACAAACACATTATTGAATTAATTACTGTAGTCTATACCTAGCCAAAGCAGCTTGCATACTGTGACTATACACTTGTAATTCGAAATTTAGTCAACTATTTTTTAGTTATCAGTTACCTGTGGTTGTCACAAAGATATCAGCCTCAGAGACCACATCTTCCAAAGTAAGGACCTGGAATCCTTCCATGAGGGCTTGGAGGGCACAAATGGGGTCGATCTCAGTAACTATCGTGCGGGCCCCAGCTTGCTTCATGGCAGCAGCACATCCCTTGCCAACATCACCATAGCCGCAGACAACAGCAACTTTGCCGGCAATCATCACATCAGTGGCACGCATCAGACCATCAGGGAGAGAGTGGCGGCATCCATACAAGTTGTCAAACTAAATTTTGGACATGAAGGTGTAAATAAAAAATCATACATCTATTGATAATTTCACCATGAGGAACTTCTGTTATTAAATTCTGAAATGATAAACTATGGAATTATTTCAAATAGGATTAATATAACAAGACTTTTTTTAGTAAAGCTCACCTTGCTCTTGGTGACTGCATCATTGACATTAATGGCAGGAAAAAGTAGAGTACCATCCTTCTGCATCTGATAGAGCCTCTTCACTCCAGTGGTGGTTTCTTCTGACACACCGACGAGCCTCTCCTTCATCTTGTGGTACTTTTTTGGGTCGGTTTTGAGACTGTCACGGATCAAACCGAGGACAATTTTAAACTCAGGATTGTCGGTACTCTCTGGGTCAGGAAATTTGCCAGATTTCTCAAATTCCTCTTCTGCACGAACACCCTCGTGGATTAAAAGAGTAGCATCACCACCATCGTCTACAATCAGATCGGGACCACCTTGTGGGCCCCAGTTAAGGCACTGCTCTGTGCACCACCAATATTCCTGGTATTGGCAACAAAATTTCTAATATCTAGTATTTTGTGACATTGTTTAGATATTATCTTATCAATAATACAGTCTTCTTAATTATTGTATGTTCACAAATATGTACAGATTTCATATTTTAAATAAATAGTCCTAGATGACATTACATAACATTAACCAGTGTTAATATTCTGTCATGGCATATATGAATTTTGTCACCTTGATGTAATTGAAACATTAAATTAAACATGAAAAAGAGGAAAAAAAAGGCCATACATCCTGCAAATAAAATTGCATTACCTGAAGAGTTTCTCCCTTCCATGCAAACACAGCTGCAGAGTCTCTTGCAATGGCTGCTGCAGCATGATCCTGAGTTGAGAAGATATTGCAGGAGCACCAGCGAACCTCAGCACCAAGAGCAGTCAAAGTCTCGATCAGGACAGCGGTTTGAATTGTCATGTGTAGTGAGCCTGAAATGCGGGCCCCGGCAAAAGGCTTTGATGGGCCAAACTCGGTGCGGCACGAGATAAGACCAGGCATCTCAACCTCAGCTAGCTCGATTTCGAGCCGACCAAAGTCGGCCTGAGCGATATCTTTGACCTTATACTCACGACCAGAGCTGGTTTTCTCTACAAAGAGAGCCATGGTTAAAAAACCGAAGTTTGTCTGAATTATGGTATTTAGATGATAATGAGAATGTGAAAGAAGGGAAAGAGCTATTGGCTTAATATATAAATTGTGAGATGCAAGGAACTAAAAATAGACCCTAGCTGAGGTAGCAAAAATGTGAATTTTTACTTTTTACTAATCTCGGGTAAAAGAGATATAGGTATATGATAATATGAAGGTAAAATTGTTGTTGTCAGTTCGGAATAATATCTTGTTAATTATCACAATATACGGTGGAAATATTACAAGTCCAATTTTCCATTTGTTTCATCTAATTTGTGTTTTTCGTAATCAACAAATCATAGAACTTTTCGAAATAAAATATTAGACGATTCATGGGACAATTTGCTCATTTATTTCCTCGGACGGTTTCTCTATGTGGCAACCAAACAATTCTTTTATTAATAGAAAAATAAAAAAAAAGTTGTGGCTTAACCTAAATTATACGTAGAGGTGAACCAGAACAACAACAGGTGGGTCAAAGATTTTTTTGCGAAAATTTCAACCCAATTTAATCATATCGAGTTGGAAAAAAATCTTAAATTTCGTAGCCAAAAACCATATAATTTTGAATATACGAGCCTTTTACTGATTACGCGGGTTGAACGTCATGAACGGGTTAAGATTGTTTGCGAATAAATCAAAATGACAACATAATTAAGATAAAAAATAATCTAACATATAACATTCATGGAAAAAAAAACATAATAAAAAATATATCATTTGTGACAAAAGGAGTTATTTTTTTCTTTACTTTACTCCTAGTGAGCTGTCTCAACAATAAATACCAGAATATATATATATGGGATTTACTTCAATACATACACCTAAACATGTTTTTCTAACTTCCATTTTGATCCGTTGATATCAGAAATTCGACGGTTCTGATTAAAAATGCTATTCAGTCAGCCGGTCACCTCACCTTACAGCCGGTCACCGATTAGATAAAGTAGCATGTCACATTTTTTAACAACCGGTCATGAAAAAAATCGGAAGGGTACTTTTGGTAATGAGCATGACTGTGTCGTCTTTTCGTCCCCCTCCAAACATCAATTTCGTCCCCTCTTCTTTTCCCCTTTTGTTTCTCTACACAAACCCTAAACTCATTACTCATCTATCGGCGTCGTACTTGTGTTCAAACCTTCCCCTTTTTAATTTCTGAAATATCCAGTACTAATTGGAGGTTCCGTCTCGTCCCCTCTTCTATGCCGATCGTTGTCGGCACTTTTTTGTTTTTTTCATTCGTTATCGTATTTTCCACGTTGATTCTCTATGCTACTTTCGTTTCGAAATTTGGGCATATGCGGGAGCAAGAGTGATATTTCAACTCAAATGGTAGTGTGTGCATTTTTTGTGGTCTTCCTTGAAGTTTTCCCTTTTACTATGTTGTTGATTTCATTTTACCAGTTTGCCTTGGTTTCTGAGATTTATATAGCTTCGTTTGTGAATGAGATTGGCTTTTTCCTCAAATATTGTATGTCCTTTACTAGCACTTGCAATTTTTAAAATTGCAACTTGGTGTTACGTTGCTTAATCTTTCAGGGTCTTATTTTCTCATCCCTGCTTCTCAACCACAAGGTTTTTAATTACTATTCGCATTAAAAAAAAAATCAAATGTGACCATATTAGATTCTGAACTCATCTGTTTTTCTCTCTCTTGATTTTTGTCAGGGTGTAGGACATGCTGGATGACAGGTACCTGATATGGTAGTCTATTATTTCTTCCTACTGGTATGCACTTCATCATTCATCTTTCTAATTTCTTTGTTTAGATACCAACAATCAGTTCATTTATTCTAGTAATGCGACAGTACATGCATGGGGAAACCAAAAAAAAAATCCAAAGTGCCATCTTGTATGCTTCTGGTATGCAATTGCCAAATAATATTGGGTGAATAAATGCATGCAAAAAGTAAATTTTCATAACTTGCAGTTAGTGAAAAATGGTCCTGAAGTAACGCAAATTGAACAGACGCAGTTGGCACCATTGATGTTGTTTTGTGTCAAATATTATTTGGTAAAATTCTTGCTTGTACTGATGTTTCTTGGCTAAGAATTGAGTTGCATGCAAATGATATGTTTTAACAGCAATATAGCAATATGATGCAAATTGGTGCAACTCTATGAAGAATATTTGTGCCAATGATACATAACATACTCAATATGGTGGGCCAAATTCAATTCAATTGAAAACAAAACTTTAACATACTGTACTTTATCAAAGTACCTTTCTAGCCTAGTGCTAGCATGTTTACACGACTTATCAGTTGGACACTTGGACCTGTTGAGTGTTGGTTTGTGTACATGGACTGGTTATTAGCTCCTGGTGTAGAGAAAACAATACGAATTGATATGGTATTATCAGTTATTTGCTGGTAAAAAACACTGTACTCTGGTTTCTAGAGAACCCACCCGGGCAATTGAAAATTTCTTCAAATTTCTAAAATAGAGTTGGCACATAAAAATCCAAACAGTTCAGAGTCAAGACCTACTTGGCCTGAACCTAAATAACCAAAGGACTTAGACCTAATGTGACCCAAATATAATATCGCTGGGTATGGATCAATGATATTATTAGAATAGCATGTATATATCTTATTTAGTCTTTTCGTTAGTGTTCATGTTATTGATGCAGACCCAAATATCTTTATTAAAATCATGGTATGCTATGACAATGCCCTATGTTGTTCAAGAATAAAAAAGGAACCTAATACTCTATGAGTGATTTCAACCTACTATTTAGGTGCATCTTTGTTTTGATCAGGTGCAGATATCTTATGTGGAAGCTTTGGGAGAAATGGTGGGTTTGGTTACAAGGTCTCAGCTGAAGGCTACATTACAAGGCTTATCCCTTCAATTATGTGAAAAAATTACAACGAGACATCCGCATATATATGTTTTCAAGAGACTAGCTATTCTCATGTCAGCTTGAGGACAAGTTTTACTTTAGTTTGCAAAACGTCTAGAATTTAATATTCCTAATTTTTTTCATTTTCTTGTATGTCAAATTTGTTTCATACTGAAACTGGTGTTAGTCTTTTTAAATGTTTTTATATTTCTATATATCTGACATTTCCTTCATCTCAATAAGCTGTGCAACTTGTTTAATCCTGAATAGAATTAGTTGTATAATTTTGTACATCGAGTGTAAATAGATATGCACACAACATCTGGAGGTTTTTTATTCACGTGAAAAACCAACTGTATTTGTTCAATTCTCTCAATAAGCCGCACATTTGTGTGGAAAATTTGAAATTCAGGTGAAACATGCTTTAAATTGATTAAGCATTTGCAAGTATGGCATTTGAAGACATTTTTCCAAAGCAAAAAATGTTGTAATTGCAAGTATGTCCAGTCCACGAGTGTTTAATTATTTTGACTACATCTATCATCCGACCTGAATAAAAAAACTCTCGGTGTCATTAAAATGAAAAAAATATTGTTATTCCAAATGTAAAGCAACATTCACCTATAGGTAATGCGATATCAACTGCTCATTTCATACTAGTCGTAGAGATGATGGATGAATAAACTTTCATGTAAATTAGAAAATATTGTACATCCCAGACAAGTTCTACAGATCACTGGGTAGTGACCCGATACGTCTAAAAATTATCTTAATTGTCAGTATGTATAAAATCAAACTTACAAATTAAATTGAACGAAAACACTAAATAAAATAATGGCAACAATTGAAATCAGTACGAACTCCAACAATGCCAGGGCTTTCATACACTATCCAATCCTGAAAAATATACTGCCCCCCTCTCCCGGGAAAAATAATAGAAGTGCAGTAACGTGAACTACAATTCTGTGCTGATTAAACAATCTCTATGGCGTTGCCAAGGAGACAAGCCGCCTCATCACACAGCTCCAAGTCTTAATAATTAAGGATCAAATGCCTTCAACAAAATCTTTTCAAATTTCTTCCGTACTTCATGACCACACTAGGACACAAAAAACCAACCAGCAATATGACACACAAAAAGATAAATGGAACTTAACTGTGTAACCTTGCAAATACCAGGATCACAAATCAAGCAAAATGATAAAAAATACAAATATTGAATTAGCCATAATACCAAAAGTAAGAAAAGATATATATGAAAATAAACCTGCCAGATACATCTTCTGGTAGCAATTTCGACTGCCCTATTATGTCATGCCCACTCATCCGGGCATTTCCACTTAGGACATCCACAAAACCAAACAGAAACATGTTGTCTCTAGCATCATCTTTACAAGAGAAGGAACCAGTTCTATCTTAAATACTTCGGCTTCCTCGACCAAATTCCTTAGCTTCCTCAATTGTCCTGTTACAATAACATCCAAATAAAAGTTATAGTTCAGACAAAGAAGATAGCTCGAACACTTGATGAAACCAAAAGAAATTCTACTAAAAGCTGCGAATTATGGTTAATTTTACAAGATAAACCTTATGTTTTGTATATATGAAGCACACTAATCAGTTCACAAAAAGTTAAAGAACTATATCTTCATAAATAATCTAAATCGCCTAAAAATCACAAAAAAATCCAAAATTAAGAATCACAAAAAGAATAATAGAAACTTTTGTCCGATTGGAGCAAGGCAATACGAAAGCCATATTGTAGGTTGTAGTGTATGGCCTTCCACTTAACCTTGTGTTGTTTGTATGTCTCTGATAAAACCCAAGGAAGCACATGTCGTATTCAATTGCAACTCATATTTAGTGTTTCTTAACCTTGGTCCCAAAGTTTGCACTAGTAGCAAGTATGTCTCTGACAAAAATGTATCATAGTTTGCACTAGTAGCAAGTATTAAAAACGTTCCTCTAGTTAACCTTGGTCCCAATAGTTGGACAATACTCAAATATAGCACAAGAAATGTAAAAGAATCTAAAGTAATATTCATACAAAAAAATGAGTCAACTAAATACAAAGGACCTTAGCTAGCTGCGGGGACAAGATAAGACTGATACACCTCTGGAACACTGATTCATCTAATTGCAAAAATCCAGCTGAATTTGCTCAAGGAACTGATAGAAACGTAAATTTAAACCTGATGTTTTGCATATGCATGTAAAAGATGCTGTAGAATTATGAAATAAGCATTGATCCATCTATACTATAATATTAATCATTCACTGGGCGATTGAGTGAAATACAAAACTCGAATTTAAATTTATCTATACAAATTTCCCCAAAAAAAGAAGGAAAACATTATAGTAGTGTCAGTATGTGCAGTATAGTGAGGATATCACATTTAGCAACAACAAATGTTAGAAAAAATAACCAAAGGCATCATGAAAGTCATACCAGAGGCTCGCCACCATAGGCAGCATATATGCCACCAAAATACGAATCCATATTTGAAACAACTAGTTGACCAGTCAATAAATAAAATCATTAGGTAAAATTAAATCCATACCTTTGCTTAAACAACAAAGAAAGTAAATAGAGTTGAGTATATATTAGATATTTACCATATTATCAATCATCCAGAATAAGAACGCACACAATAAAAAAAGCATTCATGGTGCCTATTTGTACTTAAATATTGAAACACAACCAAGAATAAGGTAGAGAATCTATGCTGGTATATACCATCTAACATGATAATTGTTCGTCTGGGATGAACCACCAAAAAAATCATACAATAGAACTAACATTTTTGAATTGAATAATTCAGATTAAACCACTAGATTCGAATTGCTCACATAGTTGAATGCAGACCTCAATATGACCCCAACTATGCCAAGACAATAAAAATCAGATATGAAATGCAGATTTTATAACTACAAATTCAAGCTACATCAACACATCATATCAATTAAAAAATAGGCAACAAGATACTAGAATAATAGAATAACAGTTAAGTTTGTGTATCAACACAACTTAATCATAGTATCACTTGACGCCAGTAAAGTGCTAACCTAACACAAATCAAGTATGGCCTCAAGAGAATTCATGACAAAAGAGAAATCAGATAAGAAGATCATAACAACACACATAAGCAAGCATCAAGTTCAAGAAAGTTAGAATTTAGAAAATCACAATCGAAAGTTCCTCGTTCAACTTGAAGAAAAAAGCTCAAACCAGGGTTTCTTGCATAGTTATCAACATCATCTTTTGACAGAAGCCTGGCAAGCTGGGGAGGTTGGAGACCTGGAGGATTACCCTATAGAGATCCGTAATCATTTATAGCTGTTAGGAAGCTGGCCATAAAGATATGCTTGTTTCTGCTAGGCATAATATTTAGGATTTTTTCCAAAGTTAGCAATGGGGGTAGACCCTAACTATCCCCTTATCAGTTAACGACACGACAAGCCCTAGTACATGCAATTTAAGTTCTCTTCCGGGTAAGGGTAAACCCCCATAAAAACCTGACCCAGCGAGTGATACTACAGTGGAACGAGCGAGCGGAAGCATCACTTAATAGAAAACATTTTGTTTGGAAAAGAAGGATAACCTGAAAAAAATACTCTTTTCTCTTCCGATGATTCAGCAATAGTTCAATTTTGAAGAGGGACCAAAAGCAAGTAAACCAAAATGCTTCTTAATCGCTGCGCGCCTGAGGTCATTTTAATTAGAGTATATATAAAGGACCGACTTACTTAATAGTAGATTAAACGGTCCTCTATAGACGGTGACGAACTCGTCAGCGGTGGCAGAGTCGTTGGCAATGAAGGGAAGATCGAGACTAAGCGGCAGATGATGAAGGAAGATCGAGGCTGAGATGCAGAGCAAGAATAGAAATCGAGCAGAGAGAGAGACGGAGGAGGGAATATCCTCTAGGTTTCACCATTCTTTTTTATGGAAAGAGAGAGAGGGGTAGAAAGGATCCAACTTTTCTCTCGTAGAACGAAAAAGAAAAAATAATCGCTTGGAGAAATAATTTTTACGAAAAGTTTCCGGTTATGCCCTTTCAAAATAACGATCCTGATCTCATTAACCAAGTTATTAAATTTTTAAGTGAGTGTATGAAAGGACTCCCCTATATGTATATATGAACTTTCAATCTACCAGCCAGGCATATTGTTCTTGAATTTATTATATACAGAAAAACAAATTCGAAATTAAAATCAGAGTTATCAATTTAGCAATCAAGGAGGAGCAGTAAAGAAGATCAATAATAAACTTCTGGAAAATATTTTTTTATTGCATTTTGCTAGAAAAGGTGATCAGTTATGAAGAGTTGGGCATAGCATATCTTCATGGCTAATAATCTTATATTATTGCTAATTCGTAAATAGCGGCCAGAGAGAAATGAACACGTACATATTACTATATTAGAGATGTTATATTGCATGTTCGGGTATAGACGGATTATTAATAATAAATTTATAACCCAATTCAATATAGCGGGTTTATCAAAATAATACGTGTACTCAATCCGATAACATCAACCCGATAAATACGGGTTGGATTGATAGGTTAAATGGGTTGGATGAATTGACGATTTTTCTATACATTCCTAATTGTACGATATAAAATCATAAACTTCTCTAATTCAATGTTTCCAGAGATTATTTCAGACTTTTTCAAATTAGTTTTCTCCATACCTTGTAGCCTCTCAAATTTTAGTGGATCAGGATGTGAGAGAAGAACAAAATTTTCAACGGAAGCTCCACTACAACAGAAATAGGTTTTAGTACTGTCACCTTATCTCGGAATTTAAAAATATCCGATAATAATACAACTTAGCGGCATTTATGATATTTAGTCTAAAACTTAACACTGTTACACCGAATCTTACATAAAAATCCGCAACTAAGTATTGAACTTATCTGAAAAGGCACTTTTTTATGACTTACCACCGGATGCTACACAAAAATCAGTGATAAGAAAGAAAATTATCATCGGTTCTTAATATGAGTCCGATATAAGTCTTTCTCACCGAATTTTAAAAACAATCGATAAATTTAGAAATCCTATGTATATGCCTGCTGGCTGCTGTCTTCCTCGATCCCCAAACCAGCAGATCTCCTTCCAGCAAATTATTCTCTCCACCATTAATTTCCAAGATTTTTCCTCCTTTCCAAGGCGCCTCCATTAAACACAGCCATCCTTTCCTCCTTTTTGAGACGCTTCAGATCTCTGTAAGTATTTACTTTTTACTCCTTTTCGAGACTCCTCCAGCATCACCTTTAATTTGCTTGGCTCTTCATTTTCCTCATTTTATTTCAAATTTTTGGCTCTTCAGATCTGTAGTTCGTGTATAAATAGACATACTGTGGGCTGTGGCCCAGATCTGAACGACCCATTCTTCCTCAATGCAGTTATGTTCTTGTTGTTGAAGTTTCATCGAGGCTAGATGAGTGCAAATTGTTAAGTTCACTCGATGGATCTTCGACAACATGAACAAAGCTGCATATATGAGGGCTAGATTTGTTTATATGTCTTTGGCTTTGAACTCCTTTTTCACTTTGTATGAGCACTCTCATGTTTAGCAAATTGGCACAAGGGGGATATCGTTGTACTAAGTAACTTCTTTGGTTTGACAATTTGCAAAACAAATGCAATCTAATGTGTATTTGTTGAGATTATGTGTGTAGGTACACAACACGTGCAAGAAAAAGCAAGGCATGACAAGGCGATGCATGGAGAAGCATCTTGGAGCCCTGGAAGCACTAGGATTTGGTCCTTGAAAGCATATGATAGATCTTTCTATTTCTAGATTTTTATTTCCAGGAATTTTGGCTTTGGAATCAGGTCAAAACAAGTCAAATAACGCATATCGATGCATATCTATATATCAATGTTGCTTATCGATATATCGTTGTATGGGGCAATCAGTTGGATGACTAATTATAGAAATTTAGAAAGGATCGCCGCAAGTTTAAGAGCCATATTGATGTGTAGATTTCATATCAATCAGCCTATCGATATATCGATGTACCCTATCGATATATCAATATCCCTGCTTAGCAGATTGGTTTTTGGCTAAGTCTGGAGAGAACTTTCTGAGGGGATCGTCATGGTTAAATCATCATATCAATTTTACAATCGATATATAAATATACCAATTGATATATCGATATGCACGATAACAAGATTTCTCTATTTCTATACAGCTATTTAAGGAGTTGATCCATTTCTCCTCTCTCCAAAAAAACTACATACTCTCATTCTTACAACCTGAGAGAGAACAAAGCTTTCCCCAACCATCATCTAATTATCTACTCTCTATTCTTGTTGAGAGATAGTTTTGACTTGAGCGATTGGGTTTCAAGTGATGAGATTTTGTGAAAAGATAGTGTCATGCTCATCCTCATTTTTATCTCTTTGTGGATAGTTGTTGTAATCCCTTAATTGGATTTGAAAAATTTCAGCCGAACCACATTACATCGAGTTTTCTTTCATGTAATTCTTTGTGTTATTTGTTTGCAATTATTTGAGTCAATTGTGTGAATCGTGCCAATCTTGATTATCTTGTACTTCCGAATCTAAGCCTTAGTATTAGTCTTTCTTTTTCTAACACTTTTCGCCTTACCATAAATGTCTCCTCCAAATCTTGTATGTTTGTTGGGGTTGAAACACTTTTCACCTCCATATCATCCATATAAGCCTCCATATTTTGACTGATCTGTTTGTCAAACACTTTTTGGACAAGCTTTGTTTAGATATGTGTAGTCAATACACATCCTCCAGTCTCCATTAGATTTTGTGACTAACATTGTATTTGCTATCAATTCGAGACACTGGACCTCCCGAATGAATCCCTTCGACATCAAGCATTCCACCTCCATCTTGACAGCTTGTTGTCGCTCGGATCCCTTCTCTTTCGTTGTTGCACTAGATGTAATTCGAGTTGTACAAATATGAGGTGCTCGACAATTATCATAAAATGTCGGACATGTCATCAGTTGACAAAGCAAAAACATCCATAGTGTTCGCCAAAAAAGTCGGGACACTAGTCTGCAGTTCTTGTTCTTTTGTATCCAAGTCCGACTGTACTTGCACAGATTTTCCTGGTGTCACCTCAAAAGTTTTGATATCTTCCACTAGTTATGCCGCCTGCATCAGTAGGTCTTCAGGAGCAGGACTGATTTCTCCTGATGCTGCATTATCCACTTGAGCCACACATAACCCCCCCACCCCCCCCCCCTGTAATGTGACCGAGTAGCAGCTTCAGGAAGCTTGTTGGTCGCCTCGTTGGGAATTTAAGTAATTATTGAGAAGTGGAGATAACAACCCCTAACCTGTTTAATGTGATGCGCATCAAAAATTGCATTATACCTCGTTACCGCATCAACGACCAAAACTCTAACAAGCGATTCAGTTTGGATGGGTGCCAAACCGAAATAGACTTTCAAAGTGACTACTCCCGAAGAATGTAAAGTGTCACATGCGAAGCCTCTTAGTGGAGTTCTTATGGGTGACATGGATGCATCAGTCAACCCTAGCTTGTTGAATTCCTCGCGATACAGGATATTTGTCGAACTACCAGTATAAACCAAAAATTTTAAACTCGGTGCGACCTTCCCTCATTTCCAAACTCCATCTTGAAAGATAAGATAATGGTGTAGTCATGTGGGAAACGAACGTTTCCATAGTCGATATTCGTGAAAGTAATGGGTGCATCAAACCCCTCAAACCTTTTCTCTACGTGAAACACTTTAGCTCGGTGAAGACTTGTAGCATATCACTTCCTTTTTCGTTTTGTGTCTCCGTTCGAGGTCATTTGAATGATTGGGGTAGAACAACACACCAAGTTTGTCTCGCCCTCCTGACTTTTAGCTTTGTTGTCCCCTTGGGGATCCTCACATTTCTGACCACCATTTTGTGTAGCTTCGAACAATTGTTGATACCTTCCATATAGTATTTCCACATATTCTTTTCCCTTACCAACCATTCAAATTCATCTTTCAGAGCCAAACAATGTCCGGTGTGATGTCCCATACTATTGTGAAATTCACAGTAGCTACGCTCTCTAGAGGCTCGAGAAACTGTAAGGCACGATCATTTCTTATTTTTTGAAGTATATCGTCATGAGGTATGTTTAACGAATGATAAGAGTTGAAGATCGGATATCTCCGCTCCCTCATCTTCGGGTCGACCGACCGTGGAGCATCTGCCCTCCAATCATCTTTTTCATTAATCCACTTCTTATTATTGTCGAGTTTGGGCCTTGTCCGGTTTGACATGTAGGGTTGTTTGTCTCTGCTTTGGTCCTCCCTATCTTCGTTGGATGTCACATCTTCTTCTTCTTGGATGTAAGCACTTGCGAATGCCACAAAATCATATAACATCGTAAATTGTGATTTGTGTGCCTCAAACCACAAGTTACCTTTGTGAAGCCATCGTCGTATGACCAATATTGTCACTTTATCATCATAATCTTTTGACCATTATGTCGCCTTCAAAAATCGATCAATGTATCACCTCGTGAGCTCCGCCTTGTCTGTTATAATCTTATACCATTTCTCCATTAAATATTCTCCAAAAGCAACTTAATTAGTCATTACCTATTTGTGAAAGGAATTTAGGTGTATATAACATTTTGCTGTATGTATTAATATTAATATGATAATTTAGATATAAGAAAATATGATTGAATCGATATCAAATAAGCAGAGTAAATTAGTTTATTTTATTTCACATTAGACAACTTACAATATTATCAATACTATCTAATAAAGCAGCAATGAACAGACGGATCCATTTGTTCACTCTGAATTTTTATATTTGGACAAAAATACCCTTTCTAATCCTACAGTTTGAGTCAAATTATCCGACAATCCAAAAGCTGTGATTCACTGTTCTCCGAACGTTTGAGGTCTCCAGTCATTCGAACACGCACGTTCTTTGGGGAGAACAAATATCGCTCCCCTCCCGCTCCGTCCCGTGTTCGCTCCGATCTTCGCGTCTCTTCGCGTCTCCCTCCCTTTCAGCCTTTCTTCTGTCTCTCTCCAAAAACATCAGAAGCCTTTTCATCAAAGAATCCTTTCTCTCGAAAAATTTGCACGAATCGTCTCTTCTGCAAAATCGAACGGAGGAAGTGAAGGAATTGCATGTGTGGTTTCTTTTGCAAAATCGAGTCATTTGTTTCCGCCATGCCGAAACCCCTCTGCGGTTCCCTCCAAGTCGACCAGGTCTCATGTGACGGGAGAGAACGCAAGCCTTCTAGACTCGATGACCCGACGGCTCAAGGTTTAGACAGATGCGAGCAACAAAAGAGAAGAAAGGGCGACATTGAGAGAGACAATGACTCGATTCGTCTGTTCTCAAGTGACTCCATACGAAAAGTTCCTGTAAGATCCAGATTGCTTCGATTTTAGAAAATATTTGAGGTTTCATTCTTTTCCTGATTTTATGAATATGTGGATTCTTTTCTCTGATTTTTGTTTTGTTGCTACTTCGGCGATTTAGGAAACGAGCGGGACCTTTACAGATGGTGAACTGCGATTGAATCAACAAGGTTTGAAATTGATGCATGAAGAAAGTGAGAGTCAGGTACTCAATTTAACAATTTAACCCAATGAAATTTTGTTTGGTTTAATTTTGCTACTTAGGTGTATTACATTTCATGTAAATATGGTATTTTTGAAGTGATTTTTATTATTTTAGTTGTAATATATTGTATTGGTCCTGATGCAAATGGTCTTCAGATTTTTAAAGTACGGGTTTTACAAAAGATGGAATATAACATTGGAATCAAATCTAGAAAGGAGAATTGTTTGTTTTACATGAGAATATGGAATCTAAAGTTTGGATCAAATCTAGAAAAGGGAATTGCTTGTTTTACATAAGAATGAAATCTAACACTGAAATCAAATTAGAAGGATATTACTTATTTTGTATTCTGTATATATTTTAAGAAAATTGAATTTTTTGAATAAATTATTCTCTCTCTTTTTTTACTCGATATCTTCTTTCAATTCCTCTATTTCGCAAATCACCATTTCTCTGGCGGTTCTTTCATGCTGATCGCCACATTAGCGGAGCTCGTGGTTGGCTGCTCCTTGCTGATCCTCCGGCGCCCCTCCGCGAATAGAGGAACTGATCCCACGGAGTGGCCGCACCTGCTGTTGAGGTTGGTGGTTAAAGAAGAGGAGATAGACATTGAGAAGATGGCTTACCTTGGGCAATAGGGGAGTATGCAATCACAGTTATGCCGAGTTCATCGCATGCTGATTTAACACCATTCTCCTCTGGATTGCGGTAAATTAAACTGTAGTTCACTTGATTAGATGCAAGTGGGATACCATGCTTCTTCAGTTGTGCATAAGCATCCCTTAGACGTTTTTCTATAGGACATTGGTCAGGCAATAGGAAGCGTTTTTCTGTAGGACATTGGTCAGGCATTTAGGAAGAAAATTTATAATTACAGGAATAAAATCACAATGGAGGCATCTACTTCTTTTTACCCCCCAAGTTTCTGGATTAGTGAGGTCTCATTGTTACTGATATTTGCAAAACAAGAAGGGAAAAAATGTAAAGAGCCAAATGATTTGTAATATTTGCAGCTCTGCACATCTTTATATATATGCCATGAACAAATGTTTTAATCTGATGGCATAGACATAGGATATATAAACATCAATAAACACCCCTTTCATATGAGTATTTTTTGTTTATTTTTTTCTCAGTAAGCTCGAACTGGAACAAAATCAACTTAAATGTTCCATGAATGCAGTTTAAACATGAATTGTATTACCAATGAACAAGTGGATAGCAGCTGTGTTGGTAGATAGTTTGTTGTGCTATTTGCTTCTGGGAACTTTGAGCTATTCAATAGTTGTATGAAAAATTGTGAAGCTTGTTTCTATTCACTAGCAAATCTGGAAAGGTTATGCATTGCCATTTTTTTATCCCAGATTATCCGTGGATTTTTAAATATGTTTGCTAGGAGGGGTTCTCAGCTTTCTTGATTAACATTTAGATTTTTTTTTCCCTTTTTCTTTTGGGGGTTATGATGCTAATTTGTTATTTTAAGAATTATTGATAAATGGAAAAGCATTACACTTATGGAGTGCTTTGTTTTATATTTTATATTACATGTGTTGTATGATTAAGTATAATTTGTCTGTGTAGATTACAATCTTATTACTTTTTATATGTGATGAAACAACCTTCAAGCGGTTCTATCAGATTAGTGTTGAAGTGATAAAAAACCTTTAATTTGCGGTTCTATCAGATCAGTGTTGAAGTGATAAAAGGTTGTGAACGTATTTTAATTGCTGAACCTTTTTTCAATAGAATAAATACTGCCACCAAAGTTATAACAAATATCAAAATTTCTACATGTGCACCTTTTTAAAAGAGAATAAATGTCTATTTACAGTATCATCGTATCATGCAAGTAAATATTGTCAATGCGACTAAATTAGGTAAGCACAAAGCATAAATTGTTAAACATTTTACCCTTAAAACCATAACCGTTTTAGTATATCATATTTGGGAGTTTTTGAAATTTAGAGGAAAATTCTGCACATCATGCATCATGTGTCATGCTCCACGCTCTCTGCTCCTGCTGCATTTCGCTCCACGCACCACGCTGGCCGTTCCTAGCTCCCCGTACCTTGCTGCCCGCTGCTTGCTTCCCGCTCAACGCTCCATGCTTTCAGAATATTAATTTTTTTTTACTAAATTTGATTTGCTAAACGAGACAAACTAAATAAATACTATATTAGATTTACGTTCAATGATATTTATTTTTTCTATTTTTTTAAAAAAATACATTAATAAATTATGTTTTCGTCTACATTATTTTTTTCGTTGCTGTGCACGAGTACGATTACTATTTCTTTTTAATTCGACATTATCATGTATAAGGTAGCTAGGTTCGTGCGTTCCCCCGGGCCAAACCGCTGCGACGCACAAGAGGCGTAAGGGAACATTAGAGAGATGTTCACCTACCCTATCAAACGAAACCATTTTCTAGAAAATCCGCTGAAAGAAATCAATAATAATCGGATGCCAATTTAGCAACCAGAAAATATGAGCTTACCTTCTCAAATTTGACTAAGTACCCAGTATCATGTATCGGGTAGCTAGGTCCGTGCGTTCCTCCAAGCTATACCGCTGTGACGCACAAGAGGCGTAATGAATCGTTAGAGAGAACTTCACCTACCATATCAAACGAGACCAAATTCGCTGAAGGAAATCGAAAATATTGTGATGCAAATTCAGCTACCAGAAATACATGTGGTTATCATGTATCAGGTAGCTAGGTTTGTGCGTTCCCCCAGGCCAAATCGCTGAGACGCACAAGATGCGTAAGAGATCGTTAGAGAGATGTTCACCTCCCTTATCAAGCGAAACCATTTTCTAGAAAATCTGCTTAAAGAAATCAATAATAATCGGATGTCAATTTAGCAACCAGAAAATATGAGCTTACCTTCTCAAATTTGGCTAAGTACCCAGTATCATGTATCGGGTAGCTAGATTCGTGCATTCCCTCAGGCTATACTGCTATGACGCACAAGAGGCGTAAGGGATCGTTAGAGAGAACTTCACCTACCATATCAAACGAGACCAAATTCTGCAAAATTTACTGAAGGAAATCGAAAATATTGTGATGCAAATTCAGCAACCAGAAAATATGTGGTTATCATGTATCAGGTAGCTAGGTTCGTGTGTTCCCCCAGGCCAAACCGCTATGATGAACAAGAGGCGTAAGGGGTCGTTAGAGAGAACTTCACCTACCCTATCAAACGAGACCACACTATGGAAAATTCGCTGTACGAAATCGAAAATATTCTGATGCAAATTCAGCAACCAGAAAATATGTGCTTACCTTCTCAAATTTGGTCAAGTATCCAGTATCATGTATCAGGTAGCTAGGTTTGTGCGTTCCCCCAGGCCAAACTGTTGTGACGCACAAGAGGCGTAAGGGATCGTTAGAGAGAACTTCACCTACCCTATCAAACGAGACCACATTCTAGAAAATCCGCTGTACGAAATCGAAAATATTCTGATGCAAATTCAGCAACCAGAAAATATGTGCTTACCTTCTCAAATTTGGTCAAGTATCCAGTATCATGTATCGGGTAGCTAGGTTTGTGCGTTCCCCTAGGCCAAACTTTTGTGACGCACAAGAGGCTTAAGTGATCGTTAGAGAGAACTTCACCTACCCTATCAAACGAGTCCACATTTTGGAAAATCCGTTGTACGAAGTTGAAAATATTCTGATGCAAATTCAACACTTCTTGCTTCCCGCTTCACGCCTTCTGTTTCACGCTTTATGTTTCATGCTTCACGCTTCCCGCTCCATACTCCACGCTTCCCGAACCACACTTCCTGCTCCCCGCTCCACGCTCCACGCTCCACGCTTCTCGTTCCACTCTCCACGCTTACCGCTCCACGCTTCAGGCTTACCGTTTACCGCTCCATGCTCGATGCTTCACGCTTCACGCTACCTGCTTCCCGCTTCCCGCTTCATGCTACCTGCTTCCCGCTCGACACTTCACGCTTCCCGCTCCACGCTCCATGCTCCACGCTCCACGCTTCACGCTTATTGCTTACTGCTCCACGCTCGATGCTTCACGCTTCACGCTTCACACTCCACGCTCCACGCTCGATGCTTCACGCTCCACGCTCCACACTTCCAGCATCACGCATCACGCTTCACGCTACCCGCGTCACGCTTCACGCTACGTGCTCCCGCTTCACGCTTAATTCTTCACACTTCCTGCTTCCCGCTTCCCGCTCGCTCCACGCTCCCTGCTCCCCGCTCCCCGCTCCCTGCTCCCTGCTCCCTACACCCGCTCTGCACTCCCCGTTGCCCGCTCACCGCTTCTCGCACCTGCTTTGCACTCCCCGTTGCCCGCTCACCGCTCCTCGCACCCGCTCTGCACTCCCTGCTGCTCGCTCAACTATCCATGCTCCATACATTTAGAATATTAAAAATTTACTAAATTTGATCTGCTAAACAAGCAAACTAAACAAAATACTATTTTAGGTTTATCTTCAGCGATATTTATTTTTTATTTTTATTTTTGAAAAAATACTTTAGTAAATTATATTTTCGTCTACATTATTTTCTCCCGTTGCTGTGCACGGGTACGATTACTAGTTTATAATAACTCGTATAGTGTGTTATGTGTTTTATATACAAACTTGTATGGTGTAGCTATAAATTTAAAGGGACATGACCTGGTTGAGGGTGATCACAAGACTTGCAACTTGGTAATTATGTGGTGCACCTTACAATTACAATAAATGCATTGTTGCTCGTCATCTCAAAATCGAATACTCACACTTAATCGTTTTGTCTTTATGAGGCTTTAGTTCCCTATAATAGAAGATCATGGCTAACCATGGGCCACATACTCTTGTGAGTTATTGTCGTTACCACATCACAATACTCAAAAGGGTTCCTCACTACCAAATCAACACAACACAATGATTACGTAGTTAAGTTTCTAATACAAATTTATGTGGACACATCTAGTAAGGCAAATTAAATCAATTGTAGTACTACAAAATCTTATTATAAGTCAATACTTGATAAGCTAGACACGTTGAACTATGAAAATAACATAGTGCTATAAAATCTTAGCATTGCATTCACAACCAACATATGTTGACTCTGGATGCTCTCTCGTGCTTGCTTAAATGAGGCAACTGTAAAAATAGAAATGTTATGCATGGAAGTTGAGGTGCCAACACACCCACTAGTAAGTTTAGATCACGCAACACTTAACTAGAATTTTTATTCTCGATCAATTATATTATTTAAACCATGTGATAAGATTTTTCAAAGAAAACTAGCTAAATTTATCTTATCTTACTTAGAACAAGTCCACAAATATGCGACATATCACATAACAACGTGGCGTCACATTTACCAGCAGTTTTTTTAAATCTCTCGTAGTTCCATTTTCTAGCATATGCACTACCACAACATTTGATCAACTTTGGGAAAAAAATTGTTGCATTATTATCTAGCTCTTAATAATCAACACGTTCAGTAGTTGAGTTCACATTGTATGGCATGCATTCAAACAATATTGAGTTTGCTGAAATATTTTTTTCACCGGAGGTGCGATACATGTTATGATCTGCAGAAAAAATAACATTTAAGTTAAGATATTGGCTAATTTAAATTATATGATAGACAAATTATAAAATTTGCTCATTCAATGTTATTAGAAAACATTTCAGAATATGTAAACAAAATTATCCATACCTTATAGTCTCTCATATACCAATAAGTACCTCCACAAAAACGAGATAATGTTTCTTTTTAACAAAAACTCTTAAATATATACATGTATACGAATCTTTATATATACCATACTCTAATTAATAATTCATACATCAACAAAACACATAAAATATTTTTCTTATATCACAAATTCACAATGTCCAATTAAATAATAAACCCTTTACTTTGAGAAACAAATAACTAAAAATGTAATTTTGTGACTCTATATTGTTACTTATGTTGTAAACCATGTAAATTAGCAATCCTTAACAAAACTCTTAATTCTGACAGTATCAGAAGAACCCCACATATAAATATAACATGTGAGTCTTAATGTTTTAAAACTATAAATCATTTTATTAATGAGTTCATATCAGTTTTGTTGAATGTGGACTACATGTCAAAAAAGAAAGATTTTTTATTGGAAAATCTTGAAATATTATATTTTAAGGTTGTTAACCGAATCCTTACTAAAATCTTTGAGTGACTTGCATTCACCTTTATAGTGAAATGAAAATAATGTAAATTAATAAAAATAACTCTTAAGTATAAGATCGAATATTTCATTATCATAAAATACTATAATAGTATTGAATTTTAACATAAAAATTGATTACTATTTTGTATCTCGAAATTATGATTGCTCTAATATATTTGAAACATTTTGATATTGTGTCTTCTATAAATTTAAACAATACAAAAATCAAACTACTCAAGATTAATTTTACTATATATCTCCTGTATTGTAGAGTGCATAAGTACCAGATAGAGGTATTGTTGTAATATAGAGTACACTAATACTAATGACAACTAAAAATTTTATTTTACATCTACATATTGAGTATTTGAAACATCTTTTTTCCCCCTTCGAGCTGAACTAAGTTCAAAACAATACTATAGCAGATAATGATAAAATCAAAGACTTAGATTTTGGAATGACAAACAAAACAATTAATTTACAATATTCTGAGTTACTGACCAAGACGTATGCCGCTAGGAGCGAACATGCTACTATTATCAATGATAACCGAAGGAGCAAATGCTAGTTAATCTAAGTGGAGTAAGATCACACTACATAAGGTGGTTATCAGTACCATCTGTTATCATCTTATACTCTTTCTTCATATAGTACTTTTCAAGAGCAACTGCATTAGCCATTACTTATTTTTGAAAGAACATTTAATTTATTAAATTTTTTTAGGCATGTTGATTTACTGAATGTAAGAAATAAAACTCTAGTTTCCCACTTATTTTATAGTTGCATATATACAACAATCGTTGAGCACTTAGAGATCGCATCCACAAAGATAATTGGTTTTCCTTTTAGATTGCAATCAAGTTTAAGTTGCAGAAAAACTAATTAGAAGATTGATTTGATTTGGTTGATTTTGATTTTAAACTAAAACTAGATAAAACAACAATTCAAAATCTAGAAAACAAATGACAATAATAAATAGTTTTCCTAGGGTTTTTATCCACTATTGTCTATTATAAAGGGTAGTTTTATTTGTAATTATGAAGGCATAGTTCTGGGGTACAATCAGTGTTCATGGATATCTCTATAAACACCTTATTTAGAATAATACAATTTTGATCCTACGCTTGAATATACTAATCTGAACTTACTAAGTTCTTATGACTGTTGCAATTGACTAAAATAATCATATTTCACCCTTCGATACTTGGTACATTTAATCTAGACATTCAGATAAAACCCTAACTAATCAACATCACGTTTCAATACTTAGTGAATTATTTAGACTATTTTATGGTCTTATTTCAATATTTAACTTATTCGTTAAAAATATTAAAACCTCAAAATATGTTATAAATAAAGAACAACAATAAAGAAAAAGAATAATTCATATTTCAAACAAACATACACATAGCTATCATTAAACAAACATTACAAGAGTTTCAAGTACTCAATCTCTAGAAAAAACCTACAGAAAACTTAGCCAAACATGGCTAAGGAGCAGAAAACAACAAAACAAGAAAGAAAAGAAGAGATAAAACTCTATTAATGGATGCATCTTGATCTTTTTCTTCTTCTCTAAAACCCTAAATATGTCTTCTGCTTGAAAACCTCTCTCTCGGAAACTTGGAACTGCTCTAAACTCTCAAAATCGTGTTGTAACTAACTCCAGAATTACACACATATATATAGCAAAACTAACCCATAAAAATTGAACTCTAAAATAACCAATTTCTACTTTGGCAATGCTGGCTTTGGTCGAAGTTGACTTAGGCTTCGGCCGAGGGTGAGTAAATGAAGCCTAGTTAAAAACTTAGCAAATTTCTTGACTTTATCTGGGATGTAGTAGTGGACGGCCGAAGGAGTGTTCTTGGTTCTTTTCTTGACTTGAAAAACAACTAACTTGTTGACTTTCCTGATCTGGGCCTCAATCATAGCTGATTTGGCCTTCGGTCGAAGGCCTGTATTCTTGAGCTCTTATCTTTGAGAATTCGACTAGGTCATGGAGCTTTGAGTTGTTGTGCTAGACTTCGGCCAGAATAGTCTTCTGCTTCAGTCGAAGGTTAGTTCTTGTGAAGGGTTGTCTTGAAAATTCACCAAGTACAATATTGTTGCTTTGTTGTATTGAGCCTCAGTCGATTTGGTGAAGCTCTTTGATCGTTGGTGAAGTGAAAACTCGATTCCTCACTTGAACTCTTTCAAATTGATCCAAATCATTCGTTAAGCTCCAAAAGCTCTGAAAAGCTTGTTTTTTTGCAATTCAAATAAATCTAGAATAGTAACTTGAACTCTTGCATGATTTAAACTAAACTAACTCAAATTAAACTAAACTTGGTCAAATTAAACAAAATTAATCCTTATTTAAGTATATAAAAATTTGGCTTATCAAATTCTCCCAAGCCTAAACCTTGCTTGTTCCCAAGTGTAAATATTACGAGAAAAAACTGAGATTGGTTATGTTACTAAGAACCAAGTATCTAAACTAGTTCTAATAAATAATAGGTTTCTCAAGTGTTTGAACAAACTAAAAGATGTTTCGAGTTTCAAAACAGCTTAAGTTAAAGCTTGGACTATTCAAATATTTCTCAGAATTCTTCACATCACATACATAATTTTACTTTACTAGTATTTTATTATTTGAAAAATAATAATATCATTATACTTATTATATTTTTTCTTATATTATCATTATTTACTTGTTTGATTTTCAAAAATGAGGAGAAATCATATGTGCCATATTAAGATTAACTACAAAATTATTTAGGCACATATGTTTGTGGTTTTGGAAATCAACAAAAGAGGAGATTTTTGGCTCAAACAATGTCTTGTAATTGTTGATTTGCAAAACTATCTTGAATTTTACAAAACTTTGTCTTTTGAGAAATTTTGTAGGAAATCTTCAAGAGAAGTTTTGAGGCTTCAAATGATCTCCGATGGGCCTAAAAGTGATCCAATATGGGCGAGCCCTGTATCGGTCGTAAATTTTGTCGTGATCTTTCCAACGCCACGAAAAACGCTGAAATCGGAGTTACGAGTCAAAAGTTATGGTCGTTTGAAAATCAAGACAAACAAGACTAGAAGATCAAGATCAAAATTAGGACAACTTAGGTTATTTAGATTTTAGTTTATTTAAATTTGGGAGAAAAAAGAGCAATGAAATCTAAACCATACAGTATATAGCGTTGTAACGTTATCTTGGCATTATAATGCTACAAGGCGTTATAAGGCCAAACAACACATTGATACAAGATAGCGTTATAACGCTATATCTAGCGTTATAATGCCAGAAAGCTGAAATGTTCAAAATGATTTTTAAAATAGAAATTGAATCAATAAAATTTCAAAACATCAAGAATATGTCTTAAATATAACTTAAGTTTAGGAATATAAACTTATTTGATCAAAAACATCATTTGGATTAGTAGCAAAATAATTTACACCAATTTCCAGAGAACTTGGCATTATAATGCCAAGTCTGGCGTTATAACGCCAGAGTGACCAAAAGCCAAAATTTGGCTAAGTCCTAGAACTTTTCTGTGTAGATTTGGGATAGCGTTATAACGCTAGATAAAATCCCAACGGTCAAATTTGTGGTCCAGACATAAGATAGCGTTATAACGCTATGAAAAAATTGTACGATCAAAATCCATAGATTTTTCTATTACATCTAGTGATTGGAAAGGCGGCGGGGAAGTGAATAGGATTAAGGGTGGGTCCCCGCGGTCATATTATTTGTCCTGACCCAAGATAGCATTATAACGCTATGATTTACACAAAAAATAGCGTTATAACACTATGTGGTGCAGGAATGCTTTTGGCCAGAATTGAGCCATATATAAACCATTCTCTCTCAACAATTGTTTCTGCTATTCCATTAACTCAAAAACCTTTCTGCCATTGTTGAGCTTAGTTCCAATAGCTAAATCCTTGCTCTTAATCCCAAGTTTAATTAGCTAAATCAAATCTAGGGATTTTAGAGAGATAATTTGTTTAAGTGATTATCTTTGATTCTCTTCCAATTAGAAATTGTCAATTCTTGTGAGTGTGTGTTGCCTTGAGCTCCATCGGAGCGTGTAAGTGAGTTCAAGGAAGTCGGTTCGATTCTCCACCGATGTGTGTAAGCGAGATAGAGTCCGGTGTCAGGTTAGGGTTGGCGGCTCCATCGGTGTGTGTAAGAGAGCCCCAATTCCGGAGTTGTACGCTAAGCAAGCAGATTTTTGTTTAGTGGAGCGGACCGGGCTTGTTACTGCAAGAAGCGGGGGCGCCGAGGACCCGAAGACGTAAGCGAGGCCTTTAGTGCAAGCCGAACTCCATCAACACACGATTGAGCATTTCTTTCCTTTATCTCTATTTTTTATTTACTAAATTCAATTAGTTTAATCGATTGATTTGAGTTGTGCTTGAATTGCTTGATTAGGAAATTGTTAGAATTGCTTTGCTCAATTGAATTGTTTGTCATAATTTGTAAAATTTGCAATTAGGTCCCTAGTTGGTTGAACCGAGCAAAAATTAGTTAAGCGCCTAGGCCCACTAGGTTCTACACATCTCAAATTGAGCTTCATCTTCAACTTCAACTTATGTCTTAATTAGTAATTTTTTATCACGAGTTCACGTCAGAATCAGTTTTTAATCGTTCGTTCCTCCAATCACAAATCAGACTTGACGCGATGAAAGTAGATTCGAATATCTACAACTGAATGGCTTGTGACGATAAAAAGTTAATTACATACCCGACGAGCGTAGCCGAAGTTTGTAGAAAAATACTAATCATACTTAATATTTTTACAACAACTTCGTCTACGCTCGTCAGGATCGTAACTTGTTTTTTTATTATCGTAAGACATCGAGCTGTAGATATTCAAGTATATATCTATCACGTCTAGACTGATCTGTGATAAAAAAAACTAACGATTTTAAATTGATTCTGACACAAACTCATGATAAAAAGTTACTTTAAATTAAACTTACAACCAATCCTTAAGCAACATAAAAAATCACAGTTGTAACCGTTACAGAAAAAGATAGAATCTTTTTTTCCGGCTGTCCAGGAACCCGCCGTTTTTATTTTTTATTTTTATGGAACATGTGAAACAGTGAAAGTAACATCAATTCAGCTGATGCCCCTCCACAATTAGTTTACCACCAAAGAATCACAAAATGACCCCAAAAAAGCCCTATCTGTCAATTGGTGACATGTCTTGCGTCATAACTACCTTCTATTTTTTTTATCACAGTTGAATCAACTCGACAACTCCAGTCTGTCTATCAAATGAACAGTTGTGTGCAAAATTCAATACCCAAAAAACTAGAGGCAGCATTGCCATTTTCCACTGTCAATTTCCAAAAAAAAAAAAAAGAAAAAGAAAAACTAGAGGTAGCATTGATAATTTGCTTTATTGTTCATTGTGGTGTTGAATAAGAATTATCAATAATATTTTTATTATTGTTCAGATCACGAGTTCAAGTGTAGTAAATAGAGTGGTGAATTCATAATTACGATCAGGATCGACATTAATTATTTAAAAAGAATAAATTTTATTAAAATATTAAATATCATAGTAATTAAAAAATATAGTTTACATATTAAAAAACAAATATAAATATAATAAAATAACATCAATAAAATTAAATAAAATCGATGACGATAAAGCAAGCTGATATACTCTAATATTTTTGACAAGATATTTTGTACCTTCATTCAATTCAGCACATTTCTCACATCGACTGAGTAAACCAGCAACTGACAAGGTTCAAAATAAAAATATTAGCTAATAATCAAACATAAATGAATTGGAGTCATATAATTGGATGGTATTATGTACCATCATTCAATTCAGCATATTTCTCACACCGACATAGTAAAACAACAAATGACAAGGTTCAAAATAAAAATATTGCTAATCATCAAACAAAAATAAATTAGAGTCATATTATTGAATTTGAAGTCTAGGATTCATATGGCCATATTGAAACAAAATTCAAAATGACATTTTTGAATTAGATAAGACAAAATTTTGTAGCAGCATTAATTTTGCTTATTTATGGAGTTGAGCAAGAATCACTTCACATGAAATTTTTATTTGTCATTTTTCTTTAGCATTATTATTTTATAATAACAACTGAAGCACATACTCAAATATGTACAGTAGTAACAACTGAAGGTCAAAAGAACATATCCAAGTGTTATGATACAATAACAATTGAACCAAGATTAGAATGAAAATTCATATCTCATGTGAAAATTTATGAAATTTGCATCTATTCTGACATTTAAGTACTACACTTTAACGATTGTGGCTGGATTAAACTAAGAAGTGATGGACGGTCAGAGGGAATGAAGTGAGGGACGGTCCATCTAGAGTCATTGAGTATGACAAAAATAACGATCCGCAAAGAGAGCGAAGAGATGATCAACGGTTTTAGTTTGAGCCAGAAAATATTCGAATCTAAAGCAAGAGTAGGCACAATATCAATTCAGGAATAGACACCGTATTGAATATAATTGAGCATATGAATAATTCTAAAATTCAGATGTTGACACGCGCCTACCCCTATAATACACTACATCCGTCCTGAGTAAATACTAAAAATTAAATTAAATTTGTTAAAAGAATTGAATGCCGGATTTTGTGTTTACCTATAATACAAAAAGGACCTCAATAACAAATAAATAGCAGAAGCTGTAAGAATTGAATGTCGGATTCAATATGTATTGTACTAATCAATATATTTAATGTAATATTTAGGCCACCACATCACCGCAGGTCCTCTGGTACTCAAACCTCATTTCTCTTAGTCACAATCTGAGTCAAAAGGAAAATCTTTGTATTAGTCATATTTAAAGGCCCAACAATTTTAGACAGTACATTTTGGGCCTAAACAGGCCTAGTACCAACTCTACACAATATATAATTAAGGTCCAATGAGTTTATTCTTAAGCCCTCTTACATATCAGGAGCTGATTATAAATAGCACTAAATGCCCGTTTCCTTTTTTTTTTTTTTCTAAAAATATCAGATGGTCCATAATTAACACGAGATTCTCCAAATCTGGACACGAAACGAAGGCTCGTCTCCTTCCCTTCTCCGAGAAAGAAACAATAATAATTGCCAAATTATTCATTCAGGTAAAAGCAAAGGCATAATCTCTGATTGATTTCAACAATGGTGAAAATCCGTGGTGGACAACAAGAAACCGTGGGTTTCGCGAAGCTTCAAGGCGAAGATTTCGAGTACTACATGCAAACCTACTCGATCGTGATCGGGCGGAGCAGTAAGAAGCTCGGCGGAGAGGTCGACGTAGATCTCTCGGGGATTGGTGGCGGGATGAACATCTCCCGCCGCCACGCCAGGATCTACTATGACTTCTCGCGCAAGAGATTCGCGCTCGAGGTTTTGGGAAAGAACGGGTGCTATGTTGAGGGGGTGTTGCATGTGCCTGGTTCGCCGCCTGTCAAGCTCGATTCTAAGGTATTACAGCGTTAGTGCTATTTAGAATGAGAAATGCATTACCTCGTTTTAGATGATTGTAAAGTATGCTTATTTTGTGCCTAGTATTTGTATGTAGTTGTCTTCTATTGTAATTTGTCGTTACTGAAAATCTTATTTGGATAAATTTATGACAGGTTTTGGAACATTCCAACCTACGCTGAACGTTATTTTATTTGGTTTCTTTAGAATTTGTAGCCTGAATTTATGTTACAAGTAACACCACAGACTTTTTTGGCCAATTGAAGATTAGGCATAAATAATGTAAACAGAAAATTTTGCTGTTTTCATAGAAAAACATGTCCAAGATGCATGCATAAGCCATCAATTAAAGTATTGGGCATAACTTATTCAGGGAAAGAAAAGGACAGTTTAAAATTTTAATAAGTTTGGTGGAATTGTAGGATCTGCTACAAATTGGAGACAAGCAGTTCTACTTCCTCTTACCAACCCGGTCAATATTTGATCCCCGACCGATACCAAGGTTAGGTACCGGTTCTTATGTAACAGAAGAAGAAGATGATGACGAAGAAACAGAAGATGAAGATGGAGAACAAAGGGAGGATGAAGATGAAGGTGTTGGAATCGAGGAAATGGAGCCAGTATTGATGAGGAAGCGACCAAGACTGGCACCAACTGATGCAAGTATACCTGGTGGGGTTGCTACTGCAGGAAAGACGGGTTCATCTGGGCTTTTAGGTTTGTATAAAAGTCTCCCTTTTGTTTTAGCTAAGTTCTCATGCGTAACTGTGTAGCAACTAAAAACCCAATATTGCAATGCATACCCTGCAACCGGAGAAACATAATGGACCGCTGTAGAATAAATGTATTTTTAAACAGAAAGAGGGTAGTAATAGAAAGGATACGAATCGTCTTAAACTGAGGTATAGACACAATCTCAGGAGATCGTTAGACGAAGCAACTACTATCTACTGCTGATCATAGTGTTCCCTAAGCAACAAGATAGAGGAACAAGCAACACAGCATGCCTGCATATTCCAATATTTATAACAAAACATGCTTATAATATATTGCTCTTGGTTCTTTGCCTGCATATTCCAATATTTTTAAAATAATTTATAGCATGACAATAATTTTTGAGGAAAAGAATAATGGGTGGACAATTGAAGGTTTCCATCTTGGCTCCTATCTACTAGCTTTGATTACTTCTGAAGATTTATAAGATGAAGCATGTCCTTTTCAAATTTCACTGCATCATCTGGATCATAGCGGCACCAAGCAGTATGTACCAGTTGTATTGCAAATTTGAGCATTGACTTGATCTTGAATATCCTTTTGCAACCCACAATCCTCTTTCCATTAGGCAGTTTCACAGAGTCCAAGTCTCATTATATTGCAAAGAACTATGCTCTTAATTCTTCTCGCTCTCACACTTAGAAGCTTTCCTTCCCGCTAGAAAAACTTCTACCTTCCAACCGTAGCCATGGATCTTGCTAGTGATTGAAGAATTAAAGCTTAACCTAACATTCCTTGGAGAAATGGGTATATGAGATGTCTATCTAACTTTATTTTTCATTTTTAATACATTGGAAAGTTTACATTCTTTTTTGGTGAGTCCATTTACGGGAATTAGGAAACCATTATTCACTAAGTTGTTACTAACATTTGGGTCGTTATAAAAGTCCAGATGAGAGACCATGTTAATTGCTCGGGATTGATCCATAAAGAATGCTAACAGTTCAGTTTGGATAGTTTCTTTGTAGCTTAATTTGCAGTGGGGCGAGAAGCCGAAGATCTTTAAAATCTGTCATATTCTCATAGCAAGCACAAAAGAAGAAATTAATTAAGCAAACTTATCCAACAGCACCAGCTACACCAACAACAAAGCCTTTAGTCCCAAACAATAAAGCACACTTATGTCAAAGAAATAATAAGTCCAGGCTGCCACATGCATTAAGAGCTGCTACCCGTGCGTTTTCCAAAAAAAAATCACCAATCTTCTAGATCAGCCCTTCAAGATGCCATTTTTGTTTCTGCAGTTTTTATAGTGACATTTTGTGGACTTATTATATCTTTTTTTACTAAAACTCTAAAAGTGGGGATGCCCACCTGTTCCAAAACAGATAAAAAAGTTCTACAGTTATTACAGCCCTTGCAATTACGTCAGTATATCAACTATCTGATATAAAGACTACCTATATCAACTAAGTTCATAGCAAACATAATAAAAAACAACAGAGCATACAAAACATCAGTATCACAACACAATATCAAACTAGGTTTCATCTATCAAGACTATCCCTTTCTACAAGAAAATGTTGGTAAGCTGCAACATGTCAAGGTGACCTTGTCCAGACAAGAGAGTCTCCAAACTGTCGCGTCTTCTGTCCACAGCTTCCATTCTGCCCCTTGTCCATTTTGCCCCTTGTTTCCATTGCCACCATCATGCTTCCTGTCTTTGGAGTAAGGTTTGAGAGGTTTATGACAACAATAACAAAGCCTTTTGTCCCAAACAAGCTGGAGTAGGCTAAAAATGAAGCTCATATTAGATTCATTTCCATAAGATTGGCTGTATTTTTACGTTGGCTCGTCAAGACTATCACAACCCTCCTCCTTTCCGGGCTTGTGACCAGCTATATAAAACATAGGCAGGGTTTGGGAGGTCCATGACATCCTGAGGCAATATCAAATTGAGCTTGAGAAAAGTATTATCTTGATTAACAGTAACAAATGGCAGTGAAGCAACCTGAAAGAGATTAGGGAATAAATGAGAGAAGGAGAACTCTTCTTTCCATCTATCTAACCAAAAGCTAGTATTATAACCATTGCTTATATTCTTATTGACACAAGTGGACATGAGATGCTTTAGGGACATGATATTTTTCCAAAATGGTGAGATGTAGGAAGAATTTTGTGTATTTCTATATTTCTGCGTAAGAATTATCTTTCATAATCCTATAACTGAAGGGTCATGATATCTATACCATCACTTAGTTGTTGCTTTATTCATATTATCTAAGGGTTCGTCCGGCACCCAAGCAATATCAAGGAATATCGGAATAGAGCTCTATTTCAATACGGGAGGAATGCCAAACACGAAATGAAAGAATATAATAGTGGGTATAAGAAGTTATTTTGGTATACCATCGTATAGATGAAATACATGAATACACTGTTCCGTATGACGAAATTAGCAACAAAATTTGCAATGTAATTAACAATATTTTAGTATAGTATACATACTAATTATTGTTAATATTATTATATTATCTTTAGTATTGAAATAATATTAATAGTTACTATTGGGTATATATAAATGTTTGTATGTGTTCCCTACATATATACCAAAGGTAAATAAATTAAGAACCTTGCAAATTCCTAATTTTAGACATTCACAATTACCATGAATACAAAACTGAGTATAAATGAGATTATTTCTTGTTTGTATGTGGTACATGACATCTTGCGGTATTTTAAGGATATATGTAAAATTAAAGGTTATTGAACTATATTTATTGGTCCTGGACAGAAATGGAATAATCAGAACTGTTTTTTTCGTTATAGTTAAAAAAGGACTCAACAGAGAAGCTGATAACAGGCAGCTATTAGAGCTAGAAGAGAAAGATGTAATTTCTTCAGTTGCCACGGTTTTGTCAGATCTTTGTGGACCCGGTGAATGGATGCCAATGTTACAACTTCATGAAGAGGTCAGATGAACCCCTTTGAGGACTATTGGATAATGCCTTTGAGCTTGGATGCTTCATTCATAATCAAATCTAGTGAGACTACTATTTGGTGCATTATCACAAAGTGTGGATACCTTGGATAACTTGTAAATAGTGGAACCAAAAGGCCAATGCTTTCTTAAACTGATGTAGCAGGTTTAATTTGGACCAATGGAATGGTTGATTGATTAAACCACAACCCTAGTTGTGAGTTGTGATTAAACCAAAAGAAGTTAAGGAACTTGATTGACCCAAATACAAAGTCAAAACTCAAAAGGCTGTTTTCGTACTTAATTTTCCATTAACATTCCTTCTCTGTTTTTTTTTTATATTCAGAACTTCCCTTCATGTGGGAGTCCACAAGTTCAAAGTATGTATCCAAGCTACCATGCATTATGTTGTATAAATATCATTAGTTCTGTAACTACTTTGCAGATGTATGAGAAATACGAGCTTGTATGGCACCATAGTAGAGTGCGGAAGTACCTCACGTCAGAAGATCATGCAGAATCCGAGTCAAAGGGGAAACCATGGTACGGCCTTCTGACACTTCTAAGGAAACATCCAGAACATTTTGTGATTAACACAAGGACAAAAGGAAGAACCACTACTGAGTTTGTTTCTCTGGTGTCCTTGGTCTCCTAAAATGGTTTCTGCACTTTTGCCTCCTGCAACTCTTACAGGTTGAACTGGTGGGTGATTGTAAATTCTTTTAGGTTGAATAGGTTTCTGGCGGTGGTGATTTAGAGCAAAGAACATAATTTTGTTATACGTTGCAGACGTTTATATTGATTCAACTCACGTTTTGATGTGGGATTCGTGTTACGAAATTATTGATAAATGGTTAACTGGATTCATTGAATAATATAATATTATCTTTTGAAATTGTTCTAATGTTGTGGTGTATATTCTCGCTTTGAATATTCTACTTGGTTTTTTGACCTTGCAGCAGCAATGTAATTTTATATTTTCTTTTATGTGGAGCAATATACTAGCCAATGTAATTTTATATTTCCTTTTATGTGGAGCAATATACTAGCCAGGCACAACTGAAAAGATAATTTAGCAACGCCTGGAATTAGAAGGGCATTCGATAGTTCCCAGTTCAAAGCAAGTGGCCATGAGAAAGAGAAATATAAGCTAACCAAAAATTATTAAAATATATTAAAAAAGTTACTTAAGTGAGCTATTATGTTCTGTTATACTGATTTGTTTGTGAGTGTAGTGGTGAGGTACAAAGTCTTCATGGAGAGATTTGGGATTCAAGTTTTATTAGGAGCTACTTTTAGAGGGAGTTTTTTCAAATTTATTTTCTGATTTGTTTGTGAATGTGTGTGTTGTAAGCCTACAGATAATGAATAAAAAAAAATACTTATTGTTGGATCAGAAAACTCCAAAAACTGTTGGGTTAATTTTATATGACAAAAACTTGAGTACATCATTATATTTCATTCAATTTCAGACCGTTTAATTCATCAAAATTGATGTGGATTTCTTTGTTAGTTACATGTACATAAGTTTTTGCAATTTTATATTTATGAAAAGCGTCAAAGGATTCCATTGGGTACTGATTTTGAGCAGGTATCTTTTTCTCTTCACCAAATTGTCTCCAATCATATGAGACAGATTGCCTTCTACTGGAAGTACTTTTTTTTTTTTTTGAGAGAAAGCCCGTAGGCATTCTACTGGAAGTACTCAAGAGCACATGGGTATTTGTACTCAGAGAGTACCGTAGGCCAATCCTGAAATAATAAATCCAGGGGGGAAGTTGTGTGCACCAAACATGTAAACAACTCCGTCCCTGTTAGAGGTAGCATTAGTGTAGTGCTAACGGGGCGGGCGGGCGGGTTTGGGAAACGGGTCGGACGGGGGGCGGGTGAGACGGGTGACGGGTCGACGGGTTGGACGGGTTACGACGGGCGGGTTGGGACGGGTGGGTTTGGGAAGAGTGACCCAAATCCGCCCTTAGACCCGTCGGGTCAAACGGGTCGGGCGGGCACGGGTTTTTTTTTAAATATTTGAAATAACTCCAAAAAACTCCAAAAATTGAAATAACTCCAAAAAAATCTTAAAAAATTCACAAAAAATCTAAAAAAATCATATTTGAAAAAGTACAAATGAATTTAATTTTTTTTATTCAAAAATTTCTTTTTTCAAACTCGTAAATCCAAAATAATTCAAAAATTTTCGGGCGGGTCAAACGGGTTCCCTCCAATAAAAATTCAAAAATTTTCGAATTTTAACCGTTGGCGGGTCAAACGGGCGGGTCGGGTAGACGGGCGGGCGGGTCGGGTAGACGGGTCGGGCGGGACGGGTCAAACGGGCGGGTCGGGTAGACGGGTCGGGCGGGTCGGGTTCTGACACGGGTTTAGAACGGGCGGGTTTAAACGGGCGATTTTTCAAGGGCGCGACCCGCACCCGCGACCCGCTAGGGGCTATTTTTAGGGGGGGTTCAAGTTTATTTTCTGATTTGTTTGCGGGTGTGTGTGTTGTAAGCCTACGGGTAATGAATAAAAAAAGATTAAGGTATAATTTTCATTTTAATTTCAATATTTTAATTTAATTTTCTTAAACTATACTAACAAAAAAAGTTAGAACTCCGCCTATGTTATTTCACATAGCCGGTCCCAAGCTCGAAATAAAAGGAGGAGGGTAACTTTTTTTCCTTTTTTTGCATTTATTAATTATTCTATTTTGAACTTTACAAATTTTAAAAAATAAATATACCTTTTTGTTTTACCTTTCTGTTTTTTAAACTTTACAAACTTAAAAAAATAAATACACTTTTAAATAAATAAATTCCCTTTCTGTTTTTTCTTTTTTGTTTTCTGAATTTTTATGAATAAATATACTTTTTTATTTTTGGAGCTGTTGTGATTTATGAGTTATGACTCTCCAAAAAATATACTAGAGGTCCAAAGAAAAAATAATTGTCTATAAAATATTAAAATTTAAAGATTTTTTTTCTTCAGATTTTTATGTTCTTGTGAATTTTTGTTTTCCTATTTTTTAGTATTTTTTATTATTTTCGACACGATTAACACGAATAAGGTATGTCGTGCCGAAGCAACACGGCACGAACAAACACGTCACGATTAGGCACGACACAGTTAAGATACGACACGTTTATACACTGTGAATATAATAAAATACTAATAGTGCCGTGCCAAGCCATGTTTGAAACGAAACGACATGAATTTAAAACACTAACCAACACATGTGAACGTGAACGCGAACTAAATAGCGTCATTGGTGTCAAAGTTTTGAAACCAATGTTACATATGTTATTTTTATTTTATTCGAGGTTATACAAGTAAAAAATTCGACAGGTGAGAGAGAGATGCAAATGAAATATAATATAGTTTTGGTGGCTACGTACATTTTTTTTTCTGACATTTGGTGCTAAAATTGGAATCCACATCGATAGAATACTCCAATTAAGAATGGACAGCGAATTTCCTGCATTTCAATGCTGCTACGACGTCGGGGCAGCTGTTCGTAAAATAACTGCCCGATTTTATATGTTTAAATGGTTATCTTCCACCTTTGCTGAGAATTCCAGGAGATACGTATTCTTTCTGTTGGACAGTACATAAACAAAGGTATCCTTTCCAGCTTCTTCCTATTCAGATCTACCGCAATAAAAACAAGGAAAATTTGTCTCCATGCCACTATATAATTGTTCAATAGTCAAAATGCCACTAGATAATAGGAAATAACCAATATGCCATTAAAATTCATATCTGTTTATTCTTATGCCATTAGTCCTAATTTCATTCAATTAAATAATTAAAACATTTCTTAATTCCCTAAATACCCTTACCCATCCCCTTACCAGCAGCCCCAGCCCCAGTCGATACTAGCCAGCTCCACTCGATCAGAACAGAACACACTCGACAGAACTGAACTACCCACTCGACCCAAACTCTAGCCCTCCGCCCGGCCTCCGTCGGCTCCGCCTGGCCTCCGTCGGCTCCGCCCGGCCTCAATCGTCTGGCTTCCTCTGATACTACCACTTCATCCTCCAACGAAATCGTCTGGTTATCAGCTGTATCACAATCCTCCCATACTGTGATAGTGCTTGTTGCTTGCCAATTTGAACTTGCGATTACTTGGTTGAGTGATAAGACTCGATTGGGCAGCTGTCATTGTACTTCTCCTGAGAGATTTAGCAGTACAAACTTAAATTCAACCTTCATGTCCCTTGGCAAATCGTGGTCACCATAAGATAATTTTTTTACTTAGGAATCTTAACCACTTAAAGTAAAAAAGGAAAGAAAAGACTTATCTTTTCAGATGAGAAAAATGGAAAATAAGAGAAAATATGTAAACAAAGAGGGTAATATAGAACTATGAATTGAGTTGGTCTTACCAGTTGAGCAGACCAGACATGACCGTCAGACCAATCCAAGGATATTCCATTGGAAGGATTCCAAAGTCTCAAAAGGGGGTGGTCGCCGACGACATAAAATTGTTCCCCAAACACACACTCCTTTTGCAACTGAAATCTCACATGCACTAGCACTGAGCATGATTATGAGAGAGCTGCACAGGAAAAGGTTAAGAGTAATTGAACAAATCAAAACTTTCTTTCTCCCATTGAATTTTCGCGATATAGTTTTTGCACTCACCTGTGGAGAGGATGGCAGAATCAGAGAGTTTTTGCACTAGCTTGTCAACAAGCGTCCTATTTGGTTTTGTGCGACAGAGAGGCAGAGACGAGAGAGAGGAGAGGCCAGTCCGAGAAGAAAGGAGAAAGAAGACGGTATTTTTAGTATTTTCGGAATAATTAATTTTTTAATTGAAAAAATTAGAGATAATGGCATAAAGGCAGAGTTATAAGAATTTTAATGGCATTTTGGCTATTTTCTGTTATCTAATGACATTTTGACAATTGGCCACTTATTTAGTGGCATGGAGACAAATTTCTCTAAAAACAAACATAATAAGCAACAAACATACTAACAAAATTCAAGCCTTTTCTCTTTATAGTTATGGCCATGAGGCCTTTATCCCATTCTTGTTTTTCCTTTTTCCAAAGTTGACCTCTTTCATTATCCCTTTCTCACCTGCTCAGAGTTGAACTCAAGCCCTTCCAGCATTTCTCAACAACTGAGATTCTCTCTCCCTCTCTTTCTCTCTCTACAATGCTCACCACCATTTCTCCCTCCCAAGGACTTCACTGTACCAGTCATATTGGCAAAGAATGCTGTTCATTTCTCTCCTCATGCTCTCTATTGTTTCTCTCTCTGCCTCACAAAAACAATGTACAAACTCTAATAACCAAGTAAGAGCTGGGTACTGGCTCTCTAATTCAAACCATTATTCTCCATTAAACAGCATAAACACCTCTCTCTACAGTCACCTTTACTACTGCTCCATCTCAGTTGACTATAACCAAGCAACGATCTCTCTACCTTCATCCGATGAAGTGCCATTTTTCATGAAATTCTCTTCTACCCTAAAATCAACAAACCCATCACTAAAAACCCTAGTTTCAGTTTTTGCCACAACCCAGTTCTCATCAATTGCCTCTGACCCAAATCGCCGTGAAAAGTTCATCGATTCGACCATTCAGTTAGCCCGTGCAAATGGGTTCGACGGTGTAGATTTGTCATGGCAATTTCCAAGCTCATATGCTGACATGCCAAATCTGGCGGAATTACTCACAGATTGGAGGTCCAAAATTGATGAAGAAAATCACACCTCATCAGCACCACTCCTTCTAACTGCCACCTTGTACTTCTCAAACCATATTTTTGATATGCCAGATCAAAATCTTGATTATCCGATTATTGCGCTTTCATACAGCCTCGATTGGGTCAACATTCTTTCATTCAGCTTTCGTAAAAGTTCCAATGTCACATTTTATGATGCACCATTGTATGACGTGACATCCCATTACTCAGCAAGCTATGGAATCATATCTTGGTTAGATGCTGGTTTACCACCATGCAAAATCGTAATGGGATTGCCTCTATTTGGGAGGTCTTGGATTCTTAGAAACAAGGCAAAGAATGGATTGGGGTCTCCAATTGTCGCAGTGGGACTAAAACAAAAAATGAGCAATCACACAGGGTTAATGGCATACTCAGAGATTGCAAATATGTCAAAGTATTCGAGTGTCAGTGTTTCATACGATAACAAATCGGTGGCCGCATATTTGTTTTCTGGCAGTATATGGGTGAGTTTTGATAGCTCTGAGGTGGTTCAAGAGAAGGTCATGTTTGCATTGCAGTACCAGTTGCTTGGTTATTTCCTCTGGCCTATTAGTTTTGATGATTCGGACTACAGCTTGTCAGATCAAGGTGAGCGATCTAATTTGATTTACTGGTGCTTATCTTTCAGGGTACACGTTAGGATATAGATGAACTTCAGTAATCTACGTTGTCTATTCAAATTGTTTACTTTTCTAAATTTGGTTATAGTATGATTAGATTTAAGATGAGGTTTTAGGTCCCAGGCTCCCAGCTATTAATTTGTGGTACCAGTTAGGTAATGGTAACTGGAATATTGATCTAACCCCACATCTGTTAATATCTGTTTAAATCGGGTTTTCGATGCAGCCTCACAAACATGGCTCAAGTACCGCAATTCCTTGGTCTATGAAGGAAACATGTTCGGGTTTGGTTTCGGGCAAACAGAAGCCCCATCAAACTCCCCACTTCACAACCTCAATCCATCACAAGGATCTACATTGACGCATCACAATTTACTTCTGTTTCTTTTATTATTTCTATTATTTTGAAAAATAGAGCTCACTGTATTTACAGTTGTAAAGACAGGTTTTCCATGGGAAATGTATTGTAAGAGTTTTGCATTCTTTCTGTATGTTTAAGCAGGCTTTTTAATCATATTAAAAAGGTTTGGTGCTGCAAATGGCATAGTAGTCTAATAGCTAATTAGGATGATTTTTAAGATGTCATGCGTTCAAACTTCCATTAGCATATGATTCTGTAAAAAGGCATTTGAAAAGTAATATATGCCACATAGTAACAGGTCTTCTTATAATAAAAAAAAAAGCAGGTTTGGTGCCGAAGAGTGGTACATGATGATTACATTATCTTTTCTTTAATTTGTTATACTTTTCCTAGAAGTTCTAATTTCATGCTTGAAATTCACCTTTAATTCCAATAAAAGTTTGTACAATACTGTAAAAGTTTATTCCGATATAAATTATAATGTTCCCGAGTAATACAATTTTCCATCTATCTCCCCAACTTTTTCCATTTGGGGTGCACAGATGCATCAAAATTACAATATGTACATTAGTATGGTATCTCTACCAATGAAGATTATAACTAGAAGATTGCATCAAGGGGTGTGCAAAATAGGCACCAAGAGTCAAAAATGTGATTGCTACATAAGGTAACCGCAAAAACTCCTTGTAATAATCTTCTGGTAATTTCTGACGACCATCAAGAATTGCTGCAAAAGGAAGAACACTTGTTCTCTTCTTTAGCACTTCAAAGGAGGTGCCATAACGAATTGATAGTCGTCGATCTCCATTCCAGACGCCAAAGAGATGGTGTGCTATTAAGCCAACAGAGGCGGAGATTGCCACGGTGTTGCCAATCCAAAGTGTGTGTGCCAAGCACCAAATTACTTGGCCTATCATCTAGAACAATGGGAAAAAAAATTGCGGATCAAAAGTTGTGTTCTTTCATTGCAAATTATACCCAGTTTTATTAGAGCAGATGACGTTTGATTATTAGAAACATTGGTAGTTCATAAATTTCAAGCCCAACACTTAATTTTGGGTGACTAGATTTTGGTTCAATGTGGACTCAGGAAACAGACAGTCAGCGAGAACCGTCAAGCATCTAACAGAATGTCAAATCAATAACAACGCAATGACCTGATAACCTAACTGAAAAGAGCTTTTTTTTTATTACTTCTGTTTGTGTTTTTGTTCTTCCATGTGGTCCTCGAACGGTCTTATTTCTGTGCAATCTGGCATATAATAAATATCCAACTGGTTCACTTGCATATGACATTACTGATATAAATATAATTATTCTATATGTCTGCAATCACAAATAACTTACCTGGGGATGTCTGGTGATGCGCATGATTCCCGTCTCCCAGAGATGCATCTTTGGTTTATCCACAGCTGCCACCTCTAATAAATTAAATGTTGAAGGGTACAAAAAGAAAAAGGAGATGAATGACGAGAACCATACTAGCTCATGAACACCAGATACTGCATGTACTTGCCATAATTGTGTACCGTTGTATCGGTGATTGATGAAATACACCTACAAAACTAAGTCTGCTTACAAGAGAATATTATCAAAGTATTTTGTCTCCTCAAGGCATCTATGTCAAACCTCAAATTTTGCACTTTGCTCATGTGACATTCTTGCATACTCAAAAAGTTCTGAAAGTTTTACTTCAAAATTTTAAAAAATCACAAAAACAATATTAGTGGAAAGAGAGATAACAATAGGTAATTACAATTGTAGATACAGCTAAAGGGAGGGATATTCCAGCAAAAAGCACACGAAAAGCTCTTTCTCCAATAAGCTTCTCACCTTGATCACGAAGGCTGGCCAGGCCACTATGCACAGTAGCAAATACTGCCATTAGCAGCAACATTGTGACCTATTTATGAGAAAAGTTCTCAGTGAAAACAGTTGCACATTTGATTAAGTTGAGTGCTCTTGACCAGGTTTCCACATATATGCATATTTCTAGCATGGCTCTTTAAATTCTTAAAACTGGAGAGAGGTTGCCAACAAACTTTTCACTGGAGCTCTAAAAGCCATCACAAATATAATTTATTTTTGAAATTTTATGAATTTACTACAATTCGGTACAAGGCCCAAACAGATACGGAAAGTTTTACGGAGTAAGCTTCATTACAAGGTTCAATATCTTTAAGTATTTTTGTGAACTTGTGCAGCAAAAGATACATTACTTTTGCAATTACTGGTGTCAGTACTAATACTTTTAGCTTTTAACGTAGTACCAGACCACAATATTATATTGTGCATACTGACAGTACCAGTTGCCTACCAGAATACGATTTTATCAGAGAAACCATCAACACATACTGTCCAAACCAATCCTCTCACTATTAAACTGAGAAAAAGTAAGGCTTCCAGAGTGCGAGAACTCACCTCAGGAGAACCCGAAATGCTTGAAATGGAATCTACAAACGCTGTCCCGAATCCAGTAGAGGGACTAATCCACAGAACATTCAATGCTAACAAAACAGAACCCAAAATTGCAGCGAAATAGACCCAAGACGATAGCTTCTGCTTGCTCAACTCAAAAGCAGCAGAATCCTCCCCCAAGAGAGATTTGTCTGGAACTGGATCATCTGTTTCTCTGCTCCCAGTTGAGGAACTCTTGGCGATAGTTTTGTGATGTACCAAATGTGCTACCAATTTCGGACGAGAGAATTTGGGGGAGTTGAATGGTTTTAGAGGTGGGAGGGATAGTAAGGAGGAGATTTTGTGGCGTGGTGGTGAGAGGTGGTAGAGGTGTGGAGGAGAGGTGGAGACGAGGAAAGGTGCCATCTTTTTCGTTTCCTTTGCAACAGCTTGAAGTAAGCAATTACACAGATAATAGGCACTAAGACGCACTACTGCAGAGCTAGGAATCGAATCGAATCGGTCGGAGCATACTGCAGAGAGGCTCGGAGAGGATGATTTATCCCAAAAAGTTGATGAATTCTAAATTTTCTGAGGGGTTAATTTGCAAAGGGAGTGGATCTTTCTTTGTGTTAGCAGCCAGCAATGCTTGGCTGGGCTTACTTATATAATGGCCCAACGGCAGTTAATTGAGCTCTTACTGGGCTGGACATGAGGACCAGATTTTTCTTTATGCTTCTTTAATTTTCATTATGCTCTACCTCCTGTTAGTCATGTGTAATTAAGTTTTTTTTTAGTTTTATTAAGTTATTATTTGATTTAGTATATTTTATATGTTTCGATTATGATCTATTTTTTATTAGATTGTTTGTGATCTTAATCAAATTGTATAATTTAGAATTTGGTATTTACAATTGAGTTACTGAATATTAGATCCGAACCACATAAAGTAGGATAACCAATAAACTAAGTATCGAAACATGACGTTTGTTAATTGCAAATTTTACCTAATTGTTTATTTGTCTTAATGATTTGTATCAAGTACCGAGATGTGAAATATGATGACTTAAGTTAATTAGGACGGTCAGAACGTAAAGGGTTTGAATTATTATAACCAAGTGTCGGGAGGTGAAGTTCGGGGCGGATGTAGCAAGGCCTAGGGGGCAGCCACCCTCCTTGATTTTTTTTTTTGCAAAAATATCTTGTATTTTTATATAATTCACCAACTTTTTTTTTTGAAAAATATGCTTATAATTTGATTTTTTTTTAAATACACCTCATTTTGCTCTTCTGGAAAAAAATATAGATATTGCCCTCTCTGACGAAAATTCTGAATCTGCTTCTAGTGAAGTCATTACTTGTTTGAACATTGTACTAACATAGAGATACCCCTTAGTACCACAATTTCATGCCGTACCTTCATAATCTTTTAAAAAATAACTATTAAATAAGGATCAACATTAGTTGACAATGCACCATTATCTCCATCATTTTTTAGAACGTGCAAGTTGTTTTATTTTTAATTAAAGGCACAAACAAACATCTTCTTTCTTTTACTTAACTAAATTATTAGAATTAGAAACATAAATATCTTAATTTTGTGGTTCGACTTATGCTTGCAATCATAATTTAGAGTTTAGGATTATACTAAAACAACACATAAGAACAAAACCCTTTTGATTTCCTCGTTTGTAAAAGTGCATTGTAGTTGTAACTTATATGAGGTTTGATGCATTGTTTGGAGTAAAGAGGCCGGTTGGTAATTTATTTTTGTTAGATTATATGTTGAACGATGGTATTTTTGTAGTATTTGGAGAAAGCTAAGTTTTCCTATATATGTTTAGACTTTAAAGAAATATTTTTTCCAACTTAAATGTTCTTCCTGTTGTTTCATGTGGCGCTTGTATCATGTTAAATCTCCTACCATTATTCAAGGTAAGTCATATATTTAGCTTTCTTGAGATAATTGGAGGGGTGTTCTTCTTAAGGTATCATTCGTGGGACCGTAAACATTTGTTAGCTGAATCAAATTCTTTTAAGTTTCCAAAATAATCGAGCATGAGCATGAGTAGTCATTTGTGTATGTGTTAATGCAATTATACGAGTTTGTTCGCATCATCTAATTAAATTTCCCCACAAAATTATTTATTTTATAAAATAACACACATAATTCTAGTTCAAAAAGAAGGAAGGTTGTGATAAGTTTGACGAGCCAAGGTAAAATTTCAGTTAATTTTGTGAAAATAAAATTCAATACGAACTTCATTTCTAGTCTATTCAAACTTGTTTGGACAAAAAAATTTGTTGTTGTTGCTGTATAAAAAAACACAAAATATTCTATAACCATTTTTTATAGAGGGGCAACAAGCTCTATCACGGGGAGCATTGCACGATGAAATTTCGACATTACGCAACTCTGGATAAAATGTGTTTATACAGCAGATATGGGATTGGATCAGCAATTACAATAACTTTGTGTTTAGGGGAGAAACCCTGGATGAGTTATGGAAAATAGATGCAAAAATTCCTCTTAAAGATGCCAAGCTTGTGGAATTAATTAGGGGTGCAGTTTTATGGACTGTATGGTTAGAAAGAAATAAAATGTGTTTTACAGATAAAAAACCGAGATCTGTTAAAGACATAGCAAGTAATATTATCAGAATATTGGAATATTGGTGTAAGAATAATAACGATCAATCTTTTTTGAAGATCAATCTCATTATGCCGCAGGATGTTCAGAGTATACAAAGACATACTCGAGGAACAGAAAGCTTGACAGAGATGGTGCATATGGAGGTGGTGCAGGAGAATTTAAATGCGCACGAACTTTTGTTTGGAAGAGATCGGTGTCCTGATCTGCTGTCTTTCCAGGGTTGATTTGAAGTATTGTCCATTTTGTGCGTTGTTTGGAAAAAAAAACTTGTTATTTGTTTTGTTAGCTTGTTATGTTTCTATACTGCTATGTTACTTGGTTATGATGATACTTGGGTTATTTTGATTTTTTTGCTCTTTAGACAAGTGCTAAATACTGATGATGCTATTGGTTGGATTAGGTATTTTGTTGATAGACTAGAAGAAGAAGTTTAGTTTCATTTTGGATTTAGGACTTTTTTAGTTTGTAATAGAGATTTGGTTTCAATGAAATCGGTGGGTACCCCCACTTTTTCTAAAAAAAAAACGCAACTCCGGATAACATTTTTTATTATTGATCAATTTCATATTTGCAAATTATTGATCAATTTCACATTTGCAAACATAAATTTCCAACAAAATTTAAAATTATTAATTATAGAATTTTATATTTTTTTTAAGAATAGAGAAGTGATCTTTGTTGTCAAATATTATTAAAGTGACCTAGAAACTTTTGATGACTTTTGACTTTCACTGAATTTCGAAGTCGGAGCCTCTACTTGTAATCCATTGTTTTTTTGCCACTAGACCAAGAGCATTTCTCGAATTTTATAATTTTTTTATGAATGACCAATCGAACTCTAAAACAACTTATATTTGCTGCACATTCTGCTAATAATAAGAAAAAAAAACAATTTTAGTCTTTGAAAAAAAATCTTCTCAAAAAGAAAAAATCTCGACACATAAAACAAGCAAACATACAAAGTCTTCATGGTATAAGTGACTATACTGCTATACCATGCATACAAAAGCAACAAAATAAATTAAAAGCAATCCAGCTAGAAATACTATTCTACAGCTCTATGAGAACACTGGCTGAGAAATGTACCTCATTAAATTTTCATGATATCAAATTTGAGTTCATGTTACACAACTAAACGATTAAAAAAATTCAATAATTATCAATTATCATCATCTTTTACATTAATATGAAATATGTAATAAAAATATTAGATTAAGTAGCAAAACACTTGATTGATGAAACTTTCTGTTGGTGTAATTCAAAATTACGGTTTGAGCCAAAATATCGAAAATCTAAACTAAGCAATTGCAGTTCAAATAAAACCTTCGTGCGGTTATTTAGAATGTAAAATAAAGAGGGCGTAAGCGTGACTTACTTCTCATCTCTACGGTCTCTCTTGTACACGAGTCTCTTGATCAAGGGTCGTTGGAGATGGTCGAGCAGCACCGTGTTGCGCTAGCGGATCCTTCCAAGCAATTATCGGTGCCAAGCTATTTTTCAAAGTTACGAACGAACCGAGAAATAACTTTCTGTAATGGAGAAGAAAGTGGAGGCACAACACATGTGTCCTATAATTTGATTGCCGATAATGCTTGGAGACCCAACGCCTTTTATACTAGTAAAAAAATATCTTGAAAAGATACAATAATTAATCCCAAATATTCGTTGGAATATTTGATAATATAATATCTCCAATTCTTTTCCAAATTATCATATTCACTGCTGTAGATACATTCCTTAAATTTGGTTTTGTTTGAAACACAAGTTAGAAAGATATCGACAAAATAAGGCAAGATTTTCTGCTTCTGCGCAGGTCTCTTGCGGTCGCAATAAATCTTATTGCGATCGCAAATGACTTGGCTCCAAAGTTGGTAAGAAATATGTCAAGTCTCTTGCGGCCGCAAAGATGAGATATTGCGTCCGCAATTGAACTACTGGATTTTCAGCAGATTCTTTTCAAGGTATCACCTGATCTCTTGCGACCGCAAGGGGGCACCATTGCGATTGTAAGAATATTGCAGACTATTTTTTGCTTGGACTTTGATCCAAAATATTTGAATTTAGTCCAAATAATATTTCTAACTTTACATTGACACTAGTATCAGTATAATTAATCATAATCTGTCTATAAACAATTATAATTATTTAACATTAATGTTCCAATATATTCGTATTTAGAATCTTAACGAATATGTATTATGTCTTGAATATAAATTAATCACATTTTATGTCATAGCTGATGTTACTTCTCGTAACATAGGTGACAATATGAGATATATTAATCATATAACATGAAATCCAAACTTTATTTGTTGAATTTGATGTTTCAATTCCAACACTTTCTTCATGTCTTGAAGCCAAAATGAAACATAAAAAAAAAACTATATAGAAAAAAAATGAAGGAACAACATAATAATGAATTCATATATCACAATCATAATGATTAAAAAAATTAAGTAAAAAACATACCACTAATTATTAATTTGAGATAGCTGAAATTTTCGAGTCTTCATGTTTTGAAAACATTACAAAATTCTTTCATCATCAATAGAAGCAAAAATCTCACTCTCAATGTAGCAAACATATTGTCATTTATCCATTCATTAGCCATCTTATTGCTCAACTTGATCTTAATGATTTTCATTGTTGAACATGCTCTTTCAACTGTTGTTGTTGCCACATGTAAGATCAAGGCCAACTCAATGAGACGATATACTAAAGGATAACACACATGTCTTTCGGTTCGAACCATTAGAATAGCCAAAGTTGCAACATCATGACAAGCTGAAAATTATGAAGAATTTCTCACATCCATAATGAATGTGCTAAGTTCACTTCTTAAAAATGTACTTTCAACGGGTGAGAAGTCAACAAAATAAATACTAGCAAGTTCAAGAAGTTTCTTATGATCAAATGTAGAGAAATAGTCCTTGGTATCAAGACTTGAGATGCATTCCGACAAATTAGTAGATGCTTCACTTAAGCGTACATTCATCTCAACAAGAAGAAAGTCAAGAACAACCAAGAAAATGTCAACATGTTAGCGATGCGAGAACTTTATTATTTGACCATCACGCCTTGAACGACATCTTGCTGGTACTTTGTCATCCATATTGGGCACAAGAATTTTCATCTTCAAACAAAATCCTTAACTTCTTCTAACAGTTCATCATATTCATTGTTCCTCATTTGTTGCAAATTTTGTTTTGCAACCACAATCAAATCAATTGCACGAACAATATTTCGATATTTCATTTGTAATGCATGTAGTAACTCATTAGTACAACCCAAAATATTTCGCATTAGATGCATTTTGAATAAAAATCCAAAACTCTGCATTTTCTCTATCAAATCTGCAAAAAAACTCATTAGTACAATAAAAAATGTTTAGCATTAGACGCATTATAAATGCAAATTCAAAGCTCCCAATTTTCTCTATAAAACCTGTAGCAGTGGTTCTTTGTATCGGATTAGTTGCATCATCACTCACATTTTTCAGAAAAATTAGTACCGAGTCCCATATATAAAGAGGAGAACCAAGGTCGTGTAATATGAACCCCATCAGGTATCACCTGATCTTGCAAGACTAGTTTCTTGAAATTTTCCTCTTCCTGAAAAAATATCACAATATTTTCATGACGAGCTTGAAATAACTCATCTTTTTTTTTTTGCAAGAGGCACATACAATGTTGACAATTAAAGTGGTATAGTTAAAGAAATCAGCTACAGATGAACTACACTTCGCAATAACAACTACCACCAACTGCAACTGATGAGTGAAACAATGGATATAAAAGGCATGAGGATTTTCTTTCAACATTCGTCTTTGTAGTCCATTGAATTCTTCTCTCATGTTTGAGGCACCATTGTATTGATGCCCTCATAGTCTAGAGATAGATAAAGTATGACAAGCAAATAAATCCTCCGATGCTACTTTTAATGAAGATGCGGTTATATCAAAAACATGCTCAATACCAAGAAATCTCTCAATCACATGCCCAATATGATTCACAAATCTAAATATAACAACAAAAAAGTTAAGAACATTACTAACAATAATAATAATTACACTTGAAGTATTCATTACTAACCTCACAATCACAACCATTTGGTCCTTTATTGACGCCTCACGAGACTTGTCAATCAATACAACATACAACTTATCTCCAAGCTCATTTAGAATGACAAGTGATGTCTCTTGTGCAAAAGCTTTCACCATATCATTTTGTATGAGCCGAGGAGTCTTCTGATTATTCTCAGGAGCATTTTCATAAACACTTTTTAGCAACTTCGGGATTTTTTTTCCTTATACTAGTTCAACAACTCCAAAAAGTTTTCCCTGTTGCTAGAGCTAGAAGTCTCATTGTGTCCACGAAAATCAAGAGCTTGAAATAAAAGAAATCTTGTAACTGTTAGTTTGTAATAATCTACAAGTCAATAATACGATAAATTATCATAAAGCTTTGTTCATGAATTGAGTGATTAATAAATTGTCATTTTGTTACCTTGAGTATTATTGAATTTATGAATCATTCATTTATCTGACTAGAGTCAATAACTGGAATTGTGAAACTTCATAATATAGATGATATATATTCTTAAAGTCTCTAACTAAAGTAATTAGCAGGAACACTAACTTACCGTTACAAAGTTAGAATGTGGATTAAAATATGGTTAAGTTTTACAGACCATAGACATGAGATGTCGTTTTAATCACATGAATACATGTTAGAGGAACATGATATTTGAAAGACCTCAAATTAAACATTAAATGCAATTGTGTACATGTCATTAATGTTTTCATTCAGTGTTAAGTTCTAAAGTATAAGATATTTATCTTTCCTACTAAGAGATGTGTATGTGTGATTGTTATCTAACGCTGTCGGTAAAACGCAGTCATAACGATAGCTTTTCGGTATACATAGCTTAGTTGAGCTAGTGATGGTTTACCGAAAGTACTATTGTCCCTCGTATCTCTATACGAGTTACAATATCACTAGGTCACTTGATAGAGTAAGATTATATGCATGCAGTATAATTACAAGAGTAATTATATTTGATAAGTCTGCTCAAGATCGAGAAAAAATTAAGTTTGCAAGGATGACACACATCTGCCTTGAAACTAATCTGATACTATGAGAGGAAAGAATTAACATGACTAAAATGTTTAGTGGATCGTGATATTGCATAAGTACAACATCATCTGTGTAATTGGATGATCATAGCGCAGATGTCAGATGCCTCCTATGATTATAGAAATTAAAATTGTTTTAATTCTATTTACCAACATAACACATATCCTATTAGGTCACACCGCATAGGAGCTAATCAGAGAATCTTAATGATTAATTATAAATAGGTCATAATTAATATTAAGATGATTATAATTAATTATATGTGATATGATTAAATTATATATGTCATATAAAATGACAAACAAAAACAACGGTTGAATTTATAAACGTATACGATACATTGTATAAAATCATACCGCAACCAAACCAATACCAAACCTTGAGAAATATAATTGTTGAGAACAATTATATGTTTATGTATATTTATATATATTTGATTTAGATTTTAAATATTAATTATGGTTTTGAATTTGGGATGAAAGTCATTTATCAAATTAAATCCTTAATTAAAAATAATTAAAATGTTAATTAAAAATAAATAATATAAATAAATAAAAATAAAAAAATAAAATAAAATAAATATCTCAAAGAGGTCGGCAAGGGGCAAATAGGGAATTTCACAATTTTTGGATATTTTGTTCTTGCCGACCTCAAGAGGGGTATTTTTGGAAATTCACTTTTTCCAAGGGTTTTTTGGTAAAATATACACCTCCTCATTTTGCTATAAATAGAGGGGTAGAGGGAGAGAGAAAGAAGCACCAAAATCGGCTCGTATCTGTTAACTCAAGATCGTATCGATAAATATACTTTCTCTCTTTCTCGTATACGGTTGTTTACGGGATTCGAAAAATTGTACTTTTGTGAAAGAGCGGTATTCCATATTTTGGATAGCTGCGAGTCACGAAGATATTTTATTTAGTCCGTATCTCGGTGAATAGTGTTTTTGCGGGATATCGCGGCTTTCGATATTTCTGGCATAAGAAGTAAGCTGCTCTCTGGTCGTCCTGGTGGACATCCGATATAGGTATCAGACGTCTGATACTCCGAGGAGAAGAGCGTCTGTGATTCGGCCTTTCGAGTCTTCTGCGGTCCAATTCGAATTTGGATCAAGGTATTAATGTTATGTTAATCTATTTAATTTGTAAGTAGATTAAAGTTTTAGAATTCAGTTAGGGAGTAGATATGTATAGGGATTAAATAGGGTTTTGATGTTAGAGATAAATGGGAGGTGGACACCCTCCGTGATTTATCTGACATACCTCGTTTAATCCCTGACTTAAGTTAGACGTAAAATTTTTGTTTTGCGGTCTTTCCGCTGCTTAGGCCATTTGACAGGTTTTGGACTGCTCGTAACACAACAGTAACGTGTAAAACTGAAGTGAGGCGAACTTGATATGCAATCTCGACTTCTCTGCTATGTGTAGCCAACACATGTGGCACATTGTGTCTGTGATTTTTGAAATCATGACAATCTTATCTTGCCTTATTGTAGGAAGAATTTACTCTACCAACATGTTCCTTGAAGGTCTCCAATGCATTCTTTTAATTATTAAACATGTGTCGTGTGAAGGCTTCAGATCTAAATCTGTCACCCCTTATTGGTTGCTTGAAAAGATAATAATAAAAATAATAGGCAAAATCATTTTACACACCATATTCTAACCAAGCAAAATTTTGAACCATGATTCTTGAAAACTCCTTAAACGGTCTCCTTGTTGTTTAAGAGAAAAATTATGGCCAATTGATTGAGTTGGACCATTAAAAAAGTATGATCTTTTGACTTTATCTCTAATTACATTGTCATACTCAATTGGTTTGCGAAGTCTTGGATCGACAATTATGTCACTCGCATTAAACTCAACATGTGCTTTCTTTTGCAAACTCCATTCAATTTCAGTGCTCCTTGACATAAGTTTGTAATATTCTCCATTCATGTAATTTCAAATATCAAGATAATTTTGCAATATTAAGATAATTTTGCAATACCACTGATAAGCTAATTTTGTGTTAACTCAAATAAACAAAAATCAATATAAAACTTTTTAGCATTAAGGGTCACTTAAATATTTCGATTAAACCCAACCGGCTAATCAGATACTTGTCTTCAGAATTCTCTTTTTCCCTCAAATTGCAGAGCACATCAAATTAAGAAGATATCATTATCGCAAATAAATTTCATTGGTATTTTTCATATGTATTTTATTGTTACTGCACGTTTTGACCAGGATAAAAGATAAAACCAGCCTGGGTGCTTGTCAGTTTCATCCAAAAAGTTAATTTTATCTATCCATTATATCACAAGTCAGGCTAAGGTTAAAAGGACTTCTATGGACGCATCTTTCCACTGACAATCAATTAAAATGCCGCACAAATAATACAAACTATACCTGTATGTATGGCTGTATATTTATGGCTTTATTCCGAGTAGAGAACAGGGCGAATCCGTATCTGGTGGAATGGTCAGAAATTTTCAGGAAAAAATGACAGTTTTATTGAGTGAGCACTGTAGTAGCGTTGTAGTAATTACTGTGTGGACGGGTCAAAAACACTGTAGCAGCGTTGACAATCAGGAGGCAGACAGTTATTGCAATTCCAAGGAATACGAATTCGAACAAGCCAGCGAGAGAATCAGAGAAGGGTTCATGTCTCCGTGATCGTGACACATGAGTCTCAGAAGCGTGCAGGGTTCGTGAGTGTTAGAAGTCAGAAGGGTTCACCATTCACGACTTCACGTCTTCTGGTCTTCACGAAGATGGCGGAGAGAAAATTCACGAAAAGTAGGGCCGGAATTTTTCTATCAACAAGCACTTGTGAAATATTACGGGTCAAGAGCAGGGCCTGGGTCCAGGTGTGCCCTCACTGGATTTGTCCCTGCAGACAATGAATCACCCTGAGCTAAGATGTTAAGTCTTTGAAAAATATTTCCTAAATATACGTACCATAAAGTTCGAAATAAAAGTTCATTTACCATAAAAAATTTGATAAATCGTATAAGTATACATACTTTTATTAAGTGGTTGATCTCTGTCTCAGAAAACTAATTTCTTCCCGATAGTTTTGTTTTTACTTTCAGTCAATCAATTTAAATTTTACTGCTAACACTTAATCCGTGTAAGAACTTATTTGCTGGTGTCAAGCTCTATCTAGTGTAGTGGTAAGACACAAGATCTTTATGGGGGAGGTCTGGAGTTCAAGCCTCGGCACAGGCAATTTTAGGAGGATTTTTCAAGTTTGTTTTCTAATTTCTTTGTAGGTGTGTGTTGTAAGCCTACGGACAATGAATAAAAAAAAAAAAAACTTATTTGCTGGTTTCATCTTTATACTTCAGTAAAAATCAACATTTCTTTCAATGTATCAGTACAAGTATAACAACACATGTACACGTTTTGGTTCATAAAAATTTCCTGGCATGGTACAGCCACAGGAGTTGCTATTATTGAATTTTTATCGCCCCTTAAAGTTAGTAAGAACAAAATTGCAATAAAGGATGTGGGGCCGTTTAGCCAAATAAATTTAATGTTTGTAACATGCATACATGCACATGTTGTATGACCTAGTAATATCCTCTGAAGAAGTGAGAAATGGAGTTTGAATCAGTTCCTATAATTGAAAATTGTGACTGCAGCACAAAATGACATAATGCAATCTTATCTGTCTTATTCCAATTGAATGTGTGTAATGCAGTGTGAATTTAATTCCTTTTTTAGATGTTGTTAGATAAAGCAATATAGAGGGGCAATACATGAATAAGATTGGTCAGAAATTTTCAATCAGAACATAATAATTTCTTGGCAGAATTTCATATAAAGACCTCTAAAACTTCAATATTACATATTTAGCCACTGAAATCTCATAATTACATATTTATCCATTTAAAACACAAAATGTTTCATACAAAGATTTCTAAAACTTCAATATTACGTATTTAGTCACTGAAATCTCATAATTACATATTTAGCCATTGAAAACGGGTCGGGCTAGGTCGGATCGGGTCAAACTCGCTCGAGTCAACGGGTTGGCCGGGCCACGAGTTTGTTGGACCAAGTTTGGGAAGAAGGGTATAATCGTCAGCTTCTTTATTTCACACCGCTTCTCCTCTCCTCTATTTAGGTATTTGACAAAATTCGTATGTGTTTGACCCGACCCGAAAACTCCGAGATCGCGATCTGGCCCGGCACGACCCAAGGCAAACTCGTGTGAACTCGTCCAAAAAACTCGAGAGTCGAAGACGGATCACGACCATCCTTTTTGGAAAAAACATGTGTTAAAACTCATGCGGGCACTCTAAAACACTAATATAGGTTGGAAATTGAAAACGGGTTGGACTGTGTCGGGCCTAACTCGCCCAACCTGACGGGTTGGCCGGGTCAATGGCCCGACCAACCCATTGACCCGGGCAAATTTGACCCGATCCGATCCGACCTGGCCCAACCCGTTTTCAATTTCCTACCTCATTTAGTATTTTAGAGTGGTAATTACCATTTAATTGTTAATTTACATTAAATTTATTAATTTGCAGTTATGTTGGACAATAATAAAACATTTTGTGTTTTACTTGAATAAATATGTAATTATGAAATTTGAATGGATAAATATGTAATATTGAACTTTTAGAAGCCTTTGTATAAAATATTTTGTGTTTTAAATGGATAAATATGTAATTATGAGATTTCAGTGGATAAATATGTAATATTAAAGTTTTAGAGGCCTTTGTATGAAACGTTTTGTGTTTTAAATGGATAAATATGTAATTATGAGATTTCAGTAGCTAAATATATAATATTGAAATTTTAGATGCCTTTATATGAAATTCTGCCTAATTTCTTTTATTGGGAAATGTTAAATTTGTACATTTAAAAAGTGAATCCAACAAGATTTTTAATTTTACAGCAATAAATGGTGACCACTATGATAGACATTTCTTTTATTAGAATCTCTCCTTAAAACAACTATTCATACTGTGTCTTTTAACAAATCTTACATCTATTAAGGTTGAACATAATTGCTACAATGATTATAAATAGTATTTTCGCGGTAAAAAAAAAAATTTGCAATTTTTTGGGTGCTTTTTTATTTTTTTTATTATTTAAACGGTTTATTATAATTTTATTATTGTAATACGGAAATTTAAAATTTAACTTTTTCGCGCGGAGCGCAAGCTACATCTAGTAGTAATAAATGTTCCATGAAACAGACTATATCACAAGTCAGTAATAGTAATAAAATTGGGTTTGCTTAATAAAAAGAGCCCAATAAAATCCCAACTAATGCCCTACTATAATAATTTAAATTTACTTATATCTAATATCTAGTGTAGTGATAAGATACAAGATTTTTATGAAGGCCATATCTAGAGTTCAAGCTCCAACAGAAAATATATTAGGGACTTTTCAAGTTTACTTTCTGATTTTTTTATGAACGTGTGTTGTAAGTTCACGGACAATGAATAAAAAAAATAGATAAATCCTTTATTTATGAGAGGGGGCATACAAGAATTATCCGGTTTGAGTGACTATCAGAGACATGTAACAAGTCTGTTGTAGGAAATATGTAACAGAAAACCCCAACTGGTAACACAATATTTTCACAGAAAAAGCGCTCCCTTCTGCATGCATAGGTGTGCAACTTGTCATTAAAGTTTGTGCCATTTCTAGAACTCACAATTTTCTGTAGGAGGTCGAAGGGATCTGAATGTGCTCTTGTATTTGAAGCAAGTAGGATTTTGTTTGGATCGATTCGGTCGTCACGAATCGATCGATCATTACAATCGATTGTGATTTGATTCAGAAGGTAGATATTTTGATCTTTAGATGAGTTTTGAACGATTCAGATTGAAACAAACAGAAAATAAAAAGAAATTAAACAAGTAGCGGATTTGATTCCGAGGTCAAAGCTATACAATAACGAGAGAAAAAATTATTGAATTCAGGAATGACGCGCAGTATCACTATCACTTCTAGTTTTTTTAAAAACAATTATATCAATAGAAAGAAGAAAAAAAAACACAATGATTGGCATCAGAAATATTTCATGTGGAATATCTTTGACCTTTCTTTAAAGTCTTAAGCACAGCATAGAGACCGAAATAAGCAATTTTGAAGTTAACTCTGAAATCACTAATTCGATCGCTAACTCTGAAAACACAAACTTTGAAGTTAATTTCGAGATTGGCAAAAATCACTAATTCTAGAGCTAACTCTGAAAACACAAACTTTAAAGTTAATTTCGAAATCACAGACTTCAGAATTAACTCTGAATCTCTTATTTCACAATAAACCTATATAAATCTGAAGCCCTAGCCGCAATTCTTTCTTCCTCATTCTCTTCTTCTCTATCTGTGTTCTTCCCCTCTGAAGTTATTCTCTCTTATGATTCTTATCCTTTGTGTAAGAAAAAAGAAGGGTGTTGCCTCTTTTTCTCTCTGTGTTCACTTCTCCTCTCCTACAACAGATATGTTAGATATGTTTTTGCATAGCATAATCTCTATTAAACGACACTAGATTCTTTAAGCAAATCTAATCTCTAATAACCAAACTAGATTGATCAAATTGAGAATCATATTTAATCTAGTAATAATGGGATGTCCTCTGTATATGAGAAATATCATGTTTAAAGTTCAGATGGGATCTCTCATGAATATTTAAAGGTGAATGACTTCCACTTCATTTTTATCCAAAAAAAAAATTCGATTTAATTAATGTGCCCTACTTCTAAACTTCTAACGTATTGACATCATCAAATTCTAAATATTTACTTTTCCCTATCACTGCAAGAACAAATACGCAATGGAATATATATAACAATTTGACTCCTCCAAAGTATTTATTTACATTCATTTTGACATCTCTAAATTAATGTTACGTGTTGAAGAATAAATGGTAGACAGTAGTACAGCAGATCCCTTTGAAGTTTGACCTTGAATCCTTTAATGAAACATTGATGCATTCACACAAAAACCAATAGCACGGGTTAAAGACGAGGAAGCAAGTTTTTAAATGACTACATAAATGTGAATGACATCTTCTAATGTGCAGCACAAACAATGTGCGTGTTGCATGGTAAATCTCAGTTTTTGATTTGTATCGAGATTATTGCAAGCTAAACTTTATAATATCAGATCTTCTGAATTAAATCTGAGCCGTCCGTAATACAACGCAGAGAATCTTGAACGTCCGTTACTGCTGCGCGGCAGAGAATCCGCTTCCATATAAATGGAGTAGCCAAACAATAAGTATACATGCAAAACCCTATTCCTGTATGCTACAACCTAGCTACTTAATTGAACTCTTAAATGCTCCTCATCCCACCTCCACCAACTTTTTGGTATTTTAGTTGGCCATGTCAACTTATCACTAATGCGCCAATTAATTAACATGATCCAAACTCCTTTTCCTCCTGGCAGAAGCAAGTATTTAATTTGGTACTGTCTTGGCACAATGAAGAACTTAAATGGAACATAACATAAATTTCAACAAATCTCAGTTATTTGCAAAAGAGAAGGCTGAAATTCAAACTTTCATCATCAGATCTTCAATCTCTTTGTTTGTGTCAAGTTATTCTGCTATGGAAATTTGTTTTTCCTTTTTAAAACACGCCTCATATTCTTTGCTTGTTCATGAAAACGAAACATGTCTCAACCGTTTTGCCGTTTCGTTTCCTTTCATGCGAAACGAAACTGTTGTGGAACAAAAATTTCATTTCGTTAAGTGAAGAAACGATCAACGAAATTTTCCACCATTTCGTCCATTAAACGAAACACAAAATGCAAATAACTAGTTTCGTGATCGTCAATTTCCTTATTTCGTTCGAAATTCTATGAATCGGCTATTAATTATTGTTATTGCAGAGACGAAATTGACGAAGAAAACAAAATTAAAATCCTACGATCGATCGATCCGCCGTTCAGACCGGTCTCTTCTGCTGGAAATAGTTTGAGTACATACATAGTGGGAGAATATAGATGGCAAGGTGGCAGTTAGAGCTTGTGCTTGAAGAAGAACCTCATTGCTGAGAAGAAGGCTGTTGGATTTTTTTTAGCTGTATGTAAGCATTTGTTTTTTCCTTTTCCGTGTTTCTTTTGGTATTGTAGCTCCTCCATTTCAGACCTTTGTTAATCTGATTTTCTAGCATTGTTAGGTTTATGAGTTTGTTCTTGTAATTTTTGTGAAAGGTTGATAGTATTTTGTTATTTTTTTACTTTAAGACTATCACCTGCTAGTTGAATACTTGAATATAATATCAGTTCAGTATTTCGTTCTTGCAATTTCTAGATGTCAGCACGGGCGGATTCAGAATTCTCGTCAGGAGTTCAAAATTTACGGTTTTTTCCGGAAATATTTGTAAATTTTTTTGTGTTAAGCTTTCTGACACGAAGCTTTCTTGAACACTTTTTTTTCTGGTACGATCGAACTTTCTGTACAAAGATTTCTAGAACATCATCCTAAATTATTATAGTTAATGTTTAAATTATTATATCATGTAGTTATATTTATTTTACATGAACTCTCGTCTCTTAAATATGTCCACACGCATATTCAACCAACACCATTCTTTTTCTGGACTTCTATAATTCGATTCCATTTATATAAACATCATCCAAATTTTTTTAACAAAATAGCTCTTGTAATTCATTTCATTATTAGTATAGAACTATAGAGACATGCAATATTAATATGCATTATAATATATATTAGACTTGAAATTTGAGCTTCTTTCAATTTAGTTAGAACTGATAATATATGTAATTTTATAAATTATTTTTATATTATTTTTATATATATAATTTTATGAATTATTGTTTGAAAAATATATGAATTATATGCATGTGATATGAAAATAATTATATGAATTGTATGAGTTATATACATGCGAGTTAAATGAACTATATATGCGTCATATGAAAAATGTACACATAGTATGATTTATAGTGTATGATGTGAAAATATACTAATATGATTTGCATAAATATTTTACAATCTTAAATTTAATGTGATATAGAAAAAATACATACAATTGAAATATTTTCTATGTAGATAGTATGAAAATATATAAATCTTGATATTCATACATTTAATAAGTGACTTTTGATTCATACAATTAATAAAAAATGAGCATAATTGATAAAACATTAAATATAATAATAAAGAGATAATTTATACAAATATAACAATATGTCAAATAATTATTTCTTTAATCCATATGGCTAGTGCAAGGCAAAGGAATTTAGCAAATTCAAACTTCTATACGGAAATCGCAAGAAAAGTTGCCACATATTATCCAACCAAATAATAAACGGCTCAGATCAAGAAAGTAAAAGAAATAAACGATCCAGATTGAAATGTCAGCGTGTCCTTGAAGCCAACACGCTGACACGCACCCATATTTATACTATTTTAGATACCGAAATTCATAAATTTAGAAAAATAACTACCCCATTAATATTTCTTCGTACCATATTCGATATGAGGGTATCAATTAAAATTATTTTTTCGTGATCTTATTCATTAAGCTAATTGTCTACTTGTTAGGACAGATGCAAGTAAGAGTTGCAATATTCCTATTATCCTATAGAGAGATGGATAATCGTATATGTTAATTTTTAAATAATTTATTTAATTAAAAAATATTTTTGTTATTTAAATATTTTATTTGTCTACTTCAAAAAAAAATATTTTATTTCTGATAATTTAAAGTAATATATTTAGCTGTGTGCTATTTATTAGAATTCCAACTGTATAAATTACTGTTTCATTCGGTAATAATATTCTTGTGTGCCTATTATCTTAACGTGCATGTAACAACTAACAAGGATAGAAACGATAAAATTAATTTAAAAAATAAAGTTTGGATAAACCTAAATTGGTACGAAATGAGAATGATTGTATCCGATCCTTGCCATATTTGTGTTTGCTTATGCTATACTGATTAATGAACAAATTAACTAGAACATATATCCTTAAAAAAAACTTTGATTAAAAAAAGAAACTAACTAGAACATATCAAAGCGCATTTGAAATCAAAACGAAATATAAAACTAGTTTTTAATTTGCAAAGCAACAAAACACTATAGATATTTTTTGTAGTGGAGCACAAAGCTGTTAATATAACCAAATTTTAACAAACCTTTTTATTAATATAACTAGAACATCTCTCATTTTTTGTAGTGGAGCACAAACCAACAAACCTTTTGAGAAGTGGAGCACAAAGCTGTTAGTCATATCCTTGAAAGCTCAATTAAATAATATAACCAAATTTTCTGTAGTAATTAATCTTTGAGCAATAAAAAAGGTTAGTACCAGTGTACCACAACCACTATAGATATTTTTTTATTAATATAACTACTGCCTTAGATGGATTGCCAAGCAGAGCATCATGACATCAGATTTGTGAGGATGGCTAAAATAATATGCATAGTAGACCACATAACGTACTATGCATATAGATATAGATCAATAAATTGAGATTTAAGTTGCTCAATAAATTCTTCATATGAAAATATTGTAGGAAAATAAATTTCGTGATTTTTAGAGCTTTCTTGCTATTTTTTAAATATTTTTTAAAAACAGTCCAGATTTAATACTATAAAAGTGTTATTTCTGGACTGTTTTTAAAAAATATTTAAAAAATAGCAAGAAAGCTCTAAAAATCACGAAATTTTATTTCCTACAAGATTTTGATATGAAGAATTTATTGAGCAACTTAAATATCAATTTAATAACCAAATTAAATACAAATGACCCCATAGCACGTTATGTGGTGTACTATGCATATTATTTTAGCCATGCTCCAGATTTGTTATCTTCTACTGTTCTACATAATATATGTTAGCAAGTAGGAACTCAAAATCTCAAACCATAAACATTTACAAAGCACTACAATTTAAAAAAAGAAAAAAAAAACTAGGTTTCCATTTACTAAAGCTGTCAAACCTAAATCTAAAATTAAATAAAGCAAAATTGTCATGCCAAATGCAAACATACATACCTTGTCCTTGGATAAATTATTACACCGTACAACACTTACATCACCATGTTTTAGCTGAGATTAACACATTAATTTGAAGGCAACTGAGTCTGAGACACCAGAAAACCAATCAAGCAGAATAACCCATAAAATTTCTTATTTTAATTAAAGACTAAAATGCAATTTAAAAGATATATAAATATACCAAAAACTAACCAAACAAAACATATGCTAAAAATGACCAGATTCCCCTTTTCACAATTAGACCAGCATTTCTCAACACTCAAATTACTCATATAAAGACTAATAAAAAAAACTCAAAAATAAACAAACCCATTTTTCAATTTCTTTGTTTAGAACATAAGCTAGAGGTGGCAACCAAAGCAATTGCATGTCCGTGGTGTAAAAGAGCAGTACCCAAATGGCCTATTTGGGATATTGCAATTTATGGCATAACAGCAAGGAGATGGCAAACAGATACCTCTGGACCCACCACAACAGGTACACAAGGCGCAAATGTGAAAACTTCCGGTTAGCCGCCGCGCCCTCGACTCTTCTATCAGTATGGATCGCTGTGCGTGTTGCGGTACAAACTCGGAACCCTGTAAAAAATTTAAGGATTTAGCCTATTATATCATGAGAATTGAAAGATTGTTGAGAGGAATTAAAAGAAAAGAGAAGAACCCACCTTAGCAATGGCAGGGGAGAGAACAAGAAACACAACAAAGAGGATGACAGAGAAAGAGATAGGTATAGAGAGAGAAACCATGGTTGTTTAATTCTCTCTGATTTGAATTTGGGTTAAATGAGAGATAGAGAGAGAGACTAAAGGACGAGATGGAGTTATTTTTGGAGGTTGGAGAACTTAATACTGTGTGGGGAGGTACCGGTAGAGATTAGGAGTATGCTCCAGAACAATGATTTACGAGGGGAGGTGATCAGGTGAGGGAAGGTAAGAACGGCGAGTTTTTTGCTCCAGCACGTTTTGTCGAAGGAAGAGAAAATTAGAAAGAGCAGGGACAAGAGCAGATTCAGGAAAATTTTCAGAATAAGTTAACATTTCGGTTTTTTTTTCAGGTTGGTTCAATATCATAAATATTTTAAAAAGATTCAAATTTTAAATTTATTTTTCAGAATTTTTTTCTAACTAAATGATTAGTTTTGAAACTTTTTTTTCCGAGATGAACTGATACGACCTGATATTTGATAAAGCCAAACTAATCGGAACATGAATCGACCCAAGATGACCTGTAATCCGAGACGAAGCGACACATGAGCAACCCTAGACGACTTGAAATATGAGATGGCGCGACACATGAGGATCCGAGCCCGACCCAACCCGACCCGACCAGGGACGACCCGTAACTTGAGATGGAGCGTCACATGACGACCTGAGTCCGACTCGACTTGACTTGATACAACTTGTAAATCAATCTAATCCTATATTGCATATATCATAATCTAATTTTACTAACGAATTAACATCAGAGAAAGTCAAGATTTAATAGCACAATTTAATAACGTGGTCCGATTTTATCTGATTGAACTTAAAACTCAAAAGAATACTCGAAATTTGTCGGTGCAACCCGACCTGAACCTGACTCGACCGCCCGACTCGACCCAAAACTCGAATGTTGTCGCTGCAGTCCGACACGAAACTCGACGCGACTCGTTACTCGAAAAAGACTGACGCGACCCGAAACTCGACTTGATCTCACCCGACCTGATCCATGACCTGAAAGTTTTCGATATCTGATGACCCGAAATCACTGTCTCCGAAATTAATTCTAAAATCCCTGACTTCGAAACTAATTCTGGAAACAATGACTCCGGAGTCCCTGCTTTCGAAAATAGATTAACTTTGGAGTCCCCGAATTTTCTAATTTAACTGTGGTTTGAATCATAATTTTTTTGTTATATTGTAAATTGTGATTTTCTATTTTTTTATCATATTATAAATTATTTTATAGTATTTAATATTAATAATTTGAATCATTATTAATTGTGATTTTACAATCTATTATGAATTATTGTATAAGTTATATACTTATTTCGTATTTTTTTCAAATAAACTTGATTTCTTTAAATATTAATTTTGTTTTAACTTTTTTTACTAAAATAGATTAATACGAGAAGAAATTTTATTTGAACTTTTTTATTATGCATTATTGTAATCTTTGTATTAATATAGCAATAAATTTTATTTTTTTCATGCACAACTGAACTCAAGAAAAATTGCAGAAAGAATTCAAAACTTATTTCGAGACCGATCGAATCGCTGAAGGTAACACTTGTATGAATGTTTTGTTGGGTTTTTTATGTATTAATTGTATGCATGTTTATTTATCTTGTGGTTTTTTAATTACAAGTGCTTTTTTGAAAAAAAAAGTTAACATGGCTCTAACATAATATAATAAAATAAAAACAATCTAACATAAATCTAATATAATTAAAAAGTCACTAACATAAATAGAAACAACACAATGCAACATATATCTCTCCAAGAAAAATATGATACCTAAGTCTCCACCATCTACTAATGAGAACTGATGGGGTGAATTTTGATACTGCTTGGCATTTTCGGCGGCTCTTGTTTCGATGTGCCATAACTGTATTCCAATCAAGATCATCACTGTCATCGTTATCGTCACCATCATCACCATCATCGTCATCCTCGCCGCTCTCGGCAATCGGAGTGGCTGGTGTATGTACGTATCCCTACTAAAAATAGATAAATTAGAAACAATTAGAGAGATTGTCAAATTAGAGGCTGCTAAAAACATAAATTAGAATTGCTTAAATTGGAGTAGGAGTGTGTTGGTGTTAATGCGGGCCGCTCATGTACTGACTACTGTTCATGAGATCATCTACCCATTCTGACCCGAGAGGTACCTCATATCATGTCTTGTACTGGGTATCATCAACCCCTGGTACTGGCTATTCAACCGAAATAGTACCCTTGAGTAAAATATGCATGCTTACAAAAATAGAATAGAATACCTAAAACAATGAACATCACAATATTTTTATTCACATACCCGTGAGCTCGGTCCTCCCTGATACTTACTATTTGATGATGTATGATCCGCATGTGTATCATATGCCTGCTTAACCAAAATAGATTAGAATTACCTAAATAAATAGTAAACATCACACTATTTTTATTCACATATATGCGATCTTATACGTGCCCCCGGCATACTGACAACCATGTCCGCATAAGATACCATGTCATATAATCACGAGACCACCAGTGCGCATCATGTGGCTGCCAATATGTCCAAAAGATACATGACAACAGTCGGGCCAGATCCCACTATCATTGTGATGTGCACTCCAGTGGAGACCATAGCACCCGTCGATATGTTCTACTATCTGAAGATCCCAAGACAACATAGCAGGCAGAGGAACAGTTCGACGAAGACCATACTGTCTCAAGACTATGTCCAAATAGTGATGTCAGACTATCCAGAAATGAATCAGAGGTACTCTAGCTAACCATAACACATGGTCACGTCATACACATTATGGCGAGACTAACATGAAATTTGTGTAGGGATGCCACTCAATCTCACCCTCTTTTAGAGCATTCAAAATATTTCGTGAATGTTTATTATCGGTATTATGAGGGTTATCACACCAAAATTTATAACCCGTCCACTTCCTCCTATAAGCATGACACGACACTAAATCCAATGCACCTCATTCATTAAAAGGGTCTCCTCTGTCCCTCTTAGGCCGACATACATGAAAGTGGGTCCAAGCCCACGTCTGTAATAAATCTAATGGACCTCAGATACTACGAGGATGCGCTCAAGCAGCAATTGATAATGCGCGATATAAATAGGCCAAAATGGCACCCCTAGTTATAAATGGTCGGATCACTCAAATTCGCCAAAAACTTGAGATACATGGCCAATATACCGTCCTCTTTAGAGTCTGGAAACATGACAGACCCAATCTAGAATATAAGCTTGAGTGTGGTAATCTACTGGTCTGGAGTGGCATATTCCAACATATGAGCGAACTAGTGCCATAACCACTTCAAACTAAGATTGTACTCTGAAGGTACCCGCATTTGTTGCCCATCTCTACTCACCACACGACATCTCCATGTCTCATTCCCTACGTCTCTACCGAGTCACTATTGTATCATTGGTCACCAATTGTAAAAAGAAATTCCAGTAACAAGCGTATCTTGTATGGACAACCCCCAAATACAACTAACATCCTGCAATGAGATGGTCATCTCTCTGGTGGGCATGTGAAATATGTGTCTCGAGCCTCCATCGCTCTATCAGTGTTGTAATCAATCTCTTATCCCTCCTCTTATGTCTCATCTAAGAAATCTGGTACATTCCCAATCTCTTCAATGTGGACCACAAATCTCGTGATATGATACGACATTATCATGACAAATGCACTTCAGGTCGTCACTCTCTTGCAATATTTAAACAATGAGCACGTCAGTGAACAAATTTTAATAAACATTTGTTGTTTCACACAAGATTCTTAACTACATATATATTTAAAAAACATACCACGTCCTCTTGACCGTGGAAATTTTGTGCTGGGTGAGAGGCATGTGCAACAACGATGTGAAGGTCCGGCGATCAGAAGTGAGAGAATCGTGTGGAGGCTGAAAAGTACTAGGTCGAGAAATACTAGTCTTAGAAGCACAAGGCTGAGAAGTGCTAGGTCGCGAAGAAGTAATTCTTCGAGGTCTTGCCATTTAAACAAAACTGCATTCAAATTTAAAAATAACAATAGAACTACTTTTCTAAATATTTTAGGTGAGCTTTGATTTAATAAAATTTGTCCAGCAAAGTAAAAATAATAACATTTTAACATATTCACAAATTATAAATTAATTTTTTTAAACAACAATGTATAACTTTAACTAATTTATGTGAGTAATTAAATTTTTCATATAAAATAACAATATAATATTCATATAAAATAACAATGTAATTTCATAAATTTGTAACTAATTTAATCATTTACAATTAATTTATCTAAAATAATAATACAATATTTATATAATTGTATACAAATTTATCAAACACATAGACTAACTAATTTAACAATTACCTAACACATAAACTAATCAAACAATTAATTTATCTAGAATAACAATATTTTTTTTTTGCAAATTTATTATAACACCATAACTAATTGAACAAATAAACTAATTTAACATTTTTTGGGCATCAAATTACTTAACTAATATTTTTGCATCAAACTAACTAATTTAACAATTTTAATCTACAACATTTCCTAACTAAATTAATCTACAACAATTTTAATCCACAAATTAACTAATACTAACTAAAAATAAAATAAAAGAAAAAAAAACAAACATAAAGGAGGAGATATTGGAGCAGAGGTAGTAGTCTTGATCTGCAACAGCGACAACAAAAGAATCGTTTTTTCTTAATGTCTGGAGAGTGAGAGGAACGAGGATAATAAAGGAGGAGGCACAAGAAAGAAGGAAATAGGGGCGCAACGAGAGAAGGAAGAAAGAGGGAACATGGAAGGTTTTTCATCGGTGAAACTTTGAATAATTTCAAAATCAGAGATTCTTGAGTTAACTCCGAAGGCATTGTTTTCAAAATTAATTCTGGAGACAGTGATTCCGGAATTTTTCCTATGACAGTGATTTCGAAGTTAAATCTGGAGTTTCTACTTCCGGAAATGCCATTTTGATGATTTTGCCGAAATTTTTTCCACTCTTGTATGTTCTTATTTTATTTTTGTTATTATTAAAATTTTGGGGAAGCAGAACAAAAAAAGGAACATTTCTATGGGTGTAAGATTTTTTTTAGATTTAAAGCCCTTAGGCGGGGTGTAAGATTAAATACCAGCTGACAGGGCACAATCCATAACAGTTCGGGATCGACTTTATTCAGGTATCCAAATGGCCAAATTAGTATTATACTTCAATCATTAGTACCTTTTAAAATGTCGGTGCTGCAGAGCTGTGTTTACTGTTTTATGAGTATTGCAACCTTTTTTATTTATATGCTAGAAGCAATATATAACTCATAAATTGTTTATGCTTGGTAAATACCACCATGTAAAACAATATCTATCACTAAAAGGCTGGCAGAAAGAGCTTGCACATGAATCAAATTGCAAGAAGGTTGCATTCATTACACTTTTTATTCAAATGATATAAAACAGAACATGTTAAGTCGTTACCATCAATAATTATACTTACGAAAAAAATGCAGTTGCCCTATAGCAATTATTACATTACTATCTACAAGTAGAATTAGAGGGGGGGGACAGGAAGACCACGAGTCACTTGCTACAACAAAGGTACCCCAAAGAAAAGATCGTTACACCCTTCATCAGAGCTTTATAAAAAACATTTTGCCCCATTTACATGAAGCAAAACAGGTTATATATATGAGATCTACAATTGCGGGAACCAAATAACCCAGCGGATTCCGTTCGCACGGAACTTCAATTGCAGATGAGTTGCCTCTTTTTGGCATTTTCATTTTTTTCAAATGGTCAAGAAAATTAAAGAAGAATTTTGTTGCCAATGCCTTTGTTTTTTATGAAGAGCCTTGTGATGCCTCTCTCTCATTGTTCCTGTCACTGGTCGGTATTTGCTGAGGAGATGCTGCAAGACCATACATGTAAGGTCCCATAGGATGGTCGAATTTGCAATTAGGCCCGAATTTGCAAATACCATAGCGTGAGTAGAAATCACAAATTTGTTCTCCCTGTCAAATTCAAATTATGGTCCAATTACTTTGTAACACTTTGGGACAAAACTAGAAAGTTCAAAATATACAAGATTTACAAAAGTGCCAAAACAAATAAGTCTAATTATAAACAACTGTAAGAAAAGACCGCACTTCCACTTATTTGCAAAAGAGAAAGGATAGTTCCTACTACAATAAATTATGCTAGCTAAAGTTTTAAGTTGGTATTTTAACAAAGACTGGCAGCATGATTCATTGCTAATACGGGATAACAATAATGATACGAATAAAAACTATCAAGCCCTCCTAATCGTGTTTTCTTGATAACCACAAAAGCTCAATCTATTATTATGGAGGTTTCCAATTAGTTATCCCTCCTGAGTCCTGACTAATTTATTTATAGTAGCAGCATGCAGTACCATAAATATTAAATGCTAGTGGCAAGCATTTTATTGAGAATTTGTTATAACATGAAGCACTCTAACAGATATTCTGCATCTTCATAGTAAATTATGGGCCTCTTGCAAATTTCACTTAATAGGAAAAGAAAACTCTTACAGGACGTAGAGGGAGGCCAATGGGGCTGAGCGCACAACTGGGAGAAGGAACTAGCCTCTCTCTAGGATGGTGAAATTTGCACGTGGCACCAAATTTGCAATCACCAGTTTTTATGTAGAACTGGCACTCAGGCTGGTCGGGTCTCTCTGGAAAAATATTCTCTCTCTGAACTGCATACACAACAGAACCAGGCTGGTAAGATGGATACACTCCTTGATCAGTTGGAACATCGGTCTGATGCGAGGTGGTGTAATATTGTGCGGTCGCAGTTGTTCTTTGTGGGTCATCTGGAGATGGAGACCCCAATTGTGCCTGAGAGTCGTTAAAAATATTGTCACAAAAGTCAGTATGAAATGGTGCATACAGCTGAAAAAACAGTTTTCCCTGTGCTGGTACAAAAGTACAAAGTTATGGATATTCCTGCAAAATGAGTGTCTCCCTAATCAAACAGAGAAATAGCTAACGATTTTCTCTCCATAGTTCTTCAAAGGCTAACAAACCCTCCTTACATGGTTTTGATTACTCGAAGGTGTATACTGCATACATTGTGTTATACATTGGAAAAATTGATTGTTGACATTGCATGGTTCATTCAGAAAGTGAACATAATGAAACAAACTTACGGGATAAGGGTTCCATCCTGGAACCTGAACTAGACCCTGGGGCAAAATCACCTGCGCATAACTGGAAGGCCCTTGCCACCTTGGACTTGTGATATAGGAAGCACGTGCAGCATAAACAGGGGATGTTACAGCTTGCGGGGAATAAATAGAAGATGAAGCACCACCACTTAAGGCAATCGTGGCATTTGAGGGTTGGGGATGGTTGAATTTACACGTGCCTCCAAATTTACACTGTCCTGTGCGTATATAATATGCACACTCCTTTTCCTCCTGCAAGAGTAAATAAACAGCGATTACCAGTTATGGAACTTCAACAACTTACTGCAGACATAGACAATACATGTATTTTGCATATATAATCATTCTAGATTTTACTACCAAGTCAGATTGACTTCTTCCAATTTGCCCATGGATGCCAGAAGGTTGCTGAACAGAGCAACCAAATGCAAGGAGATAATTATTAAAAAAGGGTACTTGTTGGAAGAGGTATTATAAGATGATAATACCGGACGCAGAGGATAGCCTAAAACATTCAACTGAACACGCCCGGCAATTCCAGCTTTTTCTCTTGGGTGGTGAAACTTGCATGTAGCTCCAAATTTGCAAGTTCCGGTCTTCAAATAATACTGTCAAGTACAAACAAAAGAAGTCAGAAATTCAAAATAACTCAGAAGAATAGCAGAAATCACCATTAAAAATTAAAAATTCCTTCACTGCCAGATATGCAAATGCTGTTACAAAAACCAACCGGCATTACATTCTCCCTGGGGTACCAATTTTGGTCCTAAAGTGAAAGGCCCAAAATTCTTCATTACATAAGTCTTGGCAGGCATCTACACAACATGATTCTTGCTGACGTGGAGTCTAACAAAGAAACTCTGTCAGAAAATTTCCAGCCAACACTCGTCTCACGAGGATTGCACAAATGATACTTGGGAGTGCTCCACCATTACCACCTTAGTTCCAAAAATATATGTCTCCCCAAATTTTTAGCATTTCCCCTGTTGTAAGGGTAAACACTGGCAACCTATCCATCTTATTCTATTCAAATTTAGTGACATTAGGAAAGATGGGTATGACATAAAAGTGAGCTGAGCAGGATCGCTAAGACCAATTTTGAAAAGGAGATCCTATTGAATGGGAATCTATTGCCAAAAGTGTATAAGACATGATGGCACTGCTCCAGATTTATTCTCTTGAGAGATACTAAGGGCAACTTGGTTGAGAATGAGAAATTTATGGACCAATCTTCAGAAAAAAAAAACTAAAAAAGGAATTATGGACCAAAATGGAAGCTTTGAAATATAAGAGACCAAATTGGGAAAGGATTTATTCGAAAGGAATTTTGTACGTAATCCAGAGGGTAAGAATAACGAAATTCTTTTGCACTACTATGATCTAGCTGAAATACAAAACAAATGCACAAGAGAAAAATTCTAAGAAACTAATGACAGAAATATAAAAGGTTCACCCCGCACTCAGGTTGGCCAACCCTTTGCGGATACTCCCCTTTAAGTCTTGCAGTTGCCATGACCTAAAAATAAGTAAATTAATACATAAGCAAGACAATTTATTCAAGTAACAGGCAGCAAGGTCGCAAATGAAGTAATTGATGCAACACTGGATAATTTTCAAAACTTTTATACATCAAGAAGTATCACATTATAATATCCAACCTTTTTATAGGAACCTGGTTTTTGGTATGATTTACTGACCACACTAAACATAAAGATATTAACATAAGGTGAAAAGCAGTGTTGAATAACTAGACCATAGACGAAACATAAGCTGTAAAACAAAGAAATCGAACTCTGTGCCAAAATAAATTAAGGGAATACAACAGTCAGCATATGCAATAAGAGATGAATTACAAAGTCTGAAAACTTCCCACAAGGAATAGGCACAAGTCTTTGAAAGCAAAATACTTGCTGGCAACAGTGTTCAACTCACAATACAAATAGAAACAGCAAATATGAAGTAAAATTGAAAACTTACCAGAGCCCTATTAGGAGGGTGATTGAATTTGCATGTCATCCCAAATCTGCACGTGCCGGTTCTCATGTAGTATGAGCAATCAGGTTCACCTGGACGCTCAGGGTACGAACCTGCATCTACTTGTTCACCTACCCTCAAGCTCATTTGCCACATCGCATCTGCACCCGATAAGAAATCATAGCAGAGCTTTAAATGCAGTAATGTTCTATTGCTTAGGTCAATTGCATATCAATTGAGGTATCTAGGACAGTGAGTCAAATTTCCTACAGTTAAAACTTGAGAAAAGAGTATCAACATAACACTGTCGTTTTAAATAAGCTCTACCTCTCAAGCATAAATATTTGCACATTACAAAGAATTATCTAATTGTACCATTGTAGCAAACTGCCTACAAGAAATTCTAGGAAATCCACTAATTCACTGCTCTGAGTTTGCTTCTTCTGCCATATCATTTGGGGATGTGTATCATTTGGAATTAATCTCCTAATACCTGATTTGCACAAAAATACGGTGTGATTGCCTGATTGGTACAGGACCAACATACAGAGCACAAGCAAATAAATCCTAATAACAATAGAACCCAGAAGTTCTCCTAAAACAGCAGGGCGATACCATTATCGTGCGCCAACAATTGGAAGAAACAGAGGTAGGTTATAAAATTCGCAAAAAATCAGAAGTTAAAAGAAAATTAACAGAAAGGAGAGAAGACGAGAAAGAAGCAAATTGAAGCATACTCAATTTCGAGCACAAAGATACAGAGCACACCGAGTTACTATGAATATCAGATCAGAATTTCAGGATCGTTTCATGGAATTATGGATATTAACTTACAACACAGTAAAACATACCAGCATTGCTGCAGTACCAAAATTAAATGCACAGATGAAACTAGTAAAAAGAGGAAACCCTAAGGACAGAATTTTCGAATTGACCACTTGCCGGCTGACCTGAGCACCGGCCGCAGATGCACCTCCATCCACTCATGATGCAGAAGCAGCGATGGAGAAGTCATTATCAGCGTGCAGACAAATAAAAAAGACAGAGGAAAGAAAAGGAAACAGTGCAATAAGCATTACGACCTAAATTACGTGAATTCCCTTCAATTGCCAAATTAAAACAAAAATTGAAGCACATCAACCACAACAATTTCAAAAACGCCGTTAAAAACCGAAACCAAACAGCATTGCTACAGTAGAAACAATCAACAAAGACGAAACGAGAAACAAGCAAGCGAACAAGGAATTGTCTCAATTCTGACCTTCATCTCCGCCAGGTCGGGAAGAGGAGCCCTCAGGCGCTGACGTGGCGTTGGGTCTGGGCGGGATCCCACCACCGACACCTCCGCCACCGCCTCCTGCGTGCATCACGGCGATCGCAACAGCATGCGATCGGGCTTACAACAGCGATCGGAGTGGAGAGGAAAGAAGAGGAGAATAATAAGAAAAATAAATAAGAAGGGTGTGTGTTATGTGGTTATTCTCCACAAAAGAGGGGAGAGAGAAGAGAGAGGGGAAAGGTAAGGAGGTGTGTAATGTGAGCCAGCCATTGGGGCTCCGACAGCCAGTCGTTTTGTTCCCCTTTTCCACCCACGCGAGAGAACCCGAACGGACAATTCTCTGTGATATCCCTGCTATGCGTACCCCGTTTCGTCCCCCAAAACATGTTATCAGACGATTTCACGTGCTTTATTTAATATTTTCAAAACTCTTCTTTCTAAATTTTAATGTAGATAGGAAATTAATTTCTTCGACTACACATTTATGAGCTTTCAAAAATAATTGATAACCTTATATACAAAACTTCATTTAATTTCATACCAAATTTTTGTGTATGATTTAGACTAAGTAGTTGTTTTGGCAACTAGGTCAATGGTTTATGAAGTTGTTTTTATTATTTAGGATGTTAATGGAATGTTTGTTTTAGAATGATAATTTCAGATGCGTGTTCTTATTAAGTATCACTGAAGCAATGTAATAGCTTGTTTAATTAATCATTTACCATAATCACTAAATTATTTAAAACCTATTACATGCAAAAATGTTTTAAGTTTTCAAATGACACTTATTCTGATATACATAAATTAAAGATAAAATTAAAAGTGTAGCTTCTATGTTAGAAAAATGTAGAGATGCTAAAAAATGACCTTTCTTAAGTTATTAAATATATTATAACTAGAAATTGCATTGCGTCGTACTGCTGTTTGCTGTTTTTTTAAGAAGATTTTTTTTGTATTAGAAAAATGTACAATTATACTAACTTTAATATTTTTGTTAATAACATTTTTGCATCGAAATTAGAGATATAATAATAAGTATCATATATTTTTCTCAAGTTCTTTTGAAAGCATGATGATTTATATGAAATAGGAAGGTGCGAACATTAATGGCGTGAAATTAATATTATTAATGATTTATATTGAAATTAATGACGTGAAATTAATGATGTGTTTCATTAATGACGTGTCGCGTGTCCGATAACTTGGACACACGTACAATGCAAGTTGAATAGCAAAATGAAATGTCGATGTCAGAAAAATTGAACACGTCGACACTTAGCAAACTTTATATATAGTATTGATATATGATAGATAGTTCTATACAAATATATATTATACAACCAAATTACATAGCATATTACATTATTATTTTACTAGACTTGCCTAAGTAAACATTTGTTAGAGTCAACACTATAACAATACCAAAGTCTTTATTCTCGAATAAATTTGAGTAGGCTAGAAATGAAATCCAATAAAAAATCAAAATTCAATACAAATAATAATAATAATATAATAAGGCAAAAACTTGGGTACTCCAAAAGATGGATACATTGGGTACTTTAGCCCATCTGAGCCGTTCAACTCATCGAAATTAGTGAAAATTGATTCACTTTAATTTTTTAGTGTTTCCCAAGAAACAACTTTTCACCAATCTCGATGAATTGAACGTCTCAAATGAGTTAGAGTATTTAGTATACTCATCTTTTGCAAAACCCAAGTTTTCCCATATAATTAAAAGTAAAATAGTAGTAAAAATAGAAGTACAGTAATGATGATGATGATGATAAATTATTTTAAAAATCATAACTTTAGACTAGCACCCTACGTCCTTAATTCTGGACTAAAGTCGTACAACTATACAACTACTTCTAAATTTTAGTCTGTCATGGTTCTGGTACGTGAATCGTTGACTTTCATGCACTCCTATGTGACGCCAACTCCTTGAACACATCGCATGTCTTTAAGTCCATTTTTACAACTTCACCCCACATCAATTTCGATTGATCCCTACCTCTTCTCGTATTTTCGACGAGACTTAAAACTCCACTACGTATCGGTGGATCAGAAGGCCTCCGCTAGATATATGCATACCATCTCAAACGATATTGAACAAGTTTCTCTTAATCGGTGCAGCCTCGACCTTGTCACGTATATCGTCATTTTTAATGTGATTCCTTCTTGTATGTCCATATACCCACCATAACATACGTATATTTGTCACACTCATCTTTTGTATATGTTTTGCCTTTTAGTAGTCCAACATTCTGCTTCATACAATATTACCTATGTTGCACGGGTGTGAATGCGGGTATCGTATCCGATACGATGCAGGTGCGGGGATACGTCATTTTTAAAAAAACTAGGATACGGGAGTATATATAGAATAATAAAAAATCACATTATATATTAAAATGTTTGATTTTGTTTACATTCAACTACCACTATAGATACATGTTATCCAGTATTTTGTTCTAAAATAATAATATATATTGCTATGTAGGTTTTAGAAGTAATTAAGATTAAATTAAGTTTGTTCTGTAAAAATTCAAGATACTGCTATAATTTAGTATATTTTACTGTAGAAATCAAGAGATAGAATATCCTAGATGATAAGCCAAGATTATAAAGCTTTTTCTTAGCTTTCCAACACACTTTGAATCAGCTTAATCGGAGTTCGGATGAAGAACTTATGACCAAAATACTGACTGTTGCGTACTGAAATGTATCACAGCCGTATCCCAACCGTATCCCAGCCGTATCCTGCCGTATCCCAATATTAAAATAATGCGATACGCCACGTGGAGTATCCGGTGCGTATCGCACCCGTATCGCACCCGTATCGCACGCAAATCCGCGTCGGATACGTATCCGATACGCGGTGCGACATGATTTTGAAATATCCGAACAATCTAGAATATTACAGGTCTGATCATCATCCTACAAAGCTCAACTCCCAAACTTTTGTGAGTCCTTTTGTCGCACATCATGTCATATGCTTGCATTTTTCATATCATTTGCAAATAAATAAACCGTGGGTACAATTTCGATTAGCATTTAGAAACTTATTCAATTTGGCCTTCCCTCTTCGGAACCAAATCTGCCGCTTATTAAAAGCCAGCTTGTTTCGATCTGAACCGTTCAAAATTCATCTAACGATCAAAATATATGTCTTCTGAATCAAATCACAACTATTCATGACAATCGAACGGTCGAATCGAGACAAGCAGAATGCTCCTTACCTCAAAAACAAGCAGCAGATTCGGATCCTCCCTCTTCCCTCTAAATTTTCCAACAAAATGTCCGTGCAGGACCCACTCTACCCTTAATTTACTCTAATTTTGTATTATTTTACTATAATCTCTCTTCTAATTTATGATTATTGATGTTTATATTTAATTGAATAGTCTTTTCGAATTAACGATTTTATACGTGTATGTTTGTGTTTTTTAAAATTAGACTTATCTTAATCTAACTAATTAATTGAGTTAGACTAAAATACTTTATAAAGCATCAGTAGTCATATACTTTAGGCTCATATCTCGAGATACAAAGTGCAAATGGCCGATCAAGACCGTTGAAAATGTTTTTTCATACTAACATCAATTTGGAGACGCAATTTTACATTTTTTGCAACTTTTTTACTATTTTATCGGATGTATGCAAAGTTGGTTAAATTGGAGGTCTGTAAATCGTTAGATTAATGAATTTTTCACCTATCCAATAAAATAGTAAAAAGTTCCAAAAAAATGTAAAATTTGGTCTACAAATAGATGTTAGTATGGAGAACATTTTCAATGGTCTTGATCGGTCACTTGCACTGTGTACATAGAGATACGAG
>CAXKVX010000563.1:0-19214 GCA_964058865.1 Eleocharis quinqueflora
CTTCCATTGAAAGATGATAACAAGTGACTCAGGTCTTGCATGAACTGTACCAGTTCTTGCGATGTATGATTTGGTATCTCAGAATCAATGGGTCGATGTTAAGACTTCTTAAATTTTTAAATGTAGATAATTGCACTGTTTAGTTCTATGAATAAATTAATTGAAAATTTTAAGAGAGATGCAATTCATTCACTGTGAATTACAATGTTAATTGCATACTAGGACACATGTACTTTAAATTGCATATTTTATTCAATAAATTTATTTTCCCTGTTTATTATCTATTAATCATTTAATCTTGTTACTTCATTTGTGTTCTTATAGTAGACCGTCGATATATGTTGATTGAAAGATGCATAACTAGTTTCAAAAAAAAAATAAAAAAAAAGAAAGATGTATAACTATTATTATAGCACACAAGTAGACGGTCATTTGAATTTGGAAATTGGAGATAAGAATACGAAGTATATAGGGTAAAATGTATTTTTTCAAAGCATTCTAACCCAACTCATACAATTAATATTATTTGTTAAATTTTGTCACATAATAAATTGTTGCTGATAATAAGTCAATTAAGTTCAATCTAGAGCCAACTTTAGAAAACAAAATCTACAATATTTACCTAAAAACAATTTATTATAGCTTTATTCTGTTGAACGGTATATATATGCTTAATGCATTATTTTGTTTATTTCAAAAAACTGAATGCCTTAATTAGAAATTTGTATATTACGGAAATAATTTGTAAGAATAAGAATGCGATAATGTATAAAACCAATCAATGCTTTTAATTATTGCATGAATATTTTTGTTTCTAGAAAATTTTACTCTCAAATCATATGAAAAACGTTAAATTATAAAATCGGTCATTCTTATTTTAACTTAATGTTAATACTACGTATTAGAAATATTCAATTAAATAATTAAAATGATCGCTATAGTAGCAATTGTGTAAATTGCAAAAGATTTGTTTACTTTATTAGGTAGAAACTTAAGGTATAAAATATCGTGTATTAATCAATGTAAGAGAATCTTTTGCTAGCTGGAGATATTTGAATGACGAAATTGTATACCAAAGTAAGAAAATTATATTCTATTGTGCCAATAACAAATAATTATGTGGTGTTAATATTTCTGATGCAGCTTGATTGAACTTGGAAACAAATTCCTGTACAATATATATTTAAAATTATAGAAAAATAAATAACCTCCATAATCATTGGGCTTGCGTGCATGAGGTGAAATAAAGAAATAATGCACATTTTCGAATTCTGGTATGATATCACATCACATATGCTATTTTTTTTTATTTTTTTTCTCATTTCTATAATCTTCTTTTGGCACTGTTATGGAATAATCCCAATTAAGATTTAAGAAGCTGCAGATTCCGATCTCTTCGGTACCAATTGAATTTGGAGCTGCTGAATCTGGTTGTACTGGCGGGCTAAATGAATTTTCAAAACTAGGGTTTCGGGTTTAGAAATTACGTGCAATTTCACTCTCCTCTTGAGGCGCCATCGCCATCCATAGGGACGTCGGCAACCGATCCCGGCCAAATTGATCGCCTCTGCGATCTCTCCGACGAGTTGCTGCTCACCATCCCCTCGCTTCTGAATAGTATTTCACATGTAGAAAAGCTCAGACTGCAGATAAAGGAGAGCCTGATAATAAGCCTACTAGCTCGGGACGGATCCAGAGGCTATTTAAGCATGGGCACAAACCCAATTAAATTCACTAAAATATCGCTCATTTTTTACTACAAAAATAACTAAAAATGTACTAAATTTTGCTTTTTTGAAAATCAAGCCCGGACAAGTCAAGTGGTTCCGCCACTGCAGTACCAGCCTATGATGATTGTTTGTTTGTATATTGATTTGTTAGGATATTTGTTTCTGAAACTTCAAGATGATGCTTTACTAGTATATTTACAAATTTTTGTGATTTTTTATTGGATTTGAAGTATCCAATTGCTATCTTGTTAGAACCAGAAAAAGACATGCTGAATTTTCCCAATCTGAAGAGCTTGGATGTGACTGCTTGCTTTCACAAGCACATTGTTGAAGCCGTTATAACGATGCTCCATCGTTCCCTTGCTTTGGAGTCACTCAACCTGGTTCATAAGGTGCAGAACTTTCTTATTTGTTATTTTGATTAATTTATATATTCTTAGGTTTTCATTAGATGTTCTACCCCTGTTATTTTTTTTTCTGTTTTGAATCAGTTCTACTTATATACCACTCATTCAATCATACAACTAAAGCCACAAGCAGGGTTCATTGTGTGTGTAGTCAAAACAAGTAATTGGGGCAAGGAGCTAGGATGCTGGCAAATTAAATCTGAGAATGTTACCAAGGCTGAACAAACGTTCACATCTGCAGGGATGCATTTAACTAGTGTAGTTCTGTCATGTAGTGTTGCTACTTGCTATGTTAGTTGCTGCTTTCATTTTTTTTTTTTTTTTTGCTTTTCCAAATCATCAAGTATATTGTTTCTGGTTTCAATGTTTTATTTTCTTGCTAGGTTCCAGAGTTTACTTATCGGGTAAGAGAAAAAGGAAAGATTGGGGATCAAAGCTACTGCGTAATGCTGATGGTAATTACTAATTACCACTATGCTCATTTCAGAAATATCCATTTAGGAGAGAATAGAAAGGAATTCATGAAGTGGATCAGTAAGAAACGCACCTCTAAGAGGAAAGCACATAACTAGAATTTGTGTGTTCTAGCTAAAAAATGCCATTTTCCTTGTTGCGTTTTGTATTCACTAGTGTGTTGAAGCAAAATTCCCTTGTCCTTTGCCCTGTGCTGCATTGACATGGTTCTAATTTGGTTAATGGTTGATATAGAGAAATTGTTGAATGTGTATCCGTGTTGTCAAAAGGAATAACTAGCAAATATTTTTTGTTTGTGGTCACTTTTATGTAAACTGAAAGACTTAAATTAGGCATGAATGCAGCATATTGATGTGGAATGTGTTTAGCTCATCATTATGTCCATCCTTGGTGCCATTTATTTATTTGATGTTATCTAGCTATTTTTTATTTAGGCGTTGGTTTAAATAAACTCCATCAGATTTATGCTGGTTTAATTCAGATCTGAGGATGAACTTTTATTCATTCAAGAAGTACACTGAAATGAATTAACTCGTAATTTCTGAAGATATGTAAAGTACTGGAAAGTTATATTAAGGGAATGTTCAGGCATTCTGCAGATGACTCGCAAAATCTTATGACTAAATTATTCGTTATCTTTTTGTGAGCTTAATTATTCATAATCTGCTGCTCACTTGTTTCTCTAATTTCAACAGGACAACTGTCCTCATCTGACAATTGCTATGTCACATACTGTGAAAACTGAAAACCTTACACAAATTGGACAAATATTCTATGGTTACTATTTCGTAAAAGGAAAAAAGATATCTCTGTACTAAACGTGACCCAACAGAAAAGAACATAGGGAAGACAAATATACTAAGTAATTAACATGATGTTAGAACGCATCTTTCATCAGAATGTTTCCATTTATACATTGAATCACATAAATCAGGATAATATGTTGGATAAATACCGCTTGAGCATCTGAAAACATATTATTTTCTTCAAACATCAACTGTGTTACCATACAAGAAAACCACATACATGCAAGTAGTACAACTAGAGAAGAGGACTTCTTTCTTCCCCTTAATCACACACCTAGCACTAATTTCTTTTATTTATTTATTTTTTTGGAAAAAAGTGTCCTAACTAGTTTGTCTTCCTGCAGTTCTTTCTGATTTCCCCATTGGTACCAGTCAATGGGCTGATGTTCCCCATATTGATCATTGCTGCCTTGAAATCGGCAAAAAACTTGGCTGAATTTAAAGAGTAACCTGAGACTTGTGAGTCAGTCGAGCCACCACTGTAGAGTTGTTGGTCTGAGTGCAACAGACCCTTATTATTCACCAAATTTTTGTAGTAGTAGTTATCGAATGAGTTAGGTGTAAAAGCATCGAGTGGCGAGAGTTTGTCGTCCCCCCCTGTGCTGGGACAGTTTGCTTGGAGGGATGTGGCAAGTGAGGAATCGATGCTTGTTTCATTGTAGATACGGGTCCTGAATGTTGTGCACCGGGCTTGACCAATTGTATGTGCTCCTAAATGAGAATGAACTAAATGAGTATGCATTTATTTTTCGATATCTGTCATCAGCAATATATATTAATAATGTGTTGAACATAATAGTTGAATCCAGAATCAGATTCTTGAGACAAATTGCCCTTCTTTTCAGAACATTATAGTTTTAGATTAATAGACGCTTTTGTTAGCTTCATTATATAGGAATGTAATACCTGACAGAGCTATTAGGTCGGTTGTACTCAGACCTTTGTTGGAAAAATCAGAGATGAGAGTACTCAGGTCAGATGTGGGCTTGGGGATGTTGCTATTCGCATCACTAAAGCTTGCAGTTGTAGCATCTCTTCGTCCCAATTCAACTGTCCATGTGGGACCTCCCAACTGAAATTCAGATAAAAAAAGTAAATGAACCAAATTTCCATGATGTGATTCATTAAATAGCCAGAAGATGAATTTTCAATAATTTGATACAGAAAAATAAGGAACCACAAAATACCAACAATGTACACAACACTGTTGTTCTTCAAAGGACATAATTCTCAGTTCAAACTTCAGAAGTACATGATTTTCATGATATGTTGAATTGTAATCAATAAAAACATTAATATTGAATTTTAAATTTGTATTCGTATATAGTTCCCACCCATTACCAAGCAAAAATAAGATAACATTTTGTGCTTTTTGTATATTGTTTTTATATTGTCAATAATAATTAATATATTGTATTGTCCTGCTAATTATGGTGAATTGATCTCACCACTACAACCGAGTCACGAGCGACTATGGCAAGTATATCTGCACACGACACGACTTGCGGGCAGATGGCTTCTAGATTTGATTTGATCGTGTCAATCACTTCAAAACCCCGTATTGAGTTGTTGTTTGGAGCTGCAGTCTTCTCTCCGGTGAATGTTGGAGTGTCGTCCAGTAGAACTGACCCGTCACAGCCCTGCAGTGAATCTTTTAGTTGTTAAAATGAGAAACTGATTATAAAAATGATAATGTACATTTTTTACAATGTTTTACTTCCAGTGCCACATATTTGATCTTTCTCATGAAACATAACTTATTTATGTTGCATTATTATTGATCAACAAGGACTTGACTCTTGAAGTTTTATTGGTATAATTATTGCCTTACTATGAAGTGCTCATATGCGCCCTTTAGCAAATGATGCATCCTTACATTAACAAAGCAGTCATGAAAATGGAGGCGGAGCAGAGAAGCGCTCATTCGGTGCTCTTTCAGCACAGCAGCATAAACAGCTGATCTAACAGCATGAAATGCACCCGGACAGGACTTGTCATAGAACCTAGGAGATAACTGTGCTGATGCAATTGCAAATACAGTGAAGAAAATGAAAATGGGGTAAGAGTGTGCTCTGAGAGAAGCCATTTCTGAATTGTTAGACAAGAGAAAGTGCTAGAACTAGGGGAGTGATTTGTTGAGTTGGTGGTGTTTGTGGTGGTATTTATAAGTAGAAAAGACAGTCGGTACGCATGCATAATTGTAAACTATCAAATGCTGGGACATGGGTCAAAATTTTAATCCAATGTCGGAAAGTGCCATGCAAGTTATGTACATGTGCGATGCAAGTTTTGCCATGAAGCAATATATACGCTTATTCACCTACTCCAAGTGGCAGATTGAGAGGCTCAGTTAAGTTTGGACACAACTAAGATCGGACACTGAGGTCAGGGGCGGATTCAGTATTTTCGTTAGGGAGGGGACAAGATTTATAATTTTTTTCAGGAGGAGGCAAAATAACACAGATTTTCAAATATACATGATTATTTCGGACACAAACTCACTAAAATTCACTAAAAATATCATTAAAAACTCATTTTCACTACAAAAATAACTAAAATACACGAAATTTTGCATTTTTTTAAATCAAGCTCGAGCATTTACTCGGGCTTGCCCATGAGTAGAGGTGGCAGAACTCGACCCGACCCGACAAACCCGTCCGACCTGGAGTAGCCCGATATAACCCGAAACCCGAAAATGACCTGACATTAGATGACTCAATACCCGACCCGACCTGATTTGAATTGACCCGATACCCGACCCGACCTGATTTGATATGACCCGAAATTCGAAAATACCCGACATCAAATCACCCGATACCCGACCTGATTTGATATGACCCGAAATTCGAAAATACCCGACATCAAATCACCCGATACCCGACCTGATTTGATATGACCCGAAATCCGAAAATGCCTGACATCAAATCACCCGATACCCGACCCGACCTAGACCGACATGACCCGAAGCCTGAAAAGCCCCGAGATCAGATGACCCGATACCTGACCTGACCTGAACCGACATGACACGAAATCCGAAATGACCCGAGATCACATGACCCGCCGACCTGACCCGCAATCTGAGATAATCTGGCACCAGATGACCTGATACTCGACCCAACTTTACCCGAACATAACAGGACAGAGACCTGAGATCAGATGACCCGACATCCAATTCATTTAAGATGGTAGATCCATGTATAAATTATAAATATTAATAATTCGTTTGTTTCTTTAATTTTAACTATTATTCTGCTTAATTAATTTTTTATGTGAACTATTACATCATGGAATATTGAATTCTCTAATTTATTTTGAGTTAAAAATTTAATGGTTATGAACCTTTTATAAATTGGAAAAACTTCTTTTTACTATATATTTGATGGGTTAGTTTATTTATTTTTATATGATTTTTTTATAAGAACACTTGTTTAATTGACTTGTCAAGTAGCACTTCACTTTAGTATCAGAACATGCAGCATTGATTGATTTTATAATCCGAATCGCTACTTTTTTAGATGTAAATGGATTGCTTTCATGCTCTCAATAAGTAAAAATATTAAATGATAACATTTGCATGCAAACTAGTATATTAATTTAGTTTAATAATAAACTTATCTAGTGGAAGTTAAAACCCATCAAATTAAGTATATGCAAGGTCCAATTGACAAATTTGCTTTAAACATTAAATCTTTGACAATTTCTCTTTTCCGAATTGTAAAGCATTAATTATTTTTTTGTCATAAGAACTACATCATTTTTATTATTTCAAACATGTCTGGACTAGATTATCCCTAAAAGCCTAGATCAAATTTGATCAAACTCGTGATCCGAGACCCGACCAGACCAGATTTGATAAGACCCATGACCCGATAATCTTTTCAAACCCGAAAGACTCGAAACCTGAAAAAACTCGAATGAGATAATTGAAACCCGACCCGATTCGAACCCGAAAGATCCGAAACTCAAGAAATACCTGAAACTAGATAATTGAAATCCGACTCGATCCGAACCCGAAAGATCCGAAACCCGAAAAATACCTAAAACTAGATAATTGAAACCCAACCCGACTTGAACCCGAAAGACCCGAAACCCGACAAATACCAATGCATGATGACCCGAGATTCGATCCGGCCCGACCCGACCTGATCAGACCCGTGACCCGATAATATTTTGAAGTCAAACTGACCCGGCAACGCCCTATTTGCCACCTCTACCCATGAGTGGATCCTCCCCTGCCTACTCCCTCTAAAAGGCAAGTACACTATACTGTGTGAGTGTATGTATGTGCCTTTATGTGTGTCATCGACTAAAGTATAATTGTATTGGCAGCGTTTTGTTTTCTGTGTGCTTGCTTGTCAGTGTACTTGCAGCAAATGTGCACTATTTCCATAAAAACCCAATGTGAGCTGGAAATGAGTGAAAATCACTAGTTAACAGAGTATCCGCCAATTGAAAAATGTGTTTAGAAAATGGTTCGATCAACGCATAATGTGAAGAATAAGCCATTAGTCTAATGGGTAAGAAAGAGTAATGATCTTTGTAGGAGGTCTTGAGTTTAAAATCTGAATAACAAAATTTTAAATTATTTAAATTTGAGTATGTTTACTCACATCTTTATCTTAAAAAAAACATTGCATCATATGAAGTGTCAAGAAGATTGGGTGCTCTGTACTTCTCTTTTTTTTACCTTTTTGAAACCATGGCAGAAGCTGCCAAGTGGAAGGATGCTCTGTACTTAATTTGGATTAATCAATCAATGTACTTCTGATATACAAAGATTTGAATTTTAGGTCCAAATATTGGGGTAGTTGAGCTGAGGCAATTTGCTGGCTTACATCGATTTTTTTTCCCCACTTTAATATTAGAATGTGAACATAAGGAATTCATAGGATCTTTGAAATCAAGAAAGTTAAGCGCACCTTCTATTGATTAAAAAGTATAGTATAGCCAACAACAACAACTCCGTCTGTATTGTTCTCAACATAACCGGTTTCAAATCCGAAAAACGAAGAGGGTTGTGATAGACCTGACGAGTTAAAGTAAAATTTTAGCTACTCTCATAAAAATAAAACCCAATAGACTAAAAACTACGATATAGCCAACTCTAAAAAATCCTTATTAGTACTGCTCAGTTACATGTTTGATTTTAAACTCTTTATTTTTTTTCCCTCTGTGAAACATTTTACTGAACTGGAGGTAAAACAATACAGGTTGAAATTTCTATACCTGCTGTACTGCTTAGTGTACCAAATGAAAGGTTAATTTCTATCCCTAAATTCACTGAAAGGCTAAATGCTAGGTTACTAGCATGTAACATGTTATTTATGCTATCTCTGTACAGAGGTTGGCTTTTTTCTTATGTTAAACAATTGAAACTTGGAAAGGTGGCGCAAATTTTGACTCTCAAAATAGATAGGAGTAGATAATGAGTTTTATTCAGAATGGGTTCAATTTGAAAAAGAAAATAATTGGAATGATGCATAAGAGCATAACTAGTTACAATCTTTGACTTCGTTTGACCTTGTACCAGGACAACATGTGTTTGTCTTTTTTTACTGTTTTTTTTGTTTTGTTTTTAATAATAGTCTTTTTTACTGTTATTTTCATACAACGGTTGGAAAATTTTAATATAAATTTTACGTTGTATATGCACATATTCTATGATTTTTATACTGCACAGGTTGTTATTGACGACTAGCTTTGTGACCATTATTCATTATGAAAAAATTTCTCAGAATGCATGAAGTTATTATCTGGTATGCTTCACATCATCAGTAAAATCACTAAATGAAGTTTACGAAAAGCACACGTTTTCAGAACGGGTAACATTATGAAAGTCAATTGTAGCGGGTGATGCTGGTCGCAATCAATAAACACTGTATAAATAAATGTACGATTATTGCATTCCAGTAAAGCAAGAGTGTGACGCATGCCAAACTGTTCAGACTTGCTATTTGACTTCAAACCCTGTCTATTTATTAATTAAGCAAAAGATAAAAAGCTACTTATTGGCAGAATCCCAGCTTGACAAATAGTAAGACTGATTAACTTTTCTCATTGAGCTAACACGTACCTTTGTTTTGTCTCAATGATGGAGCATGTTTTAATATTTGAAGGAAGATAAATAATTCTTCCTTGGAAAAAGGAAAAGATAACTCCACGAGATAGGTAATCAGGGAATAGCAAGTAATTCAGAAGAAAACTGTAGGGATGTATGTTTTGCTATTACAGTTTTCTTCTGAATTACTTGCTATTACATCCCTACAAGTCCTCAATTTGACCTCACTATTTGTAGGGATGTAATAGCAAGTAATTCAGAAGAAAACTGTAATAGCAAAAGCATTGGCTTACCTGTTCAACTCTTTCTCATTTCTTCATGCTAGAATTCAAATAAAATAAAAGAAACCAACATTAACAGAAAATTCTATTTACACAATTTGAGACTACATAAGTGACCTGCTACTAGTAAGGAGTCCCAAATCAAATTCTACATCAAAAGAGGCCTATTCTGCCCCTATTCCTACACTATACAAGGATTAGTGAATACTAATATTGTACAAGATATTAAACAGATGCCAGCAGGCTACCAGCTACCTGTTCTATCCTTGTATGATATCAACTTGAGGCATTTCAAAATATTTGAATCATTCACTGCCAGCTTCTTCTACTATAAGCTCCTCTTCATCTAATTTTGCAAAATATTCTCTTTGTTCCCTCACAAAATTTTCAGGTAAAGTAAAATTCCCTGGCTGCACCGGAAAGAAAAATGAAAAGAGGGCATATGATAAAATTAATTGTCTCTATCTGGACATTGGTTTTTGTATATCTAGGTGTAAAGTTCATGTTCTAAAAATGCTGGTTCAATGAACCACAATCGTTGAAGTTTGTCGACTAAACTCTTTAAATTTTGTTTATAGAGTTAATTTGGTAGGTTGATTTGGAAAAAAAAAATGTTCATAGTGCATATAGACCAGACAAATACCGGTACAAAAAATGAAAATTTACCATGACTTTCAGATGCATAAGTGGTGCATGCTAGTATATATCAATAAAGTCCAATAAAAGAGCTAAAGAAACGATAACAAAGTCAAATAGATAAGCAAGTACCTTTTTCCGTCTTTTGCATGGTGCTGAAGAAACTACATGTGATGTGACACTATCAACACCCTTTTTTGACTTCTTTCCTCTTTCATAAAAATCAAATCAAACAATTAAAACACAGAAAAGTAACTTTTGTTGTAAGAAAGAACAAATTAATTGTGACAACAGATAGTAAGATTTTGTTTCGAACAGAAGTTTTGGTAGTGTTCAGTAGCAGTAGGTGGAAATCAAGAAAGAATTTATTATTTCTGCACTCCCTATAAATATATCTTTTTAGGCTTCTGCATCTGTAATTCAACAGATGCATCTATAATTGAATATTTGTATGTATTTATGTCTTTATGTAGAAATGTACAAGTACAGCTACATCTGCACAATTTGTTATCCCAAATAAGCATTGCAATGTATGCTAATAAATAAATCCTCTTCGGAACTAAGGCTGTTATTATAATACATACTTATTTTGTTCAGTTTTACGTCTACGAGGGGGACAACTCAATGCAGCAGGGGAAGTAGCACGTGTGGTATGCTCTCTCCTTCTGGTGTTTCTCCTTTTAGAAACAGTTGCTCGCTCGGATGTATCTATAAAATTACAATCACCACTAACTGCCATAAAAGAAGAGAAATATCATAAGTTAAAAGAAATATCATAAGTTAAGTTGAACGGACAACTCAAACAGAAGTGCTTATTTCCATGCATTTGAACCAAAACCTAAAATAGGGGATCAACCTTTCAGACTCAAAATATACCATACAAAGAAAAAATGTAACCCTCTCCTCAATTCATATTGCTATCAATTCGCTTATAGGATTTGGAAAAAAGATCAATTATACCCATTACCATTAGCCTAAATCCACAAATGACATTGATAACCAAGCCCCTCCATTTCAATTCTCTCCAGTTCTATTCTCTCTTGTTAGTATCCTCTCTAATGTATTACGAGATACTTCACCAGAACCAGATGAGAAAGGCAAGACACACACACACACACACACAGAGTAAAAGCTTTTGTTTTATTTTCACTTCATGTCAGCATCGCATTGTAAATACACAAACTTTTCGCTCTTACTGAAATAGAACACAAAAGTATAGGTCACTCCTATTTAAAAAAAATTACACCATTCAACTACTGGATATATACTTCAGTTTTTACTGATTGGTTTAACAAAGCATACTTATTAAACACAACTGTTAGGGTTTTGGGTAAAACTTAGGTTTTACTACCAGCTTCCCACTTCTATTCTCTTCTTTATGGCACTACTTGTCTTGTCACTTGTGTTGTGTAAAATTGAAGTTCTATACAGATTTTAAAGCTTAAGCACACACTTTCACCATACACAAAACCAATTTTCCACCTATTGAACTCGGTAATGTACCAGTATAGACAGATCCAGTGGCAAAAAAAAATAGAAGAAACGCAAGCAACACACCTGAATCGGGATCTGAAGGTCCCGCAGTTGAACAAGAGGCCACTTCACGGCTCGTACTAACAACAGCAGTTTCAGATCGGGTAATATATTCGTTTTGGCCTGGGTCAGGTTCGAGCTGCTTCGATTTGGATTTCGATTTGCGTCTGCGCTTGGAATTTGGGAGAGGAGGAGCAGAAGAAGAGGCGGCGTTGGATACATCGGAAAATGGTTCTCTGCTAGGGTTTGCTCTTGTCCCGATTCCTCCAGTGTTCTCCATTGTTGTCGATTTACGAGAGGAGATATTTTAGCGTTTGAAGACGAGAGATGAATGAAGGGAGAATGTCAGAGCAAAGTGCTCCCAAATGGAAAATTTCGGATCCAGATCCGAGTTCGAGACTAGGGTTTTGGGTTAACGCTGAGCAATCGCTGGGGACCGCTTGATCGTTGAAGTTTATGCTTACGAAATTATCTGAGCCGCTTAGACCTTTAGACTGTGCTCCAATGGGGTTAAAGGAGGGGACTGGAGGGGAGGGAAAATTAAACCTGCTTCTTCATCGATCATTTATAATAATGAATGAATCAAGTCAATATAAAAAAAATTATATAATTTCATTTGTGTTGATATGTATATTTGTTTTAAATTCGACGGTTCATAAATGAATAACTGATCTCTTCTTTTTCTCAAAAAAAATAGCAGATTCGAATCCTGCTCCAATGAAGAAAAATGCGGAGGTGAATGTCGGGGAGGGAAGAGAACAGAGGGAAGACTTAATACTAAAATCTATTGTTTCGCATTCCCTCCGATTCGAAGTTTAATTTTGGCTCCTCTTCGTATTCTCTTGCCCTCTATGAAACCCATAAAATTTTGAACAGTTTAACATCACAAACTAATAACAAAATTTTACGAATTATAATTAAACAACCAAAACTAGTTGAAGAGACACTTATAAATTATACGAAACTAAATGAAATAAAAATACACACATATATATATAAAAATCTACAGAATCTTATTTTATGATAAATTGATAAACTCTTATACTATAACTATCCAAATTTATCAAGAGATGTTACAAACATTTTTCATAACAAAATCTCAAATTCTTACGTTAGCCTCAGCCATTTAAACTAGTTATAATTTAAATATGTAATGAAATTTCTTTTGAAGCTTGTGTAACGAGTCACCTGACTCGTATAATAAATAAACTTGTTAGTAACACGTAGGAGCACATAAATTCCCACCCTAACCAAACCCCTCGCTCCGCTGCCTTGATTTCGTTTCGACGCCTCTTGGAACTTTCCGGTGAAACGGGTCATCTTGAACTCATGCAGAAGCGAGACAACACACCGGGACACAGGGGACAAGCCACGCATCTAATCCCACTACCTTTACCGAAATTGAGAAAGGTCCTCGGGTTCTCCATCCCTTGTCGGTCCCCAAGGCTGGTCTTGTGCAGAAATTGGCTTAACGAGTCCAGACGGGTCAAAACATTGAACATAAACTATTTAGCACGTGAATTGGTTACAAGAAGGACCACAGAGAATCCGCGTCACTTCCTAGGGAACACGCCCTTTTGACCCCTCCCCTTTTTTCCTTTATGTTCTGCCATTCCTCTCTCTCTCTCCTGACACACTACCTCTCTTACCTTTCTTTTCCTTCGCACCTTCCCAATACCACTTCTCTCCCTTCATTTAATTCCCCTGCCACGTCTCTATCTTCCCTCTCCTCTTTATTTCCTTTCCGTCCTTTCCTCTCCATTTCCTCTGCAATCTCTCTACCTCTCTCTACTCGAGCAGCCCATCTCTCTCTGTCGATCTACTCTCACCCCCCTTCCGACTCTCTGTCTCTCTTCCTTTCTGTCTTTCACCCCGACATCCTACCTCCACCCCTCACAAATCGCTGTAATGACTTCTTCTCCCTGTCCTGTCGTCTCTCCTTCTCCCTTCACCTATTTATCTCCTCGTCTTTTCACCTCTGAGACACCCACCTCTGTACTCTCGTCTCTCGCCTATAAAATACAACGCCAACCCTCATTTATCCCCCCTTGTTTGCCTGATTTCTCATGTGCTGAGATAGCTTCTGAAATTATTTTTCTAAGTTTGAAATCGTTACAAACTTCTGAAAAGCAAGGCAAACAGAAGGAAAGAGGGGAATAGGCGAACCCTACTAGTGGTGCGGTAACCTTGCTCTCTGATTCTAATCCTTTCCGTTGTCCTTTACTGGTAAACGCATCAAACCTTTGTGAACGTTTTTTATTTTGCTGATTCTTTGCACCCTGTGTGCTGTTGACGTTTCTTACTTATTCCCTTGCTATACTTTAAATTCTTACAACACTGATTGGGTCTGTCATGTTGGAGTAATAAGTTGTGTGCTATGATTTTTATCGTTATTATCTGTGATTGGGATACTGCTCGGTTTGGATGTGTTGTGGCTTGCTGGTTCAGGGTTGTGTAGGCTCTATGATGTAGAACAATGGGGCAGATTTGAAAATTCTGGTTTGCGTTGTTTTGGGCTGCTTGTAATTGATGAATTGTGCACTTAAGAGGAGATTGCTGGGATTTGACCTATATCGGGGTGTATGCTGGTTACTGTTGTAAAGTTTGGTTCGGGTACACCCGTTACTAGCCCTGTTATTAAATTGATACTGACCCTTGCTTGGTCAATATGCTGGCTGTCTGGTACACTGGAAAACCCCACCAGTCCTAGGCCATCGAGCCTTATGTGTTGTGATTGTTTATTATACTGGTAGGGTACTGGTTGCCAGTACCAGCACCTGTGTTATACCCCTGTTTTTCTGATTTGCTGTGTTGCTTGCTGATTTGTTATACTTTCTGTCGAGAGAGTTGAAGCTGGGCCAGAAGTGATGACTAGCCCAGTAAAGGTTACTATGCGTTATAAAACCATATTAGGCCTTAAATGGACCTTTAAAAGTGAATAAAGGGACCTTTGGGCTTTTAAACAAATGGACCCTTAATGGACCAACAGATACTACGTAACAATAGTGGAAAAGAAGGATTATAAATAAATAAATAGTTCTAGGTATTTTTGGCTTGGGCCCTGTTTGGGCCAATTTGGGTATAAACAGATATTACACAAACGATGGCTCTACCCATAATATACTTAGTAACTAGACCCAAGGGAATAAAGGACCGAAAAAGATATAATATTGGAAATGACGACTAAAAGTTCGTGCAGCACGAGCTACTGCTACGATGCACGAGTATGGACTTCTGATCCCACAGGATTAACACCAAAACAAAGTATAAATAAAAATGGAATTCACTTGTGTTTATTTGTGTTTCTATATATTTTTTCATATACTTTCTATACTATGCGTAGCACCACTAGTATAACGTAAAATACACGACTTAGTCATATAATAGGATAGTTTATCAGGTACGACATCGTTAGTTAGCCAAGGACCTTAGGGATACTCGTAAAGATATAATTAAAATAATCAAGTATTTAGTATTGTATAATAACATGGTTAATTATGGACTAATTGAATATAATGTCTATATAATTGACAATGAATTATCACACACCACCGACGTAACTGGACTAAGTAAGATTATATATAATAGTATATATTGATCAATTTTTTTATATCACATCGAATACAAGATACATCTAATTACGTATGAAACACATCACACACGAATATGATTAAGTAAACATTTAAATAAAATAATATATATATTGATCAATTTCTCTATAAGCACAACATTAATACGCACATATAATTATTAGGATATTTTATTTCTTTTATTGATGTTCTGTAGAATATCGTCCTGACGTCATAGCTATTATAAGGGATAAAATGGACATATAGTTCACACCAAACTTTAATAAACGAATAAAAACATGAAATAACTTTCATACGCTCACTGTGCAGCCAGGACACTGCACAGGAGCTGGACTTAGTTAATATGTTAAATAATTGAGTTAGGAGCATCAAGGACGTCTCAACGCATAAACCTTTTTTTTATTAATCGCTTAGGGTCTGTTTGGCACATCCGAAATAGTGGAATAGAGTGCTATTCTATTCCACGTAAGTGACAAACAACATTTTAAGTTTTCGAAATAGTGCAAAATTTTGCTATTCTACTAAACCAACCAATAGGTGGTTTAGCGATTTAGCAATTGTGGAATAGCAATTAGTATTTGATTGTGTTGTATTATATTTAGTAATTAATAATATTTTATTATATATATCACCATGTTTATTATTTAATTTTATTATTATTGAATATAACACATATTATTATGTTATTATTTATTATTATTTTTATTTTTATTTTTATTTTTATTTTTATTTATTATTATTATTTTATTGTATTTTAATATTTCTTCATTACTATTATTATTAATAATAATATTATTATTGTTATTATTATTTATTATTAGTATTATAATATTTTATCATTATTATTATTTTATTATTATTTATGATAATTATTATATTATTATATATTTTATTATTATTCTTATTTATTATTATTATTATTTTATTAGTATTATAATATTTCATCATTATTATTATTTTATTATTATTATTGTTAATTTTATTATTTTTATTTATTCTGAAAAATAATGCATATTATTGTTAATTTTTTATATTATTTAGTTTATTATTGTTATCATTACTATATTATATCATAATCATTATTGTTATCATAATTATCAATATTTCTACTATTCTAATTAACACTTGCCAAACGATAATTTTGCTCTTCGGAATAGTCAAGAATACCATTCTTCTACTGCTCTTTCAAAATTACACTATTCTAATACTATTCTACTTTTACTACTATTCTTGTGCTATTCATTGATTTGCCAAACGAACCCTTAGTGAATCAACAACAAATAAACTGATAAAACCCCATTGTCAAAATAGGAGATTTAGTCGACTCGTATCCACTCGCGGGTGACGAGGCTACTGCTGACGACATCACCGCTGACACAAGCATGGTCGGATCAGAAGCCGCTCTCGGAGTAGAGTCTGCTCTGCGCTTTTCTCTATATCTCCCAGGTGCGGGTTTCTGGCGTTTATACCCTTGTCTAGGTTGTAGGAGATTTAGTCGACTCGTATCCATTTGAGGGTTTCTGGCGTTTATACCCCATTGTCAAAATAGGAGATTTAGTCGACTCGTATCCTTTTCTTTTACTTGAATTGAGGTACCAACAATTACCAACATAAGGTTCACCGGCCGCATAACTTGAACTGCCATACTATACTTGCATATCGATAACCAAATATCGAGATCAACTTGCATGTGCATGTCATCTACATTTTATATTGCACGTGAGATTCGATATACATATCGTATAGACTATTAACTACTTATAGGTAGAAGCGTATTTAATATTATATGTATTTCGTCGGGAGTGCTGAGAGTCGGGCCGGTGAACCTTAGATTGGATGTAGTCTGAGGGCATCGTGGTGAGTTTACGTGTCACGGTGTCTGACATAGCCTGTGGGGTATTCTCAACGGGATGTTCTTAAGGACATTCGACTAATGTTCACCAGCGAGTCCATCACTTGATGACTCGTAGTGCCATTCGAGAGTTTTATTATCAATCTACATACTATCTATATACTAATATTATATTCTTCCTTTGAGTGAATAAGGCCAGCGTCTCAGTTTTAGAGTGCGTGCCATATGTGAGGTATTGGAGCTATTCCGTTATTTGTTATATTATTTATTAGCTGATATTACGAGATCTCCTAATTTTCCAAGGGCTTCCTCCTTTGGCCCCTGGTTGGTACAGAGGAAGTGTGGGGCTCCCTTTTGGCCCCTGGTTGGTACAGAGAGTTCCCATTTTATTATTATTCTCTCAAACGGGTAGTCGGTTCCTTAATTTTCGTATGGCAACTAAGGCCGATTTTCTTCTTTAGTTTTTATACTTGGTGAGGTAGGCACATGATTCATTTTGGAACTAATGAGTGTGTGTTGTTCGAAGCCGCTCATATTGCCCAGGGCATTTCGTTCTGGAAACTCAGAATTCATTTTAGGTTACGAGGGCTGCTGTATAGTGCCCCAACCCTAAGGGGCGAATCATGTTGTCCTACATATTGGGATTTTGTTTCTGGGCCTTTGATATAAATCTTCATACTATATGTATACTTACTATTCTATCAGATTCTTTTGGGTTTCTTTCACGACTCTATTCTTGTACTTAGATCACTTTAGTCTGGTTATTTTTAGAAGTATGGTAATTTCATTAAAAGTGAAATAACTAATTAGGTTAAAAAGTGTATAAATTAAATATCAAGTGTTGGCTTGGGTTCCACCTTAGAGAAATGTATAAACTCAAAGGTTGGACCTTAATCCGCACTGAGATTTATATCTCACGTTTCCACGGTGGTTGTGGGGTCCAGGTGAGGAGTTCTTTTGCTGTCCCTGAGGAGCGCGCTAGGATGGAGTTTCCCCGGCGTCTTTCGTTTTGATAGTTCTTCCTTTGATTATTTTCCAGTTTCTTGCTAGGTTAGTTATTGTAGTAGGTTAGCGAGGATCGGTCCCACGTCATTTGGTGAGATCGTCCTCTTATGTATGTATCTTTATTTTCTTTGCTTTCGCTGTACCCTTTGTAAATAGAAATTAATAAAAGATGACTTTTGAATATCTATGTATTGTGTACATGGTGAGTGTGTTGTTCCTTTATTTAAATAAAATTTGTTAAATTTATCCCGTATCTATAATAATCAATCAAGCCTTTTGTGTACTTGTAAATAAGTACACGTGGCGAGATTAACACTCCTAAACTATTCATTATTTCTGGAGTGTGACACCCTCCCTTTTTAATATCCCCTCCATTTTCATTAATGAGAGTTTCGAGAGCACATGCTTAGAGTCTGCTCCACGCCGAAAAAGAGAAAGGGAAGGAAAGAAATGAAAAGGAAGTGAAGAGAAGGGAATGAAAGTTGCTATATCTCAAATCAGAAGGTAAGAAAATTTATTGTTTGGATGTAAAGATTTAACCTTCGGATCTCTTTTCTTCTTTTCATTGATACTTCTTAATCAGGTTACATTTAATTTGTTCTCTAATTTTTCCTTGCTTCACTCTCAATAATTATATTTGGAGCACATCCTTAGTAATAAGGCTGAAAAGTAAGAAATACCATTAATTATATTTTACTGTACTAAGAGCATCTTCATTTTAGAAACTCTTAGAATTTCTAAATAATTGCCACATCAGTTTAGAAACTAGTGGTTTCTAAACTCCACATTCCTGAAATAATAATTAGAGTTTTTTAATTGTCACATCATCCAATTATATGAGA
>CAXKVX010000565.1:0-120921 GCA_964058865.1 Eleocharis quinqueflora
GTATCAAGATGGCTGGACGTCTACACAACATCGGGTTTATCAGCATTATTCTGACCAGAGAATACTGACAAGGGGTGGACAACAGTTGGAGTTGCCATTCATCACACAACAAAGCTATGAAGAAATTTGTAGGTCAGGCCTCCAACACTTGCACATCGGGTTAATTATGATTAGGTTGTACACTTTACATCGCAGAAACGCAGGCGTCAACGCACTGGTTGCTATTCGAGACACCAGATGGGCGGATGACAGATCAATTATTGGCACAATGGAAATGGACCTAGCAGCCGGTACCCAATTGGCTTATCTTGCACCCAATATCATGCTTAGTATAGCAGATTTCTTTAACCATATCCAATTAGTTGTCCAAACTCATGGATATGAGAATTGGCAAGCAGGCGAAAGTAATTTGCTGTTAACAAGATCACTGATTGGTAGATTATCAAATACTAGTTACACTAGTTTCAGATATAACGTACAAAGGGTATTTGACTATTTGGCTAGTAGAGGTGTCCAGGCAATCTCCGGTCAATCACACACAACTGAAAGTTTACGGGGTTTACAATGGGTTATTAGACCACCCAGTGTAGCAGAAGTACAACATCCTCAAGAAGCTATCATTCGTACACGATCAGACAGTTCAGTGCTGTTAAAATTCAAGAATTATTCTGCTACAAAGCCAAATGAGGAACCATCAGTTGGTGTAAACGATGAAGAGCAGCTATATGATGATGAAATTACTCAAGAGATTGCCCTAGTACTATTCGTTAACGTGTAAGATGATGAAGAAAACAATGAGGAAGAAGACACATATTGGGAGTCTATCAAGCTAACGGCCAATCTAGCCGAAGATATAGAAGAAGAACCTATATGGGATAACGAACCTATATGGGACCAAGATGAAAATGATGAAGAGGATTTCGTGAATCCTTTCGCGAAAGGTGGTGGGAATGACGATGAAAAATTAGAAACAGAAACAGTATACGTTTTAGGCCAAGACCCAGAAACTGATTATCCAATCCTAAAACAATTCCTTGATAAACCTACCACACAACACAGTTTTATCATCCTCAGTAACTTCCAATTACAACATACCACCTCAGCCAACTATGGGATTAAGAAATTATCCACCAGGAGGTCTTAGAAATGATAATGAGGCAGGAGGTAGTGGAGGATATATGCAAAGACCCAGAGGCTTACCCGGAGGTATCGGGAGACATCAGAATGAACAATGGAACTTGCCCACAGCAATGCAAGAACAAGGCGCGATGTTAGTTCTACCAGAAGACATTGGCCTATACAACGATGTGATATCCAGATGGGAATCCATAACTCTAAATCTAATAAGTGAGCGAAACTTTGATAGTAACAAAACAAAAGTACAATTCATCGAGAACTTATTAGGTGAAGTCGAGAAGAAGATCTGGATACAATGGCGTATGGCGTTTGAGGCTGAGTACTTAAACTTAGAGGCCATAGCTGATGATACGCAGAACGTTATTTCACAAATAAGAAGAGTCCTGATATTAGAAGATCCATACCAAGGGACTACAGATGAGCAGGATCGCGCGTATTAAGACCTTGAGAGATTATCATGCGAACATGTAAAGGACCTATTTCTTTACATGAATGATTTCAAAGTTCTAGCGGCGAAATCGAGGAGGATTTACCTATCTCCCGAATTATCTGAGAAGTTCTTTAGGAAAATGCCGCCACTTATAGGGAAAGAACTCGAAGAAGCTTTCAAAAAGAAATTTCCTGGCAACACAATTGGGGTAATTCCCCGGATACACTTCTCCTATCAATATCTAGCCGAAATGTGTAAGAAGGCTGCATTACAACGAAGTCTAAAAGACTTAACAATTTGTAGTAAAATACCCATTCCTGGTTACTACCAGAATAACAGAAATAAGTATGGATTGAGGAAAGCCAAAAACTATAAAGGAAAACCCCATGATTCACACGTAAGGGTTTTCAAGCGAAAACATTCGAATAGGGTTAGAAAGTGTAAGTGCTTTATCTGTGGCAAAGAAGGTCACTTTGCCAAAGATTGCAGAAATAAAAACGGCAATCTAGTTAGAGCAGCGGTCATAGAAAACCTTGATTTACCAGATGACCTGGATGTTGTCTCTGTTGATCTCAACGAACCGGACAGTGATGCTATTTGCAGTGTATCTGAAGGAGAATCCGGTAGAACTGAATATCAAGTACGTACGGCAATAGAAGATTTACCATTAGAAACAAACTTGATGTTACAAATAACTGATTTCGGGTGGAGGAGTAAAATACAATTACCCGAAAACCAAGAAAAATGTGAGCATAGCTTTAATGATACAGAAGTCCAAAGCAGTTGCAGCTTCTGTAAACTTACCATTAAACCGGAATACGGTAAAAGATGTGAAGAATGTGGTTTACAAATCTGTTCATTATGCGCCCCGTTCTATTTCGGGATACAAGTTAAACCAAAGGTTTCCTTACAATCGAGACCTTATAACAATAAAGATGCACTCATTAAAGAATTAACAAATTACATAGTGTATCTTGAGGGTGAAAATGAAAGGTTAAAACAAGTGTTGAGAGAACAGGAACTAGTCAAAGATTTGACAAACGATTTTAACAACCTCTCTACACAAGAAAAGAATAAAGAAAAGATAGAGGTAGAAGATGTAACGAAAGATGAAACGGCAAACGTTCTATTCGAAATTGATGAATCATCTTACAAAGCCGAAACCTCTACACCACACCATGAAAAGAAAAGAATATTCAACCGACTATACAATCTGATAGTTACGTTTGAAATCCCAAACGTAAAACCATTTGAAATAAGAGCTATCTTGGACACCGGTGCAACAAATTGCTCAATTGATCAAACAGCAATTCCAGAAGAAGCTCTTGAACCTAGCCCATACCCTGTTCAAATCACAGAAGTTAATTCAACCCAAATTGCGAATAAAAAGCTGAAAGGAGGACAAATGATTATTGGAGAAAATAAATTCAGGATCCCTTTTACATATAGCTTTCCAATGGGTATGCAAGACGGTATCCAAATGTTGATAGTATGCAACTTCATAAGATCGATGCAAGGCGGTCTTAGAATCGAGGGCAATGTGATTACATTCTATAAAAATGTCACAATTGTTCAAACCACAACAGAAACTGTTGCCCACACAGTTGCAATTGATGAATTGGGATTAGACGAAATCGAATATATAACAATTCAGGATGCGTTATATCATCAGTCCTTAATCACAAATCCCAAATTTGAGAAAAGATTCAGTAGCCTGTTATTAAGGCTTAAAGAACAAGGCTTTATCGGGAATGATCCTCTTAAACACTGGCAGAGAAACAAGGTCGTGTGTAAATTAGATATAATTAACCCGGACCTTACAATAGAGGATAAGCCGCTTAAGCATGTAACGCCGTTAATGAAGGAGCAATTTGATAGACATATCAAGGCGTTATTGGAAATTTGAGTCATTAGACCAAGTACAAGTAAGCATAGAACAATGGCTTTTATTGTTAATTCAGGAACGTCTATTGACCCGAAAACAGGAAAAGAAATTAAAGGCAAAGAAAGGATGGTCTTAAACTACAGAACGTTAAATGACAATACTCATAAAGACCAGTATAGCCTGCCTGGAATTAATACAATCCTAAAGAAAATAAGTAATAGCAGGATTTTCTCAAAGTTTGATTTAAAGAGTGGTTTCCATCAGGTTGCCATGAGTCCTGAGTCAATATCCTGGACAGCGTTTATAGTGCCAGGAGGATTGTATGAATGGTTAGTTATGTCATTTGGCCTGAAAAATGCCCCTGCAATATTCCAAAGAAAAATGGATAATTGCTTCAGAGGAACAGAGGCATTTATTGCGGTATACATAGATGATATTCTGGTATTTTCCGAAAATGAAGAAAAACACGCACAACACTTAGAGGTGATGTTAGACATATGTGAAAAACACGGTTTGGTCTTATCACCAACAAAAATGAAGATCGCAGTACCAGAAATCGATTTTCTAAGAGCTCAAATAAATCGTGGAAAAATCAAGCTCCAGCCGCATATAATAAAAAAGATTGTCAATTTTGATATTGAGCAACTCAAAGAAAAGAAAGGTCTTAGATCATGGCTTGGGATATTAAATTACGCCAGATCTTACATCCTGAAACTAGGAGTTTTACTAGGACCTCTCTACTCGAAAGTCAGTCCACACGGTGATAAACGCTTGAAAGCCTCAGATATTGATCTTATCAGAAAAATTCAGGAATTGGTCCATAATTTACCGAATCTGACCTTCCCACCGGAGGACGCTTATATTGTTTTGGAAACTTATGGGTGCATGGAAGGATGGGGAGGCGTGTGCAAGTGGAAACCCAGGAAACATGACCCTAAATCATCTGAAAGAATTTGTGCCTATGCTAGCGGAAAATTTGATGTTGTAAAATCAACGATTGATGCAGAGATACATGCTTGCATGGAGACCTTATCCGCAATGAAGATTCATTACTTGGATAAATCCGAAATCACTTTGAGGACGGATTGTCAAGCAATAATCAGTTTTTACAACAAGTCTTCATCTAACAAACCCTCGAGAGTTCGATGGGTAAAATTTGTTGATTTTGTAACAGGTACAGGCGTACAGGTAAACTTTGAACATATTGAAGGACGCTTGAACTCACTAGCAGATACTCTCTCTCGGCTAACGACATTAACTCTCAGCATAAAATGTCTAACAGACAACCAGGAACTAATGTTGGAGAAATTGGAACCAGTACTGGACGAACTAAGCAATGGAGAGAGAAACAATCAGTCAATACCGGAGGAACAAGTTCAGTCATTGCAAGAGAGAATCAAGAAAACCTTTCCACAGATGAGCAACATGCACATATATTCAAAGATCTCAAAAGGCCAAACCAGAATTTTGAATCATACCAAGAGATCGCACAAAGATTGTCCAACACCAAGAAACTGCAGGTGCGAAACTCCTTGGTAGACATACGATAGTTAGTTTCAATTATTGCGCGTGAAGAAAAATACTATAAGCCATATCAACGCAGTGATTGTATTTTAACTGATAACTACTGGGAACTTAAGGAGCAACTTGAAAAACTAAAAAGAATTGAAAAAGATCTTGAGTTCATCCTTGAGTCCAATGTAAAAATGTAGAGTTTTAGGAAGCTATGGTGAGCCTCTTTTATTTTTGAGTCCAAAAATTCAGTAGTAGTTCATGAGCTGCTGAATTAGTGTGAAATAAATTAAGGTTCAGACTGGCAGGATCCTACGGGTAACTGCTGTCTTTTTAGGTTGAGTCTATTATACATTATGTGTTTTCTTGCTTTTATTTTGCAAATGAAGCCCCTTTACAGATGGACGGACACAAGTTCTACAAGAATGGGTTACAGGTGGATGAATTGGAGCCGTTCACCAGAAGTTTGCTTTATCTTGAGTGGAGTGTAGTGCTCAATTATATGAGCACCTTTTACTTTATTTTGAGTAGAGTGTAGTGCTCAATTATATGAGCTGTTAGCTGAGTCACCCACTCACTTTTGTTATCTTTTGCTCAATTATATGAGCACCTTTGTCCTTTGTCTGAGTGGTTAGATTAGTCACCCACTCACTTTTGTTGTCTTTTGAGACAGAGTATTGTGGACATCAATTTATTCACATGTCGATGGGGCCCAATGAGCACCCGATGTGATAAATTAGAATCCAGACTCTTGAGTCTCTTAGCTTATAAATACCTTGTGTATTCAGAGTTGCAGGACACGCTGAGAACCAGCAAGTCTTACTTCTCTAAGTTTGACGATATTAATAAAATTCCACTTTTTCCTTTAATTCTTGTTCATATTCCGCAAATACCTTTCTTACTCTCCCGCATCCGTCGTGATCTGTGAAGTTTGAAAGCTGAGATCCTGAGATCGTACCCCAACCTTGTATCAGAGCTTAATTTTTGGTTAGTATCCTTCATGGCTTTCTAAATTCTTTCATAATTTCTAGGAAAACAGGGATGGAACGGTGAAAATTCTAATTAAGTTGAGAAGGGAAAAGAGTTAATTAATACTGAAAAGCTTGAAGTTTAGGAGACGTGTACTTAGTATAGGCGATAAAGGGGGAAAAGGACCCAAGGGAGGAGAATAGTACCATTACATTCGTAATATTAAGAAGGCACCCAAATGAATGGCTAGAAAATTTCAATCCAACGGTTTTAAAAGCATGAAGCACGAGATCCATCTACTTCATGAAGCACGATAGCATCTCTATATATATATATATATATATATATATATGAGCAAAGCTAAAATAATATACATAAAACACCCCCTTTCGTACTATGCATATATCTGGTGCTCAATAAATTAAGATTTAAGTTGCTCAATAAATTCTTCACATCAAAATATTGTAGGAAATCAAATTTTGTGATTTTTTAGAGCTTTCTTGCTATTTTTTAAATAATTTTTAAAAACATGAAACCCATTTACTTCCATGAAAAAAACACTACAAATAGCTGATCTGTAGTTCTGTACCAGTAGATAGGTTACAGCTGCTTGATCTGGTATAATGCTAACTAGGCCTGTAAAATGAACTGATAACAAGCATGCTAGGCCTTGTCATCCCTTACATATTGGTTTTACAGCTTTCTAGTGCTTTACTGTCATTTAATTTTAACATAAATACAGCAAACTTTTTGCTTTTCCTATCTTGAGCTATAACCAAAAGTAGCCAATCTGTATACTTCATTGTGATTTGACTTTTTAGGAGCATACGAATTTTATCTTGTTCCAAATCTCTTAGCATCTATACTTTGGATTTTTTTTTTTACTTTCATAAATTTAGTACTTGAATGTTGAAGCCCTAATTGATGAGCTTTGGTCTGATCCAACTTTACATGAAATAAACATCAATGTGTAATTACAAAAGTTTACAAGGTTCTGTTTGTAAAATACATCTCTGTCAGCATTTGGGCGTATATTATTTTGAAGATAATTTTCCATTGATCATATTTCTCATTGTTTGTTTATATATTGAATTGTACTGGTCACTTGGTGCAACAATATATTCATTTGAGTATTTTTTTTTCCTGTGTTGTTGTAGTTGAAATCAATTTGGTACAATGAGGTATTTTATGAATTTTACTATTTCCCCTCATTTGCATATTTTCTTTGACTCCCAGCTGTTAGAAATTATCTAATTTCCTGGTATTAAGACCGTTACTTGAACAACTACCTAATTAGCCAACCATGTGGTACCATACAACCATAATATCTTTTCTTTTAGGCAGCTCATCATCATAAATAATCTTAAATAATAGCATGTACTTGGTGAAATAGTAAACATTTGATTGTATGTCACTCTCCCCGTAACTTTCATATAGGGATTAAAATGAATTTTGTTATACAGATCGAATTGAATTTAATATACAAATTTGGAAATAACTCGAATAAGTGGGTAAGATTCATATACATCTGAAATCAATATTATTTGCTTGACCCCCTAATATTGTGACGTGATTTTTTATTGATTGCAATATGGTTGGGTTATTTTCAAATATAAAACTTAAATATGCAAGTTATCATGCACTTTGTAGGTATTTCATAAACAGCTACTCAATTGCTATGGATGTTAGCGTAGAAGCGGATGATTCACTGGCCACTTGGGACAATTTTGAGTTTGGAGGTGATGAGATTTGAGGAAGAAAGAAAAAAAAATATTTGTGTACAGGGTATCTTAATGTTTGTAAATGGGAAGCTCAAACTTCTATTTGTAAAAAGGCTGAGCTCTCATATAAGGCTCTTAGAGCTAAGGCACAAGGAATCTGGTAATGTAATATACTGATTTATGTCAAACTTCTATGTTAATGAAAGCCTATGGGTGTATCAGAAAATTATGAATTCTACTTAATTGTTCTTTAGTTTCTTATTCTCTCTCATAACAATTATGATCATGTTACTTTTCTACTGACAAAGAAAAAGACTGCAGTGTTAAATACTAATCAATTATTTGTTGACATGATTGGCAATTCAATACTGGCTTTCAGAAAGAAGAAGATTGCCATAGCTTACCAAAGCAGAAAACATAAATATTAATCAATTATTTATAAGTACAACTATTATGTTATCCCAATTAGTACCAGCATATGAAGGAATTCCCAAAATACAGTAGGTAATCAAATCTAACATCTAGCTTGCCTCGGAAAAGGAGTTGTACATCCTCTCGATGTATTCCTTGGCTCTTGTATCAATGCTCTTTCCTTCTTCTACAATGATCACATATACAAAAGTCGGGTTCTGGCTTCTCGTTTCAGCAAACTGCATGGATGTTTTGGTCGTCTGAATTTCCGTGGATTTTTTCTCTGGCACAACTTTGGTCTTGGCAGTGCTCATGCTTGCTTGTTAAAAGAAGTATTTTGCAAATACTATGTTGGAGTAAAGAGAAGGTTGCTTGATTGCGGTTTGATGGAGAACGATAGCAAGGGGTTTCTACTTATACACTATGATTGATTGATTGATTGATTGATTGATTGGTCAACATTGTTGAAGAAACTTTGGTAGGGTCTAGAGTATGGTGGGTTTTTTTGAATTTTTGGTCAGTTCTTATTATTGTTTTGTCTTTACATGTTCATTTTCTGTTATGGTATAGCTGCTACTGCATTCAACTTTCTACGAAAGTTCGTTATTGGTTGATGTAAACACTTGTTTTTGTTTCAATTACTTATTTTTTACTTCATGTTTTGCGATAGGAAAGTTCTCAGGCATTACATGTGTAGGGTTGTTCGATTTCATACTTGTAAGCCAAGTATCTGTGAAAATCTGAAATATGTTGAATTGTACTTGTTTTTCTTTGGGAACTGGTCAACATTGTGTGTAGTCTTCTTTTGCCCTTTTTATATTTGAGGGCATTCAATCGTGGATTCCCTCCAAATTTGGGATCCGTATCTGCTGCTCTTTTTTATAAGAGCAGGGTTCTGCTCTCTTTCATCTCGATCGTTCAATTTTGATTGGACCGTCTGCAGATGAAAATCAAGAGAATTGTATATTTTATAAATTTTAGATCTAAAAATTTAATGGTCCAGATCAGAAGAACAGGGTCCTGCTAAATAAGAGCAGCGGATACGATTCCCCAAACTTGTGTCAAAAGTTCTATTGAGTTCTTTTATTGCGAATAAATTCAGAGTGCACTAGCATTTGGATTCCCCATATATAAATTCCGATGAGTTGCTTATGGCATTTAGGAAAAATATTAAGTATGATTAGTATATTTTTTTTCTACAAATTTCGACAGTGCTCGTCGGAATCGTAATTAGTTTTTTATTATTGTCGCAAGCCATCAAGCTGTAGATATTCGAGTCTACTTTCATTCTGTGGAATCTGATTTGTGATCGGAAGAATGTGCATCTAAAATTTGGCATCATATTCAACTTATGTCTTAATTAGTGATTTTTATCATGAGTTTGCGTTAGAATCAATTTTGAGTCGCTCGTTTCTCCGATCACAAATCAGACTCAATGCTATGGAAATAGACTCAGATATCTATAGTTCCATGACTTGCGACGATAAAAAAATACTAATTACAGTCTCGACGAGTGCAGCTGAAGTTGTTACATAAACTTACCTAAATACAATCCAACTCATGAATTAAAATATTAATATTTTTAATAATAAAAAATTCAACGTTCAAAGTTTGAAAAATATCGTTATGTTTGACCTAAAAAAAATAGGAATAACATTTATGACCCTGTATTCAAATCTTTGGCGATAATAACCTTACTTTAATGTTCACGTTCACGTGTTATCTAGACTCATGTGTTCAGAGATACTTAAAATTTTTTTGTATGAATTTATAAGTACATCTAAACGCATGCGTCTAGATAACACACGTGAACATGAACGTTAAAAGATAGGGTTATTATTGCAAAAAAAAATTAAATCTAAGGTCATCAAGCTTTTAAAAAACGGAGTTTAAACTTCAGTTAAACCGGTTTAACAGGAAAAACTTGTCATGGCGTTAAGTTTTCAGGAAAAAACGTTTTTAACTGGTTTTCTGCAGTTTAACGATTTTAACTCCGTTTAAACCGTGTAAATCCGTTAAAATCCGTTAAAATCAGGTCGTTTTAACGCCATTTTTTATTTTTTTATTTTTTTATTTTTTTTATTTTTTTATTTTTTATTTGTGTTTTTGCTGGATGCTTACTGTAATGTACTTGGTGATTTGTCAACTTGTTGAATTAATTTAGTTTTTCAATTTTTGTTTACTATTTTATTAACTTGGGATTAGTTATTGTGAGCTTAGTCGGGTAGTTACTAGTGTTATGATGATGTGTTGATTGTTTGGGTACACTGGTCTTGTGTGTTATATTGATGCTGGCATGAGATATTATTATGTTGGTACAACTTACGCAATTGGATAGTGGAGGTTATAAAAAATACACATTTCAAAATAAAATACATTCTAAATTCTAATTATTAAACATATCATATAACATCATTTATATTTTTAAACAATGAAAAATGCAGCAATGCTAATAATAATGTTAAATATATTATATAATATATAGTTACATAGAGTCATACATATGACAAAAGTGTGTATGTTTGCACCATAATTTGGTCTAAAATAAATAAATAATAGACAAAAAATGGTTGGCCGTTTTTTAATTGAACTTCCGTATAATTCCATTTTAAGGTTAAACCGTTAAGCGACCACCTCACCGTTAAGGGCCGTTAAACGTTTTTTAAAAGCTTGAAGGTCATACATATTATTCTTACTTTTTTTTAGGTTAGACATAAAGAAAATTCAAACAATTATAAAAAAAAAACGATGGCTTCTGCGTGGAAAACTCAAATTTCAATAGGCCACTGTTCGCAATCCGGCCTTTTGGATTTTCCAAAAGGCCGCTGTTCGCAACCCTGGCTTTTTGAATTTTTCAAAAGGCCGCTGTTCGCAATCCCGGTCGTTTTTATTTTTCGCGCTTTTGCTCCACTCTTTTTGTTTTATTTTCTTTTATTTATTTAATTTCTATTAATAAAAAAAACTGCAAAAGTTCTATTGAGTTCTTTTACTGCGAATAAATTCAGAGTGCACTAGCATTTGGATTCCCCATAATTTCCCATGAGTTGCTTATGGTCTATTTATGTTTCTTTTTAGTGTAACTATTTGAGTCTTGCTTTCAATTTTTCCTTAGTAAACACCATGCATGATGTACAGGTCTAACTTTCTTAACTAAGGAAAAATGTGATGCAGTTCACTTCTTTCCAAAGGAAACATATTAGAACAACTGCAATGAAAGTGTGAGTAGTACATATCCAGCTTAAATGATGAGCAACTATTCATCTCTTTATTTTTATTTTTTTAGAAAACTTTGCATCTCTTTATTAATCAACTATAATTGATATATGTCAATTAAAAATATAGAAATATTAACTATCAAGTTCAATTGTTGTGTATGCAAACCAACATAAGTATATAGAAAATGTTATAATTATTAGTTAATATTATGTATTTTCAATTAACACATATGTAATTATAGTTGACAAATAAAGAAATGGTCAACTCTCCATCCAAAAAGAGATGGACGCTTAAGGTTTCTCCTTCTGAATAGCTAGCTAGCAAAACTATGCGTAAATACTATGATTTGTAAAATCAAATAAAAATAATAAATTTATTAAGAGCATTCTCATATCATGTATTATGGAAAATTTATTAAATCATTATCAGAATTTTGATTATTAACATTGTTAGATATGTTTATTTGTGTGACAAAATCACTTTCACGGAAATAAATTTTTTTTGCATGAATTTACTACGGAACAAACTATGAACAGAAAAATTGTTTCTTTGCACAAAAATAGTCTTTGTTTCCAGGAAATTGATCTATATCTTGGGTTTTTTTCGGTTTGCTTTGCATAACCTCATGCATGTGGTTTAGATATATATTTTATTGGTTAGGTTGTGTTTAATTAGGTTGGCAAAATTGAATTTGGATTACTTTTTTGTTTAATAAGTATTGCGTTTATAGGTTGATTTAGATAAGTATTTAATTTGATTGCTAGGAATGCTAATTTTAGAATTTTAAATTGTGACTTTGTATTGGAGGTATCTAGAGAGTACAACAACAACAACAACAACAACAACAACAAAAATTTATTCTCAAATAAATTGAGGTAGATTAGAAATGAAATTCAATCTGAAATAAAAAATCAATATAAATAATACTAATATAATAAATAATAAAAATAGTAAAAATAGAAAGTATAATAATAATGATAATAATGATAATGATAATGATAATAATAATAATAATAATAATAAATTATTCTACAAATCATAAGTTTAGATTAAAGTCATACGTCGTTAATCCTCGGCTAAAGTAGTACAACTATAACACTACTAAATTTTAGTCTGTCGTGGTTTTGGTATGTGGATTGCTGACTTTCATGCACTTCTATCTGACGTCCAACTCTTTGGATCCATGCCTTTAAGTCTCTTTTTACAGCTTCATCTTATGTCAATTTCAGTCAACCGCTACCTCTTCTCATGTTTTCAACACGACTTAAAACTCCACTACATATTGGTGCATCAGAAGGCATCCGTTGGACATGCTCATACCATCTCAAACGATGTTGAACAAGTTTCTCTTCAATCGGTGCAACCCTGACCTTGTCACGTATATCATCATTTCTAATGTGATCCCTTCTTATATGCGCACATATCCACCGTAACATACGCATCTCTGTCACACTCATTTGTTGTATGTGTTGCCCCTTTAGTAGCCCAACATTCTGCTCTATATAACATTGCAGGTTTGATCGTTATCCTATAGAACTTGCCTTTCAACCTTTGTGGGACCTTTTTGTCGTAAAGGATGTCAAATGCTTGTCGTCATTTTATCTAATGCGCTCTTATTCTATGGCTGACATCCTTCATCAATCTCGCCATCACTCTGTAACATCGATCTCAAATATCGGAAGATGTTTCTTTTAGGCACTACTTGTTCATCTAAACTGACATCTTTATCTTCGGATTGAACGTCGCTAAACTCGCACTTCATATACTCAGTCATATTACTACTAAGTCTATAACCTTTTGATTCTAAAGTCTTCCTCCACAACTCTAATTTTTTTACCCACTCATAACTTACTTTCGTCAATTAGGACCACATCGTCCGCAAAGAGCATGCACCAAGGGATATCTCCTTGTATACATTTCGTGATTTCATTGATCACTAAGGCAAAGATATAAGGGCTCAAGACTAACCCTTGATGTAATCATATATTAGTGAAAAAAGTCATCAGTCTCGCAGTCACATGCTCTAACACTAGTCACAATATTATTGTATATATCCTTGATAAGGTTGACGGATTTTGCTAGAACTTTCTTCTTTTCAAGTGTCTATCACATGACATTCCTCGGTACTTTGTCATACGCTTACACCAAGTCGACGAATATCATGTGTAAATCATTCTTCTGCTCTCTATATCTCTTCGTCAGTTGTCTTATCAAGAACCAAACTGGTTTTTCGTAACGCTTGTGGTCTTTCTTAAATGATGCTCAATCACTCTCTCCCAAAGCTTCATTATATGGTTCATAAGCTTGATTCCTTTATAATTAGTACAACTTTGAATATCTCATTTATTCTTGAAGATGGATATTAATATACTTCTCATTCACTCATCCAACATTTTGCTTGACCTAAAGATGTTGTTGAACAACTTAGTTAGTCATTCTACATTTATGTCTCTAAAACATCTTCACACCAAGATCGAGATGTTATCAGACTCTAAAGTCTTACCTATTTTCATTCTTTTCAAAACCTTCTTGAAATATAACTAGCTTTCAAAAGTATTAGATTTTTTATTTTTAAATAAAACACCACTTGGTTATAAATTTGGTCCCTAAAAGTTCCAAAGCTCACTCAAATTTTCTAATGCACATAAAATGGTTCTACATTTAATATTCATTAAAAGAATGATATTTTTCACTATCAATACATCATTTTTGGAGCTAGTACTAATGAAGATATAGTTATAAAAATATAAATAATTTGAAAACAATCACCCAATTTCGCCACTTAAAATAAGAAATAAAATATAGTTATGCTTGTATTTGCACTGTATAATACATATATTATTGTCTTAATAATTAAGTTATTGCTTTGATTTCACTATCATAATTTTGATTATTAACGTGGTTAGATATGTATTTTGTGTAGCAAAACCACTTCTACGGAAATAATTTTGTGTTTGAATTTGACAAAAAATTATTTCTTTCCGCATAAATAATTTTTGCTTCCACAAAAATAATCTAACTTCTCAAATATTTCTCTCTTCCATGAAAAAAACACTACACGCAAAAATACTCCAATCTTTTTAGCGGGAAAGTTCCCTCCAAAACTTCACAGAAGTTATATTCTATCTATTACTCTTTCTCTCTCTTCTCCAAAATTTTAACAAGTCCCCTTCTCTTCCTTCTCATCATTTCTTCTCTCTTTGTTCTTGATCCCTTCTCTTCCTTTCCGTAGAAATTTCAATAGAGTCTCATTCTCTTCCTCTTCCTCACCTAACCGTAGAAATAACGGTGGAGACTGCTAGCTCCCTCTTTCTGCTCCAACTCATTTATCTAGTAGAGATTTTTTTGTAACGAAGAAAGATTCAGTGTAAGTGCTTCTTTCCGCTGTAAAAGCTTATTTTTGTTAATGGGATTTTTTATATTTTCATTTCTGAAATATTTTTCATAATGAGTGCTTATCTTCATATGTAGATATCAAGTCTTAAAATTTTACGACAGTGTGGTATTGTTGGTAATGTTTGTAGCAATTTTAAGTTTTGAACAATTTTTTGTATTATGTAAAATTACATAGTCAAATTTTGGATACATGTTTATTTTATATTTTGTGCAGTTTACAACGTGTAATTTTGATGCTACTCGCTTGTAATTAGTATTATGACAAATAAAAGTTGGTTAATAAATTTTGTGCAGCAATAGTAAAACTTATTGATAGAATAATGGTTCTACTGACAAAAATAATATATTTACTTATAAAAAATAATATATTACTGACAAAAATAATGGTTCTACTGACAGAAACAATATATTGATGAAAATAATGTTTCTATATTTCTTAAAAATACGCAAATAAATAATAATTATGTTGATAATACAATTATTTCCGTTGGTCACTTTTGAATCATTTCAATGCAAACACCATGGAAATGTATAATGCTAATCATGAAAATAAAAACAAACGACCTCATAAGCAAAATTATTTTCATGAAGTTATTTTTGTACTTAGCTCCACAGAAAAAAGAGTTTTTCTATGGTATTTCACGAAAAATACTTTTCATGAGGAGGGTAGTTTCATGAATTCATTTCCATAATTATTTCACGAAAAAGATACATTTCTCATCCTTATTTCCACGAAACAACTATTTTCCTTTTCACGTTAATAACCAAAATTTTGATAGTATTTATACGTAGTCTGGTACCTTCTACATCTGTTTTTGTATGTACAGATGAATAATATTTCACAAGAAAAACTAAAATCATAATTGGATTTATATCTCTTATATATAACGGATTTCAATCTTTCTCAGTTCAAATTAATAATTATGACCAGTTTGGCTATCATGTTTAAGATTGTTTTGGCTTAAGACTTTTTTGTTTTACAGGTCATTGGACTTGTGATTCTATATAGGTTTCGGATTTCTTTTTTTATTTATTCAGATTTATGGGTCGGAATGTCGGATTATTATATTTTTAGTTTCAGAAAGAAAAAATCGAAATAGGTTTTAATGTCGCACCTGGGGATTTATCTGGTTTCATAGTCTGAAACGAGGAATTTCCGAGAAATATACAGCATCTAAACTAACATATCAGAAAACCTAAGAGGCTACAACAGATTCTGGTTTGAAAGATGAGAAACAGAATCAGATACTTCTAAATATACGCAACATCACAGTCAAGGTCAAGATGCGCCGAAAACAGAATCAGTCTTGACTGTTTACAAGGGAACTGCGAAGTCACGTGTAGACATGCCTGAGAAACGCGTGGTTGGTGGGGAGAATCGTAGTAGCACTGTACCAGATTTTACTTTAGACTTGCGTACCGGTTTAACGAAGGTGAGACTTGGTCGTATAATGTAAGTACTTCAGGAATCAGGACTCAGGAGTCATTAGTGGAAATTATATATACATATATAAATTATATCTCGACCCTCGTTCCTATTCATTTTTCTCTTTTGTCTCATTTTTATTTTATCTTATTTTTTTTTAATTTATTTTTTCTCTTCTAACTGTATATTTTTTCTTTCTTTTTTTTACTTTATCGATGAAAACAGTAAAAACATCGCTGAATCAATGCTTTGCATCGATGAGTTGGTGAAAAATATTGATGAAATGCTGCTTTGCATCGATGAATCGATGAAAATCATCAATGAATGTCAGGTATGCATCGATGAATCGATGAAATTCATCTATGAGTTGGTGAAAAACATCGATGAATCGATGAAATGTTACTTTGCATCGATGTCTTTCAAAAAATTATTGATATTAAATGGATTAAAGATATTTTAGTGTATATTCATTTAAAAACTATTATACTCCATAAGTTTTAACTTAAATGATGATACTTATATGTATTCATATCTATATCAGGTGTTAAAATAATATTTTTATTTTTTTTCTATTATCGATATTAAACTGATTATAGATATTTTATATTATTTGACATCTGTCACTCTTGTTGGATTCACATTTCATCATTCTGTTTGTTGATTTTGATAGTCCTTTTTGATCAAATCTTGGTCATATGTGTAATAACTTTAATGGTTAATTTTATTCAAAGAATCTTTTGCATTAAATTTTGCAAAATATTTTCAAATGATAGACTTTACATAAATTGTGTAATAACTTTAATGGTTAATTTTATTTTCAGATGAAAAATTAAAGTTAACTTATTTTGAATCATGATGAGCACATTTCTATTTCAAATTAAGAAAACATAATACTTGTCTTAATTAAAAACAGAAATATAATTGTGATATATATATATATATATATATATATATATATATATATATATACATTTCACCCTTAAATATCATGTCTTCCAAAAAACTTTTAAGCCTACAAAGTTCAAAATTTGAAATTTGTAATTTTCTTAAAGGATCATATTTTAACATTTTTATATCACATAGATTCAAAAGTTTCAATTTTCCAAAACTTGATGCCTTCATTTCAGTCATTTTCGTTACAAAACAACGTACTAAATTTTGCAATGATAATGCATAAAATTTAACTTTTTAATTGTCAAACCAACCCTTAAACTTTTCTGCAGCATACTTGTTATTTTTACTAATCGGGTCATTTTGCTTTCTTGTTTTATACAAACGAGATTTGCTAAGAATATATATAATGTATCTTGTTATTCTTAAACAAAATAAGATTATATAAATATTACTTTTGGCAATTTTGACCTTCTCTTAATGTTGTCCTTTGATCTTTTGATTTTGGATTTAGAATTTTAATTATATGATCATATATTTTCTCAATTACTTCTCACTTTATTTCATTCTGAATAAAGTAAAACTTACTTCCAATCTTCTTTTGTTGTCTCATTTCTTCAACTTGATCAAACGTGGAGATAGTTACACGATCGCGGAAGCGTCTTCACGTCGTCTTTCCCGACGAGTCTTTCCAAACGATTCAGAGTTGCCTTTTCTTTTCTCTAACGAGCATGAATGTCTCGACAGAGTACCAATACTTAATGGAATAGAATTCATGTGCCTTAACAATAGTGTAATTTCTGCTGAAACGTTACTCCTAGCGCTTGGAGACCCGAGACCTTTTATAAGGATGAAAGTGTATCTTGGAAAGATGCCAAATTAATTATCAAATATTCACAAAATATTTGAAATTATATTCTCTCCAATTCTCTTCCAAATTCTAATATTTACTGCTGTAAATATTTCCACGAATTTCGTACAAAAGCAAAATATCCAATCAGAAAGATAATGATAAATCTAGGCAGTCAAAACATGTCTTACAGCATGTCTCTTGCCACCGCAATGAATCTCATTACGGTCGCAATAGACTTCGCAATTTCAGACTTGGCAGATTTCTGTCAAGTCTCTTGCGATCGCAATGGGATCCTTTGTGGCCGCAATCAATCATGCAAACATCAGATTTGTTGTCAATCTTCCCCTACTGTATTGCGGCAGCAATGGATCTTACTACGATCGCAATAGATCTTCGTTTATGCTGTTTTGCTTGGCCTTTGATCCAAATTAAATTGGGTTTAGTCCAAACAATATTTCTGACTTTACACTAACACTTATATATAGTTTAATTGATCATAATCAGTCCATTAACAATTATAATCAATTTACTTGATTTCTATATGCATTCGTGCCCAAAATTTTAGTGAAATACGTATGATGCCTTGAATATTGAATTAATCACCTTTACGGTATCTCCACATATTACTCCTCGTAATATTGGTGACAGTACATGATATGTAGTAATCATATAACACATGGTCCAAACTTAATTTATTGAAATTGACGTCTCAATTCCAACAAAAAATACATCTTTCCTAGCACTTGACCTTAGTCTTTCTCCCAAGTCTCAATTTCTAACATAAATATATACCAAGTGTTGGTTTGAGACCAATCTTAGAGAAAGATATAAGCTCAAAGGCTGGACCTAAATTCACACTGAGTAATTTTTAATTACTCATTGTTTTCACGGTGGTTGTGGGGTCCAGGTAAGGAGCATTGAAGCTTTTGATGAGGGCGTCCTAGGATGGAGATCACAGGCATTCATTTTGACTACTTATTTTATTTTATGTTCTCCAATTTCACGATAGGATAGATAGACGAATGATCACCGATGTATCAACGGGACCATTCTCTTTTTGTTTATTTGTTTTCCTCACCTGCTACTCTAATACACTTTTGATGTATGTAAATGAAAATTTTGTGATCAATAATATTTATACTTTGTTGTGTACCGTGTCACTTATTAGTTTATTATTATTGTGTATTTTATTAATTCTTTAAGTCTTTTGTGTGCATGTCGTAATGCCCACGTGACGAAGACCGTCACTCCCAACTTGTTCATTATTTATGGAGTGTGACAACAACATACAGCTTGGGAAAAAAGTTGTATCATGAGAGCAAAGCGCCATTAAAGCAGTGGTAGAGGAGCTCGTTTAGTCAGCAGCCGCCCTAGTTCATGCTTGCTTCATCTTCAATGTCGCCCGCTCCCTCTGCTTTGTCGCGACTCTCTAGCTCCTAGTCGCAGGGTACTACTTTCGTTCTTACTTGCCCAACTAATAATTTTATTTCTTTCACTAGCTATAGCACTAGATACTTTCTTGCTCGGTACACCTAGTCCATAAGTAGGAAGCGATAGTGGCGGAGCCATTCATGATCAAGCCCGGGCATTCTCAAAAAGCACAAAATTTAGTGCATTTTTAGTTATTTTTAATGAAATATGAGCTTTTAATGATTTTTAGTGAGTTTGTGTCCGAACTTTTTCTCAACTTCACTGCCCGGACTTAGTTGTGCCTGGACTTAAATAGCCTCTGAATCCCCCTCGAAAAGTGGCCCAATGATATGCCTTAAGAGGACAGTTTAGTGTTAAGCATATAGCTGGAGGTGGCAGAACCTAACCCGACCCGACCTGAACCCGACCTGGCCCGATATTTTGATAAAGTCAAACGATCCAAACCCGACCCGACCCAACCCAAGATGATCCTAACCCGAGACGAAGCGACACATGAGCGACATTAGTCCGACCCGACCCAACCCGAGACGACTCGTAACCCGAGATGGCACGACCCATAAGGACCCTACCCCGACCCGAGACGACCTGTAACCCGAGATGGAGCGACACATGAGGACCTAAACCCGACACGACCTGACCCGACTTGACCTGATACAACATGTAAATTGATCTAATCATATCTTGTCCACATTCTAATCTAATTTTACTAACAAATTAACATCAGAGAAAGACAACATTTACTAACACAATTCAATAATGCGACCATATCTTATCTGATCGAACTTAAAACTCAAAATAATACTTGAAAGTTGTCGGTGCAACCCGACCCGAGCCCGAACCCGGTCTCGCCCGACCCGACCCAAGACTCGAAAGTTGTCGATGCAGCCCGACCTGAAACCCGACTCGACCTGTCACCCGAAAAAGACCGATGTGATCCGACCCGAAAGTTGTCGACACATGACAATTCGAAACCCGACCCGACCTCACTCGATCCGACCCAACCCCAACCCGACTATTGTAAATAGTAAATCCGATCTAATCCGATCCGATCCGATCCGGCCCGACCCGAATCCGCCCGACCGACTCGACTTGCCACCTCTACATATAGCTATACGGATCTGACAAGAATTTGATTTTTGAACAAGTGAGGGTCAAAGTATAGGTTAATTTCCAAGCCTGACAAGATCGACAAAACATGATCACCATTCACCAACAACAAAATGGAGGTGTATTTTTCGTTGTTCAGAATGTATGTTGCGTCCGCTCAGTGTACATAAAAGCTGCCAACACTTGATGATCTGAAATCCAGCTCAATTTCAATCGACTCAACTCAAATTAATCCGATCCGACTAGATCCAACTCGAACTCTTGCGGCCAGCCAATTCACGACATCCAATTAGAATTTGAAGTATACAAGTTCGTCAAAAAAGAAAATGAAAAAAAAACTTACTTTTTCTTGGAGCAACTCGAATTTGAAGGTCGAAATAGTCGGAAGATGAAGAAACCAGCAACACCCTACATTAACGAGAATTGAGGTTGTCCCTAGTAAATAGTAGCGATAAAAAGAATCGGACAAATCCTGTATTTTGATATTTGTGTATAGTGATTTCCAGTACTACTATACACACAATATGAATCATCACGTGCTCTCTCAATAGAACTATTCATCTTAGCAGGTGAAATCGGATCGGATAATTATTCGACTATTCGAATTCGGATTCGAATTTTAACGGATATCAGATATTTGAATACGGATACGAATAGTTATTTTATCGAATACAGATACGAATACGATTTGAAATTTGAAATCAGATACGAATACAGTTTGGAATTTGAAACCGAATACGAAATTTTGAGGATGTCGGATATTCGCGAATTTGTTATATATGGGTGGTCCATTAATCCAAACCGTATTAGTATATAGTGGCAAGTTCCACCGTCCAAGTATTGATGTGATTATTAATAATTCATTATTAAATATTAGTGAAGGTCATATTTAACTATACGGATATGGCATGATCATGTATTGATTATTATATAATCAAATTAATCAAATTCTAATGTTTTTAAACCATACAAAATATAATGAATGCACACTTGCAAAGAGGATAAATTGAGACATCCTTTATCTTTATTCTTCTACAATATGCTACAAGTCTCATCTTTTAATATGTAGTTCATTTTGTTGCTAATTTGATAATTGATAGTACATATAGATGACATACTATCAGGTAGAAAAAAAAAATTTGTCTTTTGGAAAACTATTCGAATTATATTCGTATCCACGTTTTATATCTGATAATATTCGATTGTATTCGTATCCGAAAAATAATAACGGATAAGAATACGATATTGCTATTATCCGTCTGAATCTGAATCGTTTGCACCCTAACCCTAGGTGCTTGACCTGGGTCTTTGAGTGTGTGACGAAAAGGAGAAATTGAATGGTCTTTGTTCGTCTAGAAACAATCAAGAACACCCCTGGCAAATTGTCACCGAACGAAAGAAAAGGAGAACAGTACAACGATTGGTAAAGAATTATTTCTATATATTTGCTGAATTTCGTGCAAGTACTAGGTATTTCATGATGAATGAATTGGTGCGATATGTGCATATTCTCATGGAAGAATGTAAGGTCCAAATTAAACTCTTTTGAACCCATTAGTCTGGCGCTACCAATTAGAATGGATGGTCTCAAATAGTACTTCACTTTATATAGAATACTATCCTAATTGAAGAGATCAGATGTGCTCTCTTATGCATATCATCACAAGAGCAACAACTACGAGATGCAACACAACTCATTACAACAAACACAAGACCGACAGTTTCAAAATAAGTTAACACGTGCAAATGCAACTTAAACATATAAAAGAAATCCACACACAAATCAAACTTTCCGGTGTTAGGAGGGATATTCGACAAACTAATGCAGTAATAACAGCTAACTTATGATAAAATTCCCTATTTTCTTTACATATCTATCCAAAGTCTTCGTCAAAGTGTTAATAAGCTCACTAGGCAATTTACGCATATACAGACCACAGATTTCAACTGTTTCAATATACTCGTGCGGGAACAAAACACCTCCCAAAACCTCTTGGATGGGTTCTTCTTGTATTACACCTTGCTGCTGTTATTCAAATTATAAGAATAATAAGTTCGATCCGAACATGGGTTAGAAAAAAAAAAAAGGTTTATCACCATCAGCCCAAATTATAATTGGATTCGACGGATATGGCAGTAGACTTTCACTAGCATTTGACCTGAATGATCGTGTATCAAAAGGAACTTCGTTCAGGCCTTGATTCTTTCATAATTTCAAATGCAGACTGATAAAAGTTTCTAAATAAATCAGGTTAAAATCATACTGCTAGTCTTTTACTTTAAAAAAAGAAAAAGAAAATGGAACCAGACTTCAAATGTAGTGCTGAAGTCAGGAAATAATATGTACTATTAAACTAAAAAGCCCATTGTAAATCATCACTATGTCAACAACACAAATTGAAACTCCCATTAAATACAATGTACACAATCCCATCCCAATACAACAATTACTTCATGGTAAACTTGAGAAATTTTATTTAACTAATTAGGGGAGCCAGATAAAGGGAGAGAGTGTGTGTGAGAGAGAAAGAAAAGAAGTAAACTCTCTTGACAGATGCTGCCAGCTTTCGGGAGAGAGAAGTGCATTGTGGGGGGAGAGAGAGAAATCTGACAGATTTTGTCAGCATTTCAAGAGAGAGAGAGAGAGAGAGAGTACCGCATCAAGCGACAAACAGAGCTTTTCTATATTCGGAGAAAGCTTGAGCAAATAAGGTATCAGATTCAAGCCATAGCTCATATGCCGCGACACAATGTGCAGTACCTTCAAATTGTTGAAATTTCTGCAGTTATCAATATTCTTCTCCAACTGTACCTTCATTTAAAACAAGAACATACAACATTAATTTTAGCTGGGGAATATCATCATTGTAATTTAAATTTGCACCATCACAAAAAAGTAGATTAATATGGCGTCTTCAAATGAAATGATGGTAATTTCATATGTACAAATCCATACACATATACAAGCAATGATGAGAACATATTATGGGTCTATTTTAGTTTTTAATAATTAGTACAAAAGACAGGGAAGGGTAAATTTTTGTATGTAAAATATTCCAAGCAGTCAGAATAAATAATCGTGTAAAACTTCGCTTGCAAACCTAGATAGATTACAATATCATACTTTGAGTTCATGTGCACACATTTTATCGACACCAGAAAAATTAAAGCAACAAGGACTGTGTTTATGTTAATGTTGTGCAAAAATATATAATTAAGAAAACAAATATGTTTGGTGATCCTAACAACCACATATAAGAATAGAAATTTATATTTTTATACTATTTGTTTTATAGCTTCAAAGGAACATTATACCTTGAACTTACGACTGCCAACAAAAAAGTTTCAATTATGTGACATTTGAAAGGCCATTAAGAAGTTTCAGAACTGGCACATGACTGCTACCACCAAAATAAGGAGACTTTTCGAATAATTCGATGGTTGCTTTCCTTACAGATGTCATATTCATCAATGAAACTGCAGCACCTCCCATTCCAAAACGACGATGGATGTCCAAAGAGAAAAGATTTGGGCAAGAAATTTGCAGTTGCACATATTGACGACACCCAGTAATAGTCAACGTCTTTAATACGTTAGATGAAATGCATGAGAAATATAAATCACAATCATAAAGATAAAGCATTTCAAGAGAGGGGCAGCCCATCAAAAGTTTTTGTGCAAAATCGTCATGAAGCTCTACACCGCTCATATGAAAGACTTTCAGAGAAGGTAAGTAAGTTGATGCCGGTCTAACAATGATTTTTTCAATTCTGAAGAGAAGTATCGCGAGATGTTGTAGGCTTGCACAAGAGAAAACTGAATCAGGAAAATCTAACGACCTAACTCTATTAATGTGAACATAAATTAGTCGCGGTATTAGATGCACCACCCGATCAAGCCACTGCATGGGCAATGTCTGCAAGTTTGTAGGCCCAGTAAGACGAACATAACAAACTCTATCCAAGTGTGTTTGCCCACAGGCCTCCACAACACCATTCACAAACTGCTCAAACCTAGCCATAGACTCCATAAATGCTTCATCACGGCCACCATCAGAATCATCAACCATGAATTCATTAAAGTCTAGAACTGGCACACCAACCCAGGTTCTTCTCCACCTTTTGGATAATAAGCACATCTGCACAACCTCTTTTGTACTCAGAAACGAGAGGATACAGGTCAAAAGATCATCAGACAAGTTACTGATCCGGTCAACTTGGACATTCTGAATGCTAGCACATGTCATGGTCTCCTACATTTATCCCTGCAAAGATCAAACAAGCATTTCGTCAAACACCTTGCGTACAAGATTCATACTAAACATCAATACATAAAAATGATACAAATGACAACTGAAAACGATCATTCGTTAGATTTTAATGTATATACACAATATACTCGATAATAATTTGATTCAAGAATGAGATTTAGCCTTAGTAATTAGGCAACAACAAACCAATTAGGAGCGAAATCGGAAATACCTAGAAAGTAAGTCGTAGGATATGAGAAGTATGGAAGGCGAATTCGAGAGGAGATGCGATTGAAATGGAGGAATATGAAACCAGGGTCATAGAAGTTATTTTTTTTTTTTTCAGGGTCAGGCAAAAAAAATTTCTGCCCCCAGTGCCAAAATAGCAGCTCGCTAAGCAGTAGGAAGGGGATTTTATGTTTTCAAATTCTGCAGTCATAAAATTAGGAAGCGTTACATTTTGAAGGTTTGTTTTTAGACAAATTCAACTTAAAAATACAAATATTACATCATAGTTGTTTATTCAAAATAATATTTTGTTTTTAGTTCAATTAATTATAAGTAAATATATCGAAGTAAATTTTATTTTTAAAATCGTTATTTTTTTTTTTGAAACAAATGAGAAAGTGTCCCATCACTTTCATTTAATCAAACAGAAGTATACAAAATCATAACTCTATTAGTTACTCAGGACACAAATCCTTTTCACATCCACCTATACTTTGATACAGCACCAGAATCAGTAATCCATGATTCTGATGCCCCTATACTATCTGATTACATCTATTAAAAATCGTAACATACTTATATCATCTACATCATAACATATAACCCATCGCCTCAACAACCCATTAACAACCACATGCTTTATATCATGAATTACACAAAAATAAAAAAACTATTTTTAGTGTAAAGAAACATTGAAGCGGTATCATCATCCATTATTTCCTTCTCCTCTTGACTCTTCATTTCTCTCTATCAAGCACACTCTTGCATCACCATAGCATCAATTCTCCAGCTTTTCTCGCAGCTCTCCTTTTCGATCACCTGCCCAATGTTGAAGAAGAGCTTTTAGTTTTAGAACAAAATAGAAGCATGTATATATTGCTTTCCCTTGAAAACACACTTCATTTTTGTGTAGCCATATCTGCCAAAGAACAGCAGAATTGATATTTAGGAACAACATCTTATTTAAACCTTCTAATAAATTGGCTATTTCATACAATTCTATAAAATTGGTTGGTCTATGCAACAATTGAAAAGAGTTCAAAATTTGTCTCCATATACTTTGGGAAAAACTGCATTCAAAACATAAAATGCTCAACAGTCTCAATAAGGTGGCAGAAATAGCATGTATCATCTCTATGCCACCCTCTTCTAATCAAGTTACTCTTCACTAAGATCTTATTTCTCAGTAATAGCCAAATGATCATTTTGACTTTACCAGGGATGGGCATATCCCATATAATTTTGGTTGTTATATCAGTTATCCCTCTGTATGTTATCCACGTATATATTTTCCTATTGCTAATCTTCTCTTTGTCTTAATCATGCCATAGTATCTTGTCAGGTGAATCTCCCAGTGGACAATTAAGCATTAACTTGTTATACAGAATATGAAACTGCTCCATTTGCATCTGAGTTAAATTCCTTTTAAAAGCAAGCCTATCCAGACCTGAAAGAACAGCTTCCTTAACTGTAATATCAGGTTTAGCTGCTATATTAAACAGGGAGGGGAAATTCACACATAATGCATTTTGGTCACACCATGCATCTAACCACAGTCTGGTACTTTTACCATCATCTATGCTTATTTTAGTGTTTATTTGGATTATCTGTTCATATTTCTTAAGGAATTTCCAAAATGGTGACCAAGTCTGTATGTTCTTACAATTTTTGTATTTAATATGTAATATCTCTTTTCACCAACCTTTACAATTATTATCCCTTAATCTCCACATCCATTTGCATAATAGAGAAATGTTGAAATCTCTGATATTAAGTATCCTAACCCCCCCCCCCCCCCCCTCTGATTAACTGGTCTACATAAGTCATCCCATTGGCATAAGTAGTATCTTTTTCTCTTACCAGTATTCCACAAGAATCTTTTTCTAATCCTATCAAATTTATTTCTTACACTCACTGGTATTTCATGGTATGACATCATATATATAAGGAGAGCAGAGATTACACTATTTATCATTACTAGCTTACCCCCCAAGGACAAAAGAGAACATTTCTATCCTTGCAGCTTTGATTCAACCTTCTCAATAATGTGGTTCCAGTCCCTTGCCCTTGTTTGTTTCCAATGAATGGGTATGCCCAAATATCTCATTGGTCATTGTTCGTTTTTACAACCAAAGATATCAGCTAACATTTCTGCTTTGTGGTCTTTCAAATTATAGAATATGCCTCACATTTGTGAAAAAATTGATTTTCATACTTGAAGTAGCCTCATAGCCAATAAAGACCCATTTGAGAGTTTCCATCATTTTTGGGTTTGCTTCTATGAACACAAGAGTGTCATCTGCATAGTTTAGATTAATAATAGAATGGTTATTGTTAATCTGGGGGCCTAATCCTTTCAGTAAACCTGCATTTCTGACTCTATGTATCATATGATTCAGTACATATGCAACCTCTACACTTATATTGTTTTATTCGTATTTGTGTCTATATCACTGTGAGATTGCCTCTAATTATTTTGGCACTTCAACATAATGAATTCATGTTTTTTGTATTATGAAACTATGGTAAATTTTCGATTATCTATATATGTTAATACTTAATTTTAGAAATGTATTATATATATATAATTCATTTTAACAAAAATGCATAACCTACATAACCTGACTGACCACACACAAAAAAAAATACATTGAATTGGATTGGATTTTGCGTTATGGAGATTCACTACTAGAATCTGAAATATCGACATGCGTAGAAAATGGATCATGTATGTGCAGGGGCGGATCCAGCTGTTGCCAGGAGAGCAAGTGCCCCCCTTGGAAAAAAATTTTGCAAAATAATCCAGTGTATTTGTGCGATTTGTCAAATTTTTTTTCCGAAATAACCATGTATATTTGAAAATTTGTGTTATTTTGCCCCCCCTGAAAAAAATTTATAAATCTTGCCCCCTCCTGACGAAAATCCTGGATCCGCCCCTGTGTATGTGCGTAATCGAATGCAAATGATTGGTCGGTTTGTATACGAACGCAGACCTACACACGGAGTTTATCTTGATACTAATACTGATCATTCGTCTGTGGCCAATGCAGGCGAGTTAGTGTGAGCTTAAGAACTTTTCTTTCGCATGCAATTATGGGCGTGCATAAGTTGGCTTGGGACCATCAAAGTTAACTCTTTAGCGCGCTTGCATGTTGCCACTTGTATGATGATGGTACATTCTAGGTCCTTTGTAAATGTATTTTAGCATTGAATAATGTTGTTGTTGATAAATAATGTTGGATGAAGTTACTACTATACTGCTGCATGCATTTGTATATTTCTGTATTATGTACATTCTCGTTTTTTTTTTTTGACCCAGAAGTGGGGATTCCCACCTATTTCATTGAAATATTAAATTGAGTCTTATAGAAACCTAAATCTAATTAGAAACTAGAGAACTAATACTATCTAAACACTATTACTAATAAGAACCTATCTCCTAATTTTCCTTACCTAGTAAAATCATAATCTACCTTTACCTTATGTCTGTCTTTTGTCTTCATCACCTGCAAATCTATTTTTTTTTCTTACAACCCTTAGCAAAATAAAGCAACCGAACTTACAGAACCATTTTGTTTTTCACTCTCTCTCACATGAAACAAATACATCACACAAAACATAGATCAGTTCACAAAACATAAAACACTCATTCAGTCTGCAGTGCTTCAAAAACAAAATATCATTGACATTCAACATATATTTATCCTTAACTAAACAAAATAGCATTTGTATAAATATGATAAACATCCTTTAATTTAAATACAAACCACTAGACAAGTTGAGGGTGCCGACTATAATCACATAGTTACTTGCGCCATTACCAACTTTCAACACAACCTCTCATTTTGAGAGTGGTTTTTTATCCCTCGGTGCATTCACATTATAAACTAAGTGAGCACATGATTCAGTATCATTACCAAATCTTGGATCATCGTGACTAAATTTAAATTTAGTTCAATAACAAGTATACATTTGGGATGCTTGCTTTCAACCTTTGCCTCTATCCAAGTCATTATTGTACTTGAGGCAATTCATTTAGAGTTTGGAGAGTTCTTCTCCTTACTTCTCTTGGAGGTGCTCTCTTGAGCTCCTCCATCCTTTGTCATTGAGTAAGAGATGTGTCTTACTTGTCTTGCTCTTTCTATTGCATTTGTTCTTAGCAATCATCTTACTTTTTGACACGATGGTTAATACATATTTTTCATTTGTCTTTTTTTATGTCATTAGCAAGGGGTGTTTTATAACCATAGAAAACAAAATTAGGAGATATAGACAGCTATAAATTTCATTAAGGGTATATCATTATTCATTAATAAGAATTTGTACTAACAAAATATTTAAAGTTTGTCTATTTTGTTAGTCACACAAGATCCCTTTCAAATAAATAGACCTCATCCAAATATTTGTCAAGATAGGTAATCACTTATCAATCATAAACTTTTAAGTAAAACTTAACCTTATAACTCTCGTCGTTTTCATTAAGAAAGAATAATTTAATTTCTTAATAAAACTCTCTTTCCCAAAACCCAAGCCTAGATCTTGGTGATTTGTTAAGAAAACTCATTTTATTGGACAACAAGAATGAATGAGTTATTTCCACATAATGAGCAAAAGATGTGCCTCACACAACTCCACTCATTTTTCGCTGAATAACTAATCCATGCAAGTTCCACGATTTCTAGTAATAAGAGTCACATTCATGCTTATCTCCGACTACTAGCTTAAAGTAGATAAAATGAGAAGGAAAGATACTCTTACATTTTTCATTGACATAGTGAAAATATGACTTTGATAATTTTGGTAGGGCATGTATTCATCCAAACAATACTTAGCCTAACAATACAAATTATCTAACATATTTATAAAATAAATAAGCTGCGTGGGTTGTATGGCTCCCGCTTGCATTCTTGTAGCTTCGTCAATCATCTTCAGAAGGAATACATCTAAGCTACTAGAATCCACCCAATTTTCAATCTACTTTTGAAGCTATTCTAAAGCAAAATGAAGAGTACATCTAGAATGACTCTAATTTAAAATTATATGTGATATGCAAGCCAAGAATGAATTAATACATGAATGACAACTTAACATCATTGCCATAATTTAATTATTACAATTAATTAATAATGGCACCTTAGGCCGCAATTACACACATTTGTACACATCATTCAATACAACACACAAGGCATTGGAAATCTTGAGCCATACAAACTCACAATCCTCCAGCACAACAGGGTTAGTATACAAGTGTAATCTCACTGCACTATTCAATCTTCTTTAGTTATGTCCAAATCTCTCAATTTATTATTCCATATAAATTATTTTAAATCCCAAAAATAATCTCAATAGAATAAACATTTATCAATTAAATGTCATTCCCTATGACTTTTAAGTTATTCTCATATGGCGAGCAAAGAGAAGTGTCTCACACAACTCTCACTCACTTATGACCTAATAACAAAACAAGTCATGCTTTATTGCCCTTTTAGAAAGTCAATTATTCAATAGAACAAATATTTATCATTTAAATGTTATTCTATATGATTCATTTAAGAATCTTCAATATTCTCTAATGATTTTTAGAAACATAAATTGACTTGTTTGTTCTTAATCATCATTATTGTTAATTAAAATTTTAAAATTTTAATTCTATCACTTACAATCATACTTGGATGAGTTCTAACACAATAGTTTTTACAAAACAAATCATTGTGCAACAATTAATTTCACAAAAACGAAATTTCAGAAACCGTCTCCAGTTTCAACCTGCTGCACACCAGTCAGTATTTTCTATGTCAAAAAATGCGTCTTTCAAATTAAAATTCAAGCCATACATTTCTGAAAACTGGTAAGCATATTTCTATATGTACAAGGATATCCATAAAATAGTTAAACATTTGTGAGAAAAGCACATTTTAATCCAGGGTTCCAGATCTGGAAAACAAATTGATGTCACCTCTGTATTTTGAAATTTTACATAAAATCCGTAATACTTTTGTATTACAAAATATAGTTTTCTAGAAACAAGACTTCATCATCTTTCTAGTGATAGGTAGCATTCAAGAATCCATTCATCCAAATTCGAGATATGCTATTTTGAATCTCAACAAAACAGAAAACTAGACACAGAAATTCCAGCACTGTATCCGTTTTTCTTATTTTTGTTTACCTTAATAAAACGGTTTAAACTCCCTATTTTATTTTAGAATCTTTATCCACACATCGTAACTAATGTAGGAATTTTTAGATTCACAAAAATTGTGATTCAAAAAATACCAAAGTGATTAAATGTCTTAAGAACCCAAAAGGGACAGATTTATGAACAAAAACTTGAGAGATAACTAACTAAACACTTGTGCACTTAACTTAACACTAATTAAATAGTCTAATTGCTATAAAATAAGCCTAAGCTCTGATACCACTGTTGGGATTTCATGTGTAAGTTCAAGAGTATGAAAATTAAATTTTTTGCCTCTATTTAACTCAATACACAAAAGATCTTATTTATATAACAATTGCAAGCAAGATTACACTATGACATTTCATCGAACACTTCTTGTGCATCAACAAAACATAAAATAACACATTTATTTTTTGCACAAGAGTGGATAAAAGTTTATACCTAAAGAGATTGTCAAATCTCTTTGTAGAGAGGAGCTGATTCCTCTTCTAGGTATCTTGGAAACCGTCGTCTTCCTTCTTCGGCCATGGAAGAACCATTGTCTCTTGTTTCACCTTGAACCTAAACAACAACCTAAAACACCCTTAGATAGATGGATGTAGAGGTTAGAGGTTAGAGCTTAGATCCAACCACCTAGATCTTCAATCTTCAATGAACAAACTATTTCATTTGGTGGCTAAACCTTGCAAGAAAAGGGAAACAAGAACAATGGACTTTTTCTTTCTACACACAAGAGATGAGAAAAAGGGGTTACTATTCACAGTTACTATTCATGATATTGTAGCAAGAGAGAAAAAAATTCATTTTTCATCTCAAACATACCCATTTATATAGCCAAGCCCTAGGGCAACACTTGTGTTAATTATTTACACAAATGGCTATGATTACTTGTGTTAATATAGCCAAGTCCTAGGGCAACACTTGTGTTAATTATTTACACAAATGGCTATGATTACTCTCTTGTTATTCCCAAATCAAATTTTGCAAGTATTTAATTTATGAGTAAATAATATTACTATATTATTCTAATATGAATTATTTATTATTCTTATAATGTTCTCAAACATTATACAAAATAATAGTCACATATATTCTCATAAATTTATTTTATGATCTGAGCATGTCATTTTACATGACATATTATTTTAACATTTTATCACATGCATTTTAACTCATACATCATGAGATTAAACATCATTCAAAATGTAAAATACTTGTTGTTTATGTTCAGTTGGTGTGATCTTACAGAGAATCTACGTCATCTTGAGATATAATATAAAATACTTTATATTATGGACTATAAGAGGTTCTATCACTACATTATAGTCTCCCAAACGATATAGTCGTTACGTGCTTGATCCACTTGATTTGTGTCTATCATTGTCTCGTGATATTTTAAATAATATGCAAAAGAGGATCGTGTCATTTTTGCATTATATTTTTTTTCTTGGTCTCTCAAGTGAATTATAAGTATAACTACATCAGTTATATTGCATGCAATATAATTTCACTTTACCAAGGGGCCCAGTAATATCATAACTCAAATAATTGAGGGACAATAATAATATTGACATATAAATTTCTCCCGCACAAGTTGTACATAATGAATTACTATATCATTCCAATCATTTGAATGGACTTTAATAGCAATCACGTTATATACTTCTCATGTGAACTACAATGTTGCATCTGCTTAGGTCATGTTCAATATATAAAGAAGCACCATTTTATATACTCATGTCATTGAATGATAATCATTTATCAACATTTATAGAACTACAATGTACTTTCAATTGACATGATAATCTTCATGGTAAATAATGTTCTCTTTAATTACCACGATTGTGAACATATTTAGGATTATATATTTTCATCTAAAGAGTTTTATGGTTCAAGACCATGAGCATCTTCTCGAACGCTTCTAAAGACATAACATATCAATCTCAAGGAACATAAATGCATAATAACATTTAAAATCATAAACAATTCATAAATTCGTTATCAAAATGATAACTTTCAAAACACACAACCTTCAGAGACCTCTTCATCTTCTATTTCATTTAAGTTCCAGTCAGAGTAGCCAGAGCTGGAGCCTGACTCTGCTCCTGCATCTTAAACATTATTCTAGTAACAACTTTGGTAATTCATCATGATTACAGATAGTATTAATATAGAAACATGTGGAGTTGTTAACTAAATTTTCTACATCCTAAGGCAGGACTAAGGTTAATTTAAGAAATAGGCCTTGCTTGGTGTTTTTGCTCCTTTTGATACCAAAAGGAGGATGAGAAAAGAATGAAGAAAAAAATTCCAGAAATTCAGTAAGCTAATTTAATCTAACATAAGCATCAAATGATGAGAAACAAGGTAATTTGGTAAATAGTTGGTATCGAGGTATTCTAAAAATAAATACAATCTAGCCATTACGTGATTACAGTAAAATGAGTAAGTTATAACTTTTTCCCAACTTGATGTAACTGTCCAGAATTGTTATTTATTTATGTACAAGAAAAATCTTTCAGAGGTATGTTCTTATGGCTACAACAACAAAAACAAAAGCCTTTAATCCCAAACAACAGTCGTTCATATAGGGGATTAAAAATATTAGCTGACACCGGCTATTGGGGCCTGGCATCGGCCGGGCTGGCACCGCTCAATATGGGCTGGCATCGTCCGGTGGGAAGGTTGACAGGGGCTGGTTTGGCTTGGCACCGGTCGGTGGGAGGCTGGTAGGGGTTGGCAAGGCACGGCACCGACCGGCATGTCTTGGAACCGACGTGCAGGGGCTGACACCGGCCAGTAGAGCTTGGAACTGCCTGGCGTGGGACTTGGTACCAGCCTGTAAGTTCGGTTTGACTTGGTACCGACTTGTAAAGCCCGGTTTGGCATAGTACCGACCTGTAAAGACTGGTTTGACTTGGTACCGACCTACAAAGTCCGATTTGACCCGAATTTTGACCCGGCCCACTGAATGTATATAGAGATTACAGAATTGGTGAAATAATGTACATATGCAGAATATAAATGTGCAGATATGTTATGTGCAGATGTGTTCTGCACATGTGCCAAATGTGCATATGTGTTCTGTACTAATGCCAAATGTGCAGATGTGTTCTGTGTACATTCCAAGTGTGCATATGTGTTCTGTAAAGGAACCAAGTATGCAGATGCTGAATGTATGCAGAGATTATAGAATTGATGAAATAATGTACATATGCAAAATATAAATGTGCAAATGGTATATGTGCAATTGTGTTCTGCATTGGTGTCAAATGTGCGGATATGTTCTGTACATATGCCAAATGTACAGATGGGTTCTATATAGTTGCCAAGTAAACATATGTATTCTATAAAGGCACCAAGTATGCATATGCTAATGAAAAGTTGCCAATATCTTCACATACATTATATACACTATCTGAAGGCTGATAAATAGGTCTGAAATCAGAATAGAAAGTGGATGAGAGAGAAATTAAGGTCAGATCACCAAAAAGTGATTGCAACACAAGTTGTGGAGTTTAGTATTTGAACTGTGAATAGTATTATTCTCAGTTCATCCTGTCAAAGATCGTGATTGAATTATACTGACTATACGAAAAAAATGCCGGACTCATTTAAGAAAACCAGTAAGAAGAAAATAAGTTGGTTATGTTCAAAACTTTCGCTTCAGTAATATCTTATACTAATAATTTAATTTGTTACTTGATATTTCTTACGGTTCAGGTTGCTATCATCTGGATTTCAAGTTCAGGTGTCTGTCAATTCGACGAAACAAATAATTAAATGAAAAGACATTGCTCCATTTTGCCTATGTTATAACAGGTTTCCCACTATCAGATAAAAAGTATCTATCTAATTCTAAAGCCTTAAAAATAAAAATAAAACTACCGAGTGAGTAGTATTTTGTGAAGATCACATACCCTCACACTCTTTAGAATAAAATTGAGATATTTCGTAAAACTCACAAACCTGGTTATTGAATTTCGAATTACATGGAAATGTATAAATATTCCCTTCCTAGAAACTAAGTTACATCATGGGTGCTTGTATTTAAGTTGTTACAATTTCAAAATTGAGCATTTTGAAGTTCCACCCCTTTTTATTAGTCGGCCCCGTTAGTACCTCCAAATCTCACAAAATCTCACAGCCTCCTTACTCGTTAGTACTTAGTAATTACTAGATTAGTGAGGGGAATTAACTGGGATATGGCATCACCAATGTCTAGTATAGTTGGTTAAGTCATTATAATTTTATGAGAGAAGTCTTGGGTTCAAGTCATTTTTTTGACAACTTTTCAGGGGTGGTTTCAAGTTTATTTTGTGATTTATTTGTAGGTGTGTTGTAATGAATAAAAAAATATGGATAGAGTTATTCATGAGTCGAATTTGAGCGAGTTGATCTCAACTTAGAATTTGTTCCCCCGAATTTAAGTTGACTCGGCTTATGAGAGCACAATACCTCTTGAGTTTTCTATGTCAACTCGAGATCAACTCATCTTAACTCGAATCAGTTCAAAACTCGTCACCTAATTCGAATTTGCAGTTTTCTACTCGTACAATTGTATCAAGTGTGCTTGATAATATAAGTCTCTAAAATTTTCACAAAAAAGAAAGATAAAGATGCTACAAACAATTGATTTTGGTCAATACTCAATGCATTACATACCTATTAATGGGATGTAATAGCATGATTTATACTGAGCTAATAGAAAAAAAGATACGCATCATGTATAGTAGAACTCGAGTTTGGCTGAATCGAGTTGGACCTAACTCGAACTCAACTTGTGAGGTTGTCGAATTTTTCCAACTCGAGTTATACCAGAGTTTTATACGAGTCGACTTCAAACGAGCATTAGTTACAGTCATCTTTCATAATGGCAGTGACATCTTGTGCAGATTTTAGACAGTATCATTGATTGGATTACAACTACAATGATGGCCTACCTAATTAAAAAATAATAATAATAACAGTAATAATAATAAATAATAATAATAATAAGTCAAAGACTTGCATACTCTACCGGGGTATCTAATGCACCCAACTCCACCAATCACATGCATTCTACCCTATAATAATATATAATAGTTTTACTTTTCCAATTCTCTAGATTTAATTCCACCAATCACCACTAGCAGGAGTACGCAGGTGAACCCAGTTGGTGGAACACCCAAGTTTTTCCCTAATAATAATCATAAATAATAATAAAATAATAATAATAATGATGATGAAATATCATAATGATAATAAAATAATAATGATAATTACTACTAATAATAATAATTATAACTAAATAATAATAATAATATTAATGATGATGATGAAGAAATATTATAATATTAATAAATAATAATAATAATTAAAATAATAATGATGATGATGAAATATTATAATACTAATAAAAAATAATAAATAATAAATAAAATAAAATAATAATAATAAAATAATAAATAATTGCTAATTATTAAATATAATAAAATATTGCTAATTACTAAATATAATATATCGCTATCAAATACTAATTGCTAGTTTATAATTGCTAAATCGCTATACCATCTATTGGTAGAAATATCAAAATAACAACTGTTTAAACTATTTCGATCATCTAAAGAGTTGTTTGACACTTGTTTGATATAAAATAACACTCTATTCCACTAAACCTTGAATGTCAAATAGGGGTGTAAGTCCAACCCGACTAACTCGATTAACCCGACCGACCTGGCCAACTCAATCCGAAAAATACGGATTTCATTTTTTTATGGTCGATTATGGTTTTATTTTGTCGAACCCGGCATCTAATATGTCGGTAAGGATTATAAAATAAAACGTGGGTGAAATCCGACCCGATCTTTTTATATTTAATTAGACAATTATGCTGCTAGTTATAAAGTTTTTTATTTGATTATCATCAGAACTTACATGTATATTTTAAACTTCTTAATTTTAACTTTAAGTACAAACTGACGACAATGTTATTTAAATTATTTTCAATTGTTATTTTTATTTTGTATCATTAGAAAAATCGTGTGAAATATTGAAGTTTGTGAAACCCGCAAAACCCGACTGCCTAAATAATATATGAATTGGATGATTTTTATTGGTTGGTTGGTTACGGGTTGAAAACACTACAACCTGAACGACATCTAACGAATTGAAAATCTATACGAAACCCGACCAACCGGACCCATTTACACCCCTAATGTCAAACAAACTCATCAGACTAGTGATTAGGGAGCTATGTTACTCGGATACTTCATGGTACCTTGTTGCGCTGTATCGGATACGTATCCGATACACGGATACTCCTTGGGATACATATCCAATAAGCCAAGTGGCGTATCTATGACGTGGCGTATCGAGATTGACGTATCCGGTTATTTTATTCACTTTTAACTACGAATTAGATCTCTCATACGCCTCGATACGTTTCTAAACTCTATGTGACAATCATGTCTTGTAAAACCGTTGACAATTTTTGCTATATCGCTTGAAAAATGAGTGAAATATGAAGCTGAAGGAGATTCGAATTCAAGACAAGCTACACTATTAATTTTTTATTAATTTGTTTATCAAATATAATATTTTTAATTATTATTTATAATAAAAATTTAATATATATAGCCGCATTCGTATCTAAGAATTTTTGAAATCGTCGTATCGCTGCATCCGTATTGTATCTAATACGATACTTGCACTCGCACCTGTGCAACACAGCTAGGGACTAGGGAGGGATCAATTCGTAAAACCATATTTCAGTACAGGGGTAAATCGGGAAAGAAATCTAGATGGCCCACGAAATCGATTCGTTTCCTCCAAACCCGTTCAAATATAATCCGTTTGATCGGAACCAATGGGGGCGGTTTGATGGGAATCTAACGACTCATAAGGTACTCCGTAATCTGAGCCGTAAAGACCCACTCCAGGGAGGGAAACTAGAATCCCCATGCTTTGTCCTTCCACTGCCATTGCGTTACTCCCAAGAATCATTCGCAAAAGAGGAAGTGAAGTTACTTGCTTCTCCTCTCTTCTCTCCATTTCTCGACAAACCCTCACTCGATCGATCAAGATTTAGTGAAAAAAGAAGAATAATCGGCGCCACCATGCCTCGTTCTAGCTCTAGGTCGAGAGGCACAAAACCTCAAAACCCCGACTCGTCTCACTATCCTCCGTCGGGTACTGGTGCAAGTTCATCGTCTATTGTCGGATCCATGGAGTCAACACCTTCAGGTTTAGGGCTTCAGTCGATCTTAGCTCCGTCTTCTCCGTCGGAGAAATCTGTCGCCAGGCGGAGTCTCCGAATCGCAGCTGTAGCGGCGAACAAAGAATCCCCATTACCAGGCGCCATGCATGCGAGCTCACCATCCTCTTTCGTTTCCCCACCCTCCGAGGCATCTTTAGAGGTGGGGTTTCAAGCGACCTCAGCTCTTCCTTACCCGCTAACTCGTGTCCAGAGGCGGAATGATGGCATGTCCACAGGGACAGGGGGTGCAGTGGGCAAGAGAAAAGGCAAGTCGGAGTGTGCTGGATCTGAGAATAAGAGAAGGCGGGGTCGACCTCCAAAAGGGATCAGGCTTGGAGGAAACGAAGGGGATGAATCTGAACAAGAGGAAGAAGCGTCTGCTAGTAGAGGTAGTAGAGGCAGAGATAAGAGGAAGGGAAAAGGGATTGTAGATGAGGAATCCCTGGGTAGAGCTGAACGTTCTGTAAAAGCAAGAAAACTGCTGACCTACAAAAACAAAGGGAAGTTGATTGATAATGCAGATTCTGAGCCTGTTAAGGTTTCAAACAAAGATCATGAAGAGCACAGAGAAATGGTGCAAAAAGCCCTCAATCTTTTGGGAGAGTCAATGTCCTCAAAGCTACATATTGAGCCGCCTGAAGAAGCGGAAGATTTTCATCATGCACTGGTACTCATGGGAGAGAGGGAGAAACTATTAGCATTGGCACCTCAGTATGCTTACTTTAACAGTGAAAGGGGAGAAGAGACCATGGAAGATGATGAACTATTGCCCGATGGGCCAGGACCATTTTCCAAGGCCATGAAGAAAATTCAAGAGAGAGCAACAGTTAGGTCCAGCCATGTTTATGAAGCTGATGATTCTCAAGCTAGTTCTCAAACTGGTTTCTCTGAAGGAAACAATACAACCTGTGTTGAGATTTTATGGACGCCATCGACCAAGGCAAAAGAGTTGTCGCCTGTTAGGAAAGCGACTCCACTGCAGGAGTTAACCACAATGGCTTTTCTTAAAAATGCCGATGTGATAGAATCGTTCAAGGGAATACCATTTGCTATAAGGAACCAGCTCTGCTTCATGCTCTGTAAGACCTGGAAGATGAACATGCGCCATCTAGCTAAGATGATGGAAGGCAACCTGGTGGATTTGCGATTGAGTGATTGCTCGTGGGCCAGCGAAAAGAACTTTGAGGATGCTTTTGGAAACTGTGACAAGTCAAAACTCGAGGTACAGGTTGTGCTTATGGAATTTCATGTGAAACAAGATTAATTTCATATATCTAGATCGAGGTGCAACAGTACGTAGTTTTAGCACCCAAGATATTGCATAACAGAAAGCCGCCATTCGCGTTAGTATCCGTTATAAACTCTATGTTTAAATAAAGTAAATTACATGAATATCCTAAAAGTTCCATTCTTTACCGTTTCGGTCATTTAAAAAAGTTGCCATTTTGGTCCCTACTGTGATCAAATATCTACCAAATTTTGTAAGTACCATTCTTTAACCTTCGGGTCCTTAAATTTGAAAGTAATCGTTTTGGTCCCTATTGTTATGCAATTTATGTCAAATTTGATATATTTTGATATATCTTGAGGTTCATCAGCACATAATTTAAGCATCCAAGCATTACGTAAAAAAAATCTGCCATTCATGCATGTATCCACTGATAACTATATTAAATAAAGAAAATTAAGTGAATGGTCCTAAAAGTATCATTCTTTAACATTTTGGTCCTTATATTGAAATCTACCATTTTGGTCCCTATTGGCATTAATATTACCAAATCGATCCTGTCATTGAAATTTAATCATGAAGTAGATGTGAATCCACATCGTCATGGCATTATCATGCTTATTTGGTACAAATCTTTTAACCTTGTGATTAATCTTTTAAGCTTATATTGGTAGAAATCGACAACTTGGGGATTCAATTGGTAACTTCGTAACTTTTGAGAATCAAAATAATAGAACGGTGTGATATATACTTTAAAGACAGTACATTTCTGCAGATTTCTCTTTTAAATTAGTATGCATGGCCATTATTTAAGACAGAACTAGAGATTTGGAGTAGTCTAACGGTTTTCCTATGTTTTGGCTTGTTCCTTGCATTTTTTACGTATTGAGTTGAAAATGTTATAAATTCACCATTTATGGTCATTTGGCTTTGCATGTTATCAGGCAAGTAGGTTGCTTACCAGTTACATGGTTGTATACTTTTATCTGCTGTTGTTTGATTTTAGTAATTCCTAAGATTGTACATAGCTATGTTTACAGAAACTGAGACCAGGTTTGAAGTTCAAGCTTGGAAGCAAAGTTTAGGGTTAAATTAGGCGTAAACCACATGACTATTATCTAAGCCATAGTGATGATTTTTATTGGGACAACAAAGTGATTAGTGTTTGTTTGCTAATTGATAGCACCAGTCAATTCTGTTCATGATTTACACCACTTAAAAGTCGGTATATATTCCTAATAATTAAGTCCATATTCTTCCTTTTTAACTTTACACATATAAATATAACAAAATAGGTACTGCAACTTGACCGTTGCGGAGGATGCATGCCAGATTACGTTTTGTGTTCTACCTTAGCATCTGAGTCAAATAGCTTGCGTTCACTGACAAAACTCTCTCTCAAGGGTGCCTATAGTATCTCGGACCAAGGATTATATGCTATTGTTTCTTCAGCACCTCAGCTGAATTCTCTCAACTTGTGTCAGTGCTCTCTACTCACTACTGAGGGGATAATCAATGTGATAAATAAGCTGGCCCTAGTGCTCAAGGAACTTTACATTGATGATTGTCACAACATAAGCGCTATGTCCATTCTTCCTTCCCTGAAGAAAGTTAAGTGTTTGGAGGTTCTGTCTATGGCTGGGATTCTATCAGTGTCTAACGAATTTGTGCATGAGCTGATCCCTGTTTGTGGCTCAACTATCTGGGAGCTTAATTTTGCATATTGCAAGTGAGTGATTTCTTCATTTTCTTAATTTCTTAATTTTTTGGATTGCATGAGCTGATCCTTGCGGCTCAACTATGTGGGAGCTTAATTTTTCAGATTGCAAGTAAGCTAGTTCTTCATTTATGAATTTCTTAATTTTTCGGATTGCATGAGCTGATGCCTGTGTGAGTTAGTTTTGAGCATGTTTATCCTTCTTCCTTTGCATACTGTTGTAGTACCATAAGAGATGTCAGTGTGCCATCGTGCAAACAAGCCACTATTTTGGTTAACTTTCATTAATATCTGTTATTAGGAAACGTAATTTGATTTTACTTTTGTTGGCTATATTTTTTTGTATACAGCAAATTGACCTCATCTGCAATTAAAGTGATTGGAAAGAACTGCCCGCATCTGTCAGTCCTTGATATCCGCAACTTGACCCAACTAAAGAACTCTGCTATATTATATTTGGCGAATGAATGCAGAACCATTCAGGTACTTAGGCTTCGCAAAAGCTCTTTCAGGTTAGTCTAAATTTTTATGTTTTCACTTTCCATGATGTCACAGGTTTGAAAAACAATGGTTGTAGGACATGTGATTTACTTTCTTCATGCACTTTATTTGAAAGAATAATATTAATTGGTTTCTGTCCCTCTTCTATATTAGTTTTTATTTTATTTTTAACTGCATATATGACAGTGATGAAGTGATTGCTGCATTTATTGAAGCATCAGGATCAAACCTTGTCGAGCTTTCCCTAAACAAGGTTACTGAGGTAGTAATGTGTCACATACTTATTTTCTTTTTGCTTTTTCTGTGGATGCAATATCGGTAGTTTTGTTGGCATGAAAAGATAGAACTGACAACAAAACCATAGAATGTCAGGAAGTTGTATTGTAGACCTACAATTTTTGTTGAAGTGTCCCAAAAAAATAAGAGCAAATATTTATTGTGTTTGAACATTGTTCAGCTAACTCAGTTCTGCTTATTTTGTTTCTCTGAGTGCACAATTTTAATTTTGTTTTTCCAATTTATGTGTAGGTGGGCCACCAAACTGCTATATCAATATCTGAACAGTGTCATAATTTGAAGAAGCTCAATCTCTCCTTCTGCCGTAATATGAGTGACAATGCACTTGGTCTTGTTGTTGATAGCTGCAATTCCTTGAGAATTCTTAAACTCTTTGGCTGCACTCAGGTATTATGCATAAATATTTAGACCGGAATTCTTTAATTTGTTATGTTTAAATACTCTTTCTGCCATGGGATGCATCTATCAGCTTGGAACTTTGTTTGTATTCTTCAGATGTTTTAATTAATTATAAATCTTGTTTTGCAGGTTACTAATAAGTTTTTGGATAACTATTCTAATCCTTTAGTCAATATCCTGGGTGTCGGTGCGAACCTCACGGAGAACATTGAGATTCCAAATTTCATGTAATTTATTCTGAGCTCTTAGTTTTGAAGTTTATTATTTTGCTTGTTTGATTCTATGGGTCAGTTAAGGAGTAAATGACAGTTGGAGGTTTTGTACTGATATATATATAGGCGTGTTGCTATCGCTTTTAGTTATGTTCATTGCTAAATTTGGTTGACTGAATTGCATCTATCAGTCGTTCGTTGTGTCAAAATATAACCTGAAAAAAGAAGATTCTTTTATGTGTCTATTTCTCTTCGTGGGCATCACTAATTGCCCAAATTAGCTATCATCTAATGTTCTTAATGTTTATAATTATATTATGAATGTGTACATTAGGTCACGGTAGTGTAATGTGCATCAATATCTTTTAACAATGTTGATATGATACTGTGTTGCGTAAATGATGAATTATAATTAACGACGCTGGGAAACGCAAATAAATCTTACATTAAATTCGAATCTACATGCTCTTTTGTTCGCACATTCTGGTAAGAGTTATTTTTTTCTGAATTAAGGGTCCATTTGCAAATCAATGGAAGGTGAGAATAGAATAGTGTAATTCGTAGTAAAAAGTAAAATATTATAATTTTGTAAGAATGATATTTTTTATTATTCGAAAAAAAATAGTAAAATTGTTGTTTGATAAAATGTCGGTTGCAATTGCAAATGTTTAAGGATGCCTTTTCTCAAAATTAGATGCAAGTAATTATTTACAAAATCATGCAACTGCCCCTATATAAAAAAATTCAAATAACAGTTTCGCTATTTTATTTTTATGCATGACATCAATATTTAAGAAAGAAATCTAATGTGAACTTCATTTTTAACCTACTCCAAATTTTTTGGGACAAAAGATTTTGTTGTTGTCGTAACAGTTTCGCTACTTTATATGCATGGCATCAATATTTATGAAAGAAGAACAAGATATTTTATATTTAAAAAATGTCCTGAAGTAATTGTTTATTCATTCTTAACTTTCAGGTTCTTTTCACAAATCTACAAACTCAACAATATTGCTACAAAGTTTTAATTTTCAAAATTACGTTGTAATGGCAGGTTTGCAATAAAAATATGAAGTTGTACAATAATAGGAACCATAGAAACCAGGAAAAAAAGTACACTATTAAGCAGAAATCAGAGCAACTAGAAAGCCGAATTTATCTACTAGTAAATATATGAAAATGAAAAATAAGAAAAGAAAAGCTTCTATTTTATGATTTACTTAGTTATTTGTCAAGAAAAAGAATTTTAAGTACAAATTAATATTCAAGTACCAATTAGGCCATTATTGCAACATTACCAATAGAAATGCCTTGAAAAATCAATTTCAAGTTTGAATGCAGGGCTTGCTATTTAAAAGGAGAAACGAATGAAAGAAAAGAGAACAATCCTCTTATGCGGAGTTCATTTTTCTCTTCAAGTATTAGTGCTCGTGCTCATCATCGCTATGACCCTCAGGATCGCCTCCATTTCCAATCATATCCAACTACACAACCAGTATAACATCAGAAAACAGAATATCCAGTTCTTCGAATTAGTTTAAAGTGCACCGAACTCAACAGATTTTTACCCGTATGGACACCCCCACCAAGGTACAAGCAGGTACAATTGCAATAAGAAAATGAAGAGGTTTGTGGTGCTTCACAGCCAGAATTAAACATCTAATAACTCCATTAAGCATAGACAATCTCTAATCACACTAAACAGTAATAAACCAACAACAAAAACAAAGAAACAAAAACATGGAAGTTACCATAAAGTACTGAGTGCACACCGGACACTCGTGAGGCTTCCCTTTCTCCAGCCAGAACCAGACCACATCATGTTCATCTTCTGTAATTATCAACATCAATTTCATATAATCGATTTGCAGTTTAAATTGCCAACTTTGATTTGTCAAAGTTTTAGATGATACTAGCTTATGTGACATACCGCCTTCACCACCAGGGCAACCAACCAGTCTTTTGTTATAGTATGACTGTACTATAGCAGGTGCTTCCTATAAAAGTAATTTCAAATGCAGGTTAAACCAAGCATAGAGTACTGTCAAATAGAAGATGTGAATTATCAGGCTACAAGATTACTCACTAAAATCAAGATTATCTGAAGCAATTTCAGGGTTTTTTTTTTTATAAGGGGACCGTTACTACCCCCGACATTTATTGCTTTTCAAATGTCTTTTTGCGGGATCACGTGCTCACGGAGGTTTGAACCCATGACTTCTTGGAAGTCATCCTAGTAAGCTACCAATAAACTACTAGGTTGTTTGCAATTTCAGGGTAAATTGAAAAGAATTTCTTTGAAATGATAATATATTAAGAGTGCAAGCACCCTGTAATTTACTACAACTATAGCAGATCGCCTGCTCTAAAGAAAATGAACTTATTCTAACATTAAGATTAAATTTAGTTGAGAAGAAGCAAAAGCATCAGTTAGACCAAAGTATCTGATAAAGTGATAATGTAGGAAAAAAAATTATTTCAAAGCATGAACCTTCTTTGTTAATGTGAGATTATATATACGAAAATAAGGCCGAGCTAGAGAGAGATGGAGACCTTGGTACCAAAAGGACCAACAGGAGCATCCACATCAAAGCGTTTCAAACCCTGTAAAATTGTTGAACAAAAAAGATATTTGATTATTTCATTAACACAACTCGTAGCCATGTAACTACTTGGCACTTTGGTCTTTACGGAGTAATTGAAAATCTCAAAATGTTGCTGAGATATTGGTAATACGCAAAACTGGAATAAGTTGAGGACTATAATCTAATTAAAGCACATACAATTGACAGTACAGATGTATTTATTCTGGCTACTAAAACCTTGCACATCTAAAACTCTTTAAGTTCACCTTCAAACTCATGTTGTTGCAGTTTGAATCTTAGCTGTTCACATGTGGACTCAGATAACAGTTTTGTTCCACTCGCTGTTCTAGCCATCATTGGTGTAGTTGGTACTGTCTTTATTTGAGATAGTAAAACCACTGACGGGTTAACAAAAGAGTGGGTACTGCCACTGTCAATTAAGGCACAGATTGGTACTTCATTTACAATTCCCTGATCCAATTATTTTACAGATACAGCTCTATTACTCTTTTTTCCTTTAAGAAGTTGGTAATTCATCTAGGTGTTAAGATGCATTTACAGTTACACTATATGAAACAAAAAAGATATAAAAGAGGAAGTATTTTCTCAAAACAAATACAAAATGAGTTACCTGTAGCTCAGCTTCGATTTCCTCACGCTCTAGACCAGTGGAAATTGGCATAACATCTTCGAAATTTTTCTTAATTTCCCTACTAGCTGCAATTTTTTTTAAAAAAGAAAAGAAAATGAAAACAATTAAAGGAAGAACAAATTTATATTGGAAAATAATGAAATACACTGGTGCCGCAGATCTCTCAATTATACAAAACAACCATTTTCAGATAATCTTTACATGTAAAACAGAAGAATTTTGTCCTCCCAGACAGAGATGGTGAATAATGAACAATGAGCTTTAGTTTATCCATACGAACATAGTATTAAAACCAGCCAATTTATTAGAAAAACCATTGCTGGACTTACATATATCTGAATGGTACATCCAAAGGAATCTTCCTTCTTTTTATTGAGGAAAGGTACATCAAAAGGAATCAAACTACTGCTTCAAGTTCTGTTCAAGTTCTTTGTTTTAGAGGTTAGGGCCTTGACCCTCTTTGACTATATTTACAACAGAAAGACGCTGAAGTAAAGAGCCGATTTGATCCATGAATAGTTGCTTACAGTTATTTTTGCCTTTTTTTTTGTAGAGTGCACAAAGGAAAATAAGAAATTTTCAAAGGTGCCGACTAAAACGGATCCTCAGATCAAATCTCAGCATCGTCGAAATTATTGCAGAAATATACGAGATTCCAAAGGTACTTGTGCAGAATGACAAAAAAGAAAAAGAAAAAGAAAATGGGAACTTAGTTGATCGGAGATATAGCTACCGAGAGAAGAGAAGGAGAGAGCCGAAATTGAGGAGTGAAATGAAGAAGCGACAGCAATCGCCGGAGGTACAAGAGGCGCACCGCTGCAAGAGGAGACGGCGGCGGCGGCGGCGGCGGCGGCGGCTCGGGAAGCAGCGATCGGGCGGAGCTGACACGCTAAGCTTCTCCACATCGTTTCTCTTCTCTCTTTTGTTTGTTATTTTGTTTGCGAATTTTGATGCAGTGTCTGATAATGGAAGTCCAAAATAAAATCCTACTTGGCAAGAGAAAGGGAGAGAGAGTAAGACAGCGATGGCGCCATTAAAATATTAGCGGGGAGGCGGCTGGAGTTTACTGACAGTCGATACCCGACTATGTTTACCGAGTCCGAACCCGATAAGTAGGAATAGAGAATCATGCCTGTAGCGAGGCATCAGTAGAAGTGGTAGAATCCGACCCGATCCGACCCGACTCGACTCAAGAAATTCGTCCGACTCGATATGAGAAATTCGTCCAATCAGACACGATCTGAATTCGATTTGATCTGATATTTTGATAAAGTCAACTAACTCGAACTCGATCTGATCCGACCCGAGATGACACGTAACTCGGGACGAAGAAACACATGAGCGACCTGAGCCCGACCCTACTGGACTTGAGACGAACCGTAACTCGAGATGACGCGACACATGAGAATCTAAGCCCAACCGGACCCGACCTGAGACAACCAGTAACCAAGGAGCGACACACGAAGACCCAAGTCCGACCCGACCCGACTTGATCTGATACAACTTGTAAATCGATATAATCATATCTTGCATACATCATAACCTAATTTTAATAACAAATTAACATGATAGAATCAAGATTTAATAACACAATTCAATAACGTTATTCAATCTTGTCTGATTGAGTTTAAAACTAAAAATAATACTCGAAAGTTGTCGGTGCAACCTGACCCGATCTCGCCTAACACGACCCATGACCCAAAAGTTATCGACACTTGACGACCTAAAACCAGACCTGACATCATCCGATCTGATCCGTAACCCGACTATTATCGACAGTCAAGCTAACCCGACCCAACTAGATCCAAATCCACCCAACCGACCTAACTTGCCATCTCTATCACCAAGGCATAATCACCAAATTATCGAAGGGAAGGAAATGGAAGAAAGGACAGAAGTTGATAGAAATATTAAATTTTAGGGAAATTTGTCTCAATGCCACTAGATAAGTGGTCAATTGTCAAAATGGCACCCGATAACTGAAAATAGCCAAAATGCCATTAAAATCCTTGAGCTACGTCTGAGCTAAGCTTGGATATGGTAGTCTTCTTTTTCTTTCGTTCTTGACGGTGAAGTAAAATAAGTTGTCTTTATGCCATTATCTCTAATTTTCTTCAATTAAAAAATACATTATTTCGAAAATGCCTAAACTACCCCTTTCCCCTATCTCTCCACATCCCGAATTATTCTAGCTAAATGAAGCAGATCAAGGTGAAATGATCGGAAATCTCGTACGATCTGTTCAAACATTGTTGGAAAAGAGCCAGAAACATTTTTTTGTCATTCATCTTCTTCTCTGTCTCTACTTTCATCTATATCACATCTTCTCCTCTTCTCTTTGTATACTCAGACAACTTATAAGTTTGTATTGTACATACTATGTTATTAGTAAACCGAGACCACATCAGAAAGAGCAAGCACACAATGGAACACAGTACTTTAGCATATCGAGGTTTATAATATATATTAACGCCGGAAAATAACTATGTTCAAGCAATACAGTCCTATATCTTGAGCATTATGATACTTTTAAATTCTACATGAATGGGAACAACAGGCCATAACTAATAAAAAAAAAAGTGCCTCGAGTAGAACAACAAGGCACCATCATGTAGCACTAGGGACTCAGCAATTAGTTAAAAACCAGAGACTAAGATCCACTATTCATAGGCTTCCTCGACCTTTTGGCAGATCGAGTAGGTATGGGAGTCTTCTCTTCATATTCTTCCCCTCCCTCTTTGCTTAATTCAACAGCTTGATTTCCTATGTCAGTGTCTTTCTGGGATCAACTTTTCCTAGGTTTCCTCGACCTCTTGACAACTTGAGTGATTTCAGGAGTCTTATCTTTGTATAAATGCATAAGCATTATAAATGCATTTTAAGTTTTGGAATAGATTATAAATGCATTTTAAGCTTGAGTGTTTTCAGGAGTAGGATTGTTTGGTCAGAAAGGAGAAAGGAGAGGGGTAGTTTAGGTATTTTTGAAATAATTTATTTTTTAATTGAGGAAAATTAGGAATAATGACATAAAGACAACTTAATAAGGATTTTAATGACATTTTAGCTATTTTCGGTTATCGAGTGACATTTTGACAATTGACCACTTATCTAGTGGCATGAAGACAAATTTCTCTTAATTTTATTTTATTACTTTTCGTTCTTTTGCAATGATTTTGAGAGCAAGTAATTTTTTTTTTTAACTTTCATTTCCCTCTACTAAATTAAACGCATGCAGCATAATTTAACGAAAGCAACAGACTATAAATTCGAGATTCAGAAATAATTTAGGAGATATAAAATTCGTAATTTGATATAATAAGAATATAATTAAGAAATTTTTTTTGAAACATAATATAAATAATATATAGAAATAAGGAGATCCACATAAAAAGAAAAGAAAAAATATATTATTTTGGACGAAGAAAACGCTATAAAACGTTTGTGATTTGTTTTTTGTTGTTTGTTTTTTATTAAGGCTCTCTTATTTGGAGAGATTATGTTAAACATTAGATTTTTTTAAGGTGTTCATTTTTCTGTGTGTTTCAGAGAAATTTGATCATCTGACCTCTTTCAGGTTGTCTCTGCCACTGTACTATACAGCGGGACTGTGGACAACGCTTGTAATTTGTAATTTGTTAAATATTGTTGGGTTACGAACAGTTCAAAATCCGTCAATTGGCCTAAGCAGCGAAAAGACCGTAAAACAAAAATTTTACGTCTGACTTAAGCCGAGGATTAAGCGGGGTATGTCGGATAAACCACAGAGGGTGTCCACCTCCCGTTTATCCCTAACATCAAAACCCTACTTAATTCCTAAACAGATCTACTCCTTAACTGAATTCTAAAACTTTAATCTACTTACAAATTAAATAGATTAATATAACATTAATACCTTGATCCAAATTCGAATTGGACCGCAGAAGACTCGGACGGCCGAATCACAGACGCTCTTCTCCTCGGAGTATCAGACGTCTGATACCTCTACCAGATGTCCACCAGGACGACCAGAAAGCAGCTTACTTCTTCTGCCAGAAATACCGAAAGCCGCGATATACCGCAAAAACACTATTCACCGAGATAAGGACTAAATGAATATCTTTACGACTCGCAGTTATTCAAATATGAAATACCGCTCCTTTCGCAAAAATACTATTTTTCCGAATCCCGTAAATAACCGTATACGAGAAAGAGAGAAAATATATTTATCGATACGAATCCGAGTTACCGAGTACGAATCGATTTTTGGTATATCTTTCTCTCTCCCTCTACCCCTCTATTTATACTAAAATGAGGAGGTTACAAATTACCAAAAATACCCCTTGAAAAGATGAAAAGACCAAATTGCCCTTATAGAGTCGGCACAAAAATTTCTCAAATTCTTTGCCGACTTCCTATATTGATCCACATGCCATGTTAGCATGAAAAATTTATGCAAATATCTTTGCCACCTATTTCTTTGATTTTTTTTGTTGATATCGGCAAGACATAAAAAAATATCAAAGTGACATGCTCATATGCCACCTCATTTATATGTGCCGACCTCCATTTTTATTTTTGAATTTTTTTTAATATTTATTTATTTATTTTTAATTACGAATTTAATTAATTTTTAATTAAGGTTTTAATTTGATAATGACTTTCATTCCAAATTCAAAACCATAATCTATAATTAAAATCTAAATTAAATATATATAAATATACATAAACATATAATTATTCTCAACAATTATATTTCTCAGGGTTTGGTATTTGTTTTGTTGCGGTATGATTTTATACAACGTATCGTATATGTCTATAAATCCAACCGTTGTTTTTGCTTGTCATCTTATATGACATATATAATTAATTATAACCATCTTAATATTAATTATAACCTATTTATAATTAATCATTAAGATTCTCTGATTAGCTCCTATACGGTGTGACCTAATAGGATCTGCGTTATGTTGGTAAATAGAATTAAAACCATTTTAATTTCTATAATCATAGGAGGCATCTGACATCTGCGCTATGACCATCCAATTACACAGACGATGTTGTGCTTATGCAATATCACGATCCACTAAACATTTTAGTCGTGTTAATTCTTTCGTCTCACAGTATCAGATTAGTTTCAAGGCAGGTGTGTGTCATCCTTGCAAACTTAATCTTTTCTCGATCTTGAGCAGACTTATCAAATATAATTACTCTTGTAATTATACCACATGCAGATAATCTTACTCTATCAAGGGGCCCAGCGATACTGTGACTCGTATCAAGATACGAGGGACAATAGTACTTTCAGTAAACCATCACTACCTCAACTAAGCTATGTATACCGAAAAGCTACCGTTATGACTTCGTTTTACCGACAGCGTTAGATAACAATCACACATACACATCTCTTAGTAGGAAAGATGAATACCTCATACTTTAGAACTTAACACTGAATGAAAACATTAATGACACGTACACAATTCCATTTAATGTTTCATTCGAGGTCTGTCAAATACCATGTTCTTCTAACATGTATTCATGTGATTAAAACGACATCTCATGTCTATGATTTGTAAAACTTAACCATCTTTTAATCCACATTCTAACCTTGTAACGGTAAATTAGTGTTCCTGCTAATTACCTTGGTTAGAGACTTTTAAGAATATATATCATCTATATTATGAAGTTTCACAATTTCAATTATTGATTCAAGTCAGATAAAGAAATGATTCATAAATTCAATAATACTCAAGGTAACAAAATGACAGTTTATTAATCACTTAATTCATGAACAAAGCTTTATGATAATTTATCGTATTATTGACTTCTAGATTATTACAAACTAACAAATATGTGTTATAATTGCAAACTATTTGCAAAAAAAGGATATTATATAATTCGAAAAAAATTCGTAATTCATTTGACTACAAAATATTTTATTCACAACTAAAATACAAATTTTACCTTTTTTATTTGAATACAAGTTTTGTTAGTATACAAGCTGACTACTTTGTGTCTATTTTAGCCGGATATTTTATTTAAGTACGGGACTTAAATGTCTTTATTTTTTATGCCTCCATCATACCTTCAAATTTTGACCACTCATCAAGAAACAAAAAATAAATTCGAGAATAAAGTAAAGTTAATGAATGGTCAAAATTTTGGAGGCAACATAAAAAATGGAGGCATTTGAATTCCACTTTCTATTTAATTGGATCTAAAGAATAAACGAATCAAAATCTGAAATTCCGATTCCAATGGCAATGCAATTTTTTTGACGTAATGCATTGTTAAATAATTCAACTAATTCCCTACAACTACTTCTATTCAGAATATTTTTCTGCGACGAGATTTTGGCATTTTGCAGTAAGTAAAGCAATTGATATACTCGTAAAGATGGTTAATTTTAAATGCCTTTAAGAGATGTAAATGCAACAAGTATTTTCAATCATTAGAAATTAATCATTTCTTATTGTTAAATTTAATTGCGTGACTAGAAATTATTGAACCTTTTACCAATAATATCCTTTAATTTGTGTGGCGTATCACTAGCTTAATTTATGAAATTAATAATTTTATTATGTGATCATTCATTATACTATGCATTTTTTTATTTTTTATTTTATAGTGTTTGTCTCAATTTTAAAACAAATGGCTTTCTCATATAAGCATCTTTATTTATTTTTAGCAAAGTTCAAAAAAATATTCTAGCTTCCATTAAATTAATTCAACTTCCACTTATCTGACAAATCATTTTTGTTTTATTTCCTGCAAGAGATATATTTCCGAGTTCCAATTTAATAATAATTTGCCAAGTCGAGCATCACCGTTTGAATTAAATGGAAACACCGAGTTTTTTTTATAAATTGGAGGTCAACACAAAAAATCGTAAGGACGCTGATACAATGCCTCTTGTTCTATTCCTTCATTTTTCCTACTGTCACTGACACGTGGGTCTCACGCGGACCCCACGCTTTGATTTTAGAAAGCCTTCTTTATTGAAACATTGACTGGAGCAGAGTTGAGAGCACCGTAGTATTTTCCAAATCGTAAACCCCTCAGCCCATAGTTTTGCTATGCCAACTGCATTGATAGGTCGCCCCAAAACAAATATTTTAATCTAACTAGTATAAACTTAATTAGCTAATAATGTCCGAAACTTTTTGCTAAAACAGCTAATTCTTTTATATAAAGAAAGATGAATCAAAACGACAAATAAATAATGTTCTATTGAAGTTAGTAAAAATGTTATTTGAATTATAAATTTAGAATAGCGATGAAAGAAATAAATAAAGTAATAAATTATTATTTCTTAACTGATAATAATAATATAATGACAAGTATTATAGTATAATCATTATAATTACTATAATACAATTATTATAATATAATCATTATAACTACTCGAGAAATAATGAATAATGAAGTAAATAATAAAACAAATAATAATAACTATGATTAATAATAATAATATAATATTAATTATAATAATAAGAAGAAGAATAGTAGTAGAAGTAATAATAATAATAATAGTAATAGTAATAGTAATATGATGATGATTAGATTATAATAAAATAATAATTTTTCTAAACTCAACATGTGTTATTTTGCTAACTCTGTCATTTTGTTAGGTTAGTAAATTAGCACAAACCCAACACTATTCATAATTTGTTATTTCTTGTTTGAATCACACTTAAATTGAGATAGCAACACTAATCAAAAGATAGTGCTATTCATGATGATCCAAACATACTAGTAATAAGTAAAACATATTTATCATGACACATTGAAAGTTGGAAATGTATCCACACATATATATTATAATCTTTTCATTGTGCATCTTTAATGTCTCAAAAAGAAGTTATCTCTTCATGTCCAAAACTTTCTAAAGCAATTTCTATCTCAAATCACTACGCGAGGACAGACTGTAGTAAATAGTTTAGTAAAAAAGAAACAAGAGAATTCTCATAATTTTAAAAGAACTAATTTCATTCAAAACAAGATTGTCTCTTACAAATGATAAGAATCCTTTTTAAAGATATTGAAGTCTTGGTCCCAAAGATAGTAATAATCAAAATAAAAAATAAATAACTAATTGGTTCAGTGAATAAACATTAATTAACATAAAATATGAAAATAATCATGGTAAACATAGGGATAAATCTTGGTAAAATCCATCAGTACACTTATGGGTCAAGATCTGAATCTGACTCAGATTGATTTTCTTTCAAGTCTGCTTCAGACTCCCCGAATGATGAAAGATTGGTCTCTTGTATTTTTCACCATAGCGATAGGTGCACATTTCATAATATATTTGTACAAGGTTAGAGCCAAAAGTTTATTCAATTTGTTTGAAGCATGTTAATTTTAGTGCTCATTTTGTTGTTAAAACTTGCTACTGTCGTGCAGTGGCGGAGCCACTCATACTTGCCCAGGCTTGATCTCAACCTCAGTGCCCGAGCTTAATTGTACCCGGGCTTAAAAAGCCTCTGGATCCGCCCCAGCTGTCGTGCTTGAAATTTTGTGCAATTTTAGATTTTTTTTGAAGTTGATCAAAAAAAACTTCGGCTCTGTTGCGACTCTTACTTTGCACAGGCAGCAGCTCGCTATTAAATTGGCAAAATCTTTGCTGAGGAGAATAATTGAAGAAGTTCTATCTGATTTGCACTCCCGAAAATTTTAAAAATAAACAAAATAAAAAAGGAAAAACATAAATAGGAAAATATCGAGGTTTTTTACCAAAGTAAGAAAATCGAAAACTAAGAATCCGATCCAGAACCGGGTTCTAAGAATCCGGCTGGAACCGAGATCTTAGAATCCGGTCGGGTATTAAATACCTCCCCTGCCTCTTCTCTCTTCCCTATCTTCCTCCTCTCGGATCTCCCCCATTTCTCTTCTACTTTTCTCCTATTCTTCTTAAAAATTCTCCTTTTTATTTTTTCATTTCTCCTCTTCTCCAATCACAACGCGAAGATTTTGCAAGATTTCTCCTCTTCTCCAACAGCCAACAAATTGGTGCGTTTTTTTACTAATTTTTTTATTAATTACTTAATTAATATAATTTATGTAAATAATTTAGTAGATGTAAAGAAATTAGTTAGTTCTTGATTAATCTAGTTTTTTATTATTTAGTTAATGTTTTGTAAAATAGTTTATTATTTTTGTTTATTAAATAAATTAATCCTTTCAAAAAATGCAAAAAAAATATTATAAAGTAGATAACTTAATTTGCATGCATTGATAAAATTAAAGAAATTTGTGTATTGTTATTTTTTATACATTGATAAATTGTTACTACTAAGTTTGTATGCATAATTTCGTAAAATTAGTTGTAAAGTAGGTAATTTATTTAAATGCATGTTATAATTGGCATGCATAAATTGTTAATATTAAATTTGCATGCAGTGTTATTATCATGGTTAGGCCTCGAAGAAGTACTCCTTGCCCTAGTACCTCAGAGGTTCCTTCTGATGAGGTCCCGGCTGATAACCGACCTTATACGAACTTGCTGCAAATGCCTCTCGTCCAGCATAAGATTTCAACGCTTAAAAAAAAGTATTTTTTTTACCAACTAAAGATTAGTTTCAAAATATAAAATACTTGTTAACAATGATGTAGTAACGTATAAACTTATGAAATATTGCAGGAAAAGGAAGATCTGAAATGTATATCTCATCTGGTTAAGATACCATTTGACGAGAGATGCGGTCCTGCATTAAAGAGACTGGGATTGTACCACATTTCGAAGGTCGGTCACGTGAGACGAGATAAGGCGTTGATCACGGCTCTTGTAGAACGGTGGAGGCCGGAGACCAACACATTCCACATACCTGTGGGTGAGATAACTGTTACGTTGCAGGATGTGAACTGTATTTGGGGATTACCCATAGACGGTATGCCCGTTATCGGTGTTTGTGACATGGATTGGACTGAGACGGTACATGAGTGTCTAGGGAGGGACCCGGGAGATGATGCATGGAAGAGTAGGGTCCAAACAAAAAGGGGTCAGCAAATGCGGGTCGCTTCGGGATATAATATAAGATTGAAGTGGTTGCGAACTGTATGCGGTAAGATGCCGGATAATCCCACTTCTAAGCAGGTAGATCACTATACTCGAGCTTATGTTATGGACTTGTTCGCTTCAGTTATATTTCCTAACTCGAGTGATGATTATGTACCGGCCATGTATCTACAGTTTTTACGGGATTTGGATAGTCCGGTTAGTTATAACATAGGCGGTGCCGTGTATCGTGCATTATCGAATGCATGTAGAGTGAATACTCGTTCTATTGCTGCTCCACTAGATTTATTGCATATTTGGTCTTGGGATCGGTTTCGTGCTAGTCGACCTTCGAAGGACCGAGTTACCAAGTTTGATGGATGGGGTATTCCTGATCGGGACTCGTGTGTGCCTTATGGTAGGATGTGGACAAGACCGAAATTGTGGGGTGATAATCCTCATTATAGTGGCGTGGGACACCTTCATGACGATTTAGATAAGTTGCACGATACTGTGATTGATGTTGTTTAGGAGCCTTATACCCCTAAGATTTTGTCCCTTTTACCATCGATCGTGGATCGCATTCGCGACCTCTGGATGGTTAGGGTACCTATGATTCACTTTTGGATCGTGTCATTTCACTATCCCGATCGAGTTATGAGGCAGTTTGGATATCGCCAGCCTGTTCCTCCGGTGGCCCCGTTATCTTGGGTAGAGACTTTGCAGTTAGAGAGTGTTGAGTACAGTGCTATGTCGAGGGGGTATCATTGGTAGGATTATTACAATATTTGGAACCAGTGGTGTGCATGTCGTGTTCCCGTAGATGGCTCGCATGATGAGCGTTGGTATACTAGAGAGTATATGCAGTGGTACGAGGACAATGGTATGAGGACAATAAAGCTGGAGATCTACTTTGGCAGTGATGTGACACAGCCACGCCCTCCTCCTGAGCCAGCTCGCATGCATACATATGTCTCTAATAGTGATGTGTATACTCGAGTGGCCAGTTATCTTTCCTAATTTTTTAGCAACACTTAATATTTGTTATCATTCTCTGATAGTGAAGATTGATTATTGTTATTTTGCAGGGTATGCGATCATTTTAAGATGTTGTGGCTGCAGTCTGAAATGTCTTCACCCGAGGTTTGAAGAAATTCGGCAAAAAATGTTGATATCGTGTCGAGGGCACATGGATGATGTCGGCCAAGGACCTCGATTTCAGAAGTTATTGAGAGAAGCCAATTTACCCGAGGTTGTCGAGGACATCCCGACGGATGACGAGCCCGAGCTGCCCGAGGAGTTTCTTGTTCAGGCTACAGATGCGATGTGGAGCGATTATTATCGGGGAGACATCAGCTATGAGGAGTTCATTGCCAGTCAGACTGCCTCGGTAATTATATACTTTAATAAGTATTGTGAAATATTGATTCCGAACATACTAACATATGTATTTCGAAGCAGGTATATGAGACACAGGAAACAATTGGACCATACCAAGGATATACGAACCCCTCATTCGAGACAGGCCAGTCTTCGCAGGTTCGTGATTATATATATTAAATCTTTGACTATGATTCACTAGTTTTTTTGTTTCTGATTCATATGTTTTATTATAAGCAGGCGGTCGCGGGCCACGACTTTGTCGAAAATTTATTTGACTGCACTCAGTACACGGGAGGTGAAGATCCATTCTTCGTGCAGACCCCTGCTCCTCCGGTGGTATCACAGGATAATGAAGAATGCACATGTTCTGGCGGCGTGCGCGATCCGAGCTGTATTGCACATCGCAGGGGGCGTCGAAACATCGAAGGTCGACCATTTCAGAGGTTTAGTCCGTCAGATTTTTAGTATAGCATGTTGGAGGCTTCTATGTTGTAGGATTTTATGTTAGAGACATTATGTTAGATACTTTTATACATATAATGTGTGGTTTTCATATATCAAATAATATATTTTTCTTAATGTGTGGTTTTATACATATAATGCGGTAGAGTATGAAAAAGATCAATATCAATATCAATATAGTACTAATACATATAATGTGTGGTTTCACCTATTTGCAATTTTGTTCACTAAAAAATGTTTTGATTTTTTTTTTGCACTATTCATGACATCGCTTTGTGGTGAGTATTGTAGCTGCGATTAATTGAACAAAAAAAAATATCAAATTTATTCGTTTGAATATATTAGTTATATTTGAAACATTTTTCTTAGACATAATTATACATACAATTGAAAAACAAAAACAGAGGACATGAGAAGAGAACATATATTGGTTCTCGCTGTCTTGACTCTTGTGCTAATACAGACGTTATTAACTTGCATGTTTTTGGAATTTGTTAAGTGTGGATTCAAATTCTTAGATTCCGGTTATTTTCATTTCGGTGATTTCGACTTTAATTTTTTCGTTTTAATTTTTTTTATTTATTATTAAAAATTTCGGTTTGCACTCAGAAGCGCTAGAGTGGACAAAACATGAATTGCTTGCTATCCAAATAAACAGTGTCAATTGATTCCTCCTTAAAAAACGCGAAAATAAAAAATTATGTTTTCTTCACGTAATTGGTAACTTCAAATACACGTAATTAAGTTTTGGTTTGTTCTTAGATTTTTTGAAATAGTAAGGTTACAAACGCAAAGAAAAAAGCAAGTCTGCTCAGGGCACACCTTCTCAGCCAAGTCGCTATAAGTTGTTCGCCGCTCTCGCATACTAGGGTTTTAGGGGTGCTCATAAACCCCAAATCCTTTACGAAGCTTCTAGATCTTAAAACCTTAACCCCCTTGTACGCCTCCATTATCAGGCCGCTAACAAAACATTTGCGAGTTGCTACTCCAATTTTCTTGTCTCAACAATGGCCTTTTGGGGTGAGAAATTTCTTTCTTTATTCCGATTCGAATATCAGTTTATCTCGGTCTTTAAGTTTTCAATGAATATCTGACTTCGTCTTCTTAGGGGTTGAGGTCAAGCCAGGGAAACCTTATACACACCAGTATGACGAGACTAGAGGAAGGCTCCGTGTTACTCAGGTTATTTATAACTATAAGCATTTTTCTTGTTTTATTTTGAGGTTTTGGTGCGGGGTTCAGTATTTAAAAAACTGGTTATGTATAAGTCGTGCTGCAATCTGCAATCTGCAATCGTTCCTCTGTGAAGTATTTAATTTGATTGCCATTTGGGGTATGTGTAGGCGACATTGGGGAAAATGGTGAGAGCAAAGGATGCGGATCTGGCAGTGAAACTCTCAAAGACAACAGTGCAGTGCAATGTGGGGGTGAAGAGCCCTGTGCTGATATGCAGTCTGGTTTCTGACACATGTGAAACGTGCCACATGGAGCTGGAGTTTGAGGAGCAAGAGGAGGTTGTCTTCTCTGTGCTCGGCCAGACGAGCGTACACCTAACTGGATACTATGTCGGCTCCAGAGATGGCAGCGTGTATCCTTTCTTTTGCATCTACTTCATCTCCAGCATTGTTTACCTGTTAATTTTGGTTCTTGATGCTTAGAAGTTAGAAGTGTATGTTATTGGTGTTTTTGTTAACGTGTGTTCCCACGGTAATACTTGTACCAGCAATTTCAGGCTTTCAGCTGTTGCTGTTTTTCCACTGTTTGTTAGTAGTTTCTGTGTTTTCCTGTAAAAATTGAAATGCTGTCTGGTTTCTTACACCCGGGTTATTATTGTTACAATAATAATTTTTAGTTCTAGATGGTTCAGTCAGAGTGAATGCCTTCGTTGTTTGTGTATATATACACAGCAGTGCTGGTTCATGGGGGTTTTCTGCTAGACTGTCAAAATGTTGTGCTTTCTGGTGGAATTTTTCTTTGTGATAATTGCTTGGTTTGATCTAAATAGAGGCCAAGTCGGGTGAGTTGAGGCATATTGTAAAACAATCAAGGTCAAAACAGGCAAAAAATTTCTAAATTAAGCTCTTATTTGTGATTTTTATTTTATTTTGAGCAACTAGATTTCCTTATCTTTGTATTAGAGAGCCTATTGGAGAGGATATAGCTGAGACAGAGAGTGAAGACTCTGATTATAATGATTTTTCTGAAGAAGATGAGTATGAATCTGACTTCATTGATGATGGTGATGATGTTGAGATGTATGATGATGATGAGAATATATATGCCCCGTCGCGTCCTCGTAAAAGTGGAGGTAACAACAATAAAAGAGAAATATTTATGTCATTTGTTTTTTTTGTTCTTTTTCTAACTCTGTATCTATTTTTGGGATGCATCAATTAAAAGTTAGGTCCTTTGGTTTGCAATGAGTAGGTCTTCATAAGCATACCTTGTTTTATTTATCAAGTATCTCTCAATCTTTTGTTCTCTGCTATAGTATATTTTCTCATTATTTTGTTTTCTAGTATTCATTCATTGTGGTAATATCTTTTCAGACATTTGAAAATTTTGGGAAGCTACATTTCTCATTTATTTTGAAAAAAAAATTTAGTTATCATTGAAGAGATCTTCGAGGAAGAAAAACCATCAAATGGAGGCAAAAGCCGTTTAGCTAAGAAGAAAAACCGCCAGGTCAGTGACAGTGATGATGCAGCTGGTGAGTCTCAGCATCAGCTTACTGTGGTCCCTGCCTCATCAGTCCAGGTGGATAGTGAAGATGAGGATGGTTTCCCTATTTCTGAGTCAAAGAAAAATGAAGCGACAAAAGAAGAAACCAAGAAGCGGAAGATTGATGAATCTGTCCCAAAAGTTGATGAGAAAATGGGAGAGGATAATAAGGTGTCAAAGAAGAAGACAAAAGTGGATAAGAAAAGTAAGAAGAAAGAGAAAAGTGAGAAGGGAAGTTTGTCTGGAGTTAATGCAGAGGATTTAGCAGAAGAAAATGCACCAAAGGATGGGTATAAAATTTTCTATTGGTTTTCTTTTTCTTAAAAAAACCCTGATAAGATTCGTATGTTCATTTTCACTTTTCTTCAATTTTATTTTAGAAGTGAGAAGCCAAAGGAGCAAACCAAAGAAGAACCTACAAAGGTTGATGCTGAACAAGAAGAAACACTTGTTTCTAAACAGATGACTGTTATGTAAGAAATGTCTTAACACTTTTTGTTATTCCTTTTTACTGGTACTTATCATAAAACTCTAATGTGTTGTTTTCTCTCTTTTTTTTTTGTCTCCTTGCAGTGAAAATGGCCAATCTGCTGATACCAGTGAGAAAGAATCCAAAAAGAAAAAGAAGAAGAAGAACAAGAAAAGTGGCGAGAAGGATCAAGGCAAAAAAGAAGAGAATGAAGAGAAAGACGAGAAGAAGGAGCCTCAACAATCTCGCACTTTTGGTAATGGGTTGGTTGTAGAGGAGATCTCCATGGGCCGACCTGATGGCAAAAAGGCTAATCCAGGGAGCAAGGTACATTTGTGTTTTTACTTTTTTGAATTTGTTTTATTTTCTTTTTCATTCATCTGCAACCCAGGCTTGGCAGCTAAGTGGTCCTGCAAAAGTAATAAATTGACATTATTTTTTCGTATCGAGTTTAGTTCGTACGCAGGTACTTTTTTGCATTATGTATATTACTGACAATCTCTCTGGAAATATATAATGCTTTGGTGTTAGTTGTAAACATCCCTAATAGCGGATTTTGGCTCCTACTTTTACATGCTGAGTTTACTTGTTCAATGGTCTATACTAGCCTTGGTTGGTTCAAGTATATTTAACATATTAATTATCTCACATATGCAAGATCTCTTTGTGGCATTGTGTTGGAAGAATATAACCTTTGTTAATGTTAATCTTGTCTTTCAGGTTTTTGTGAATTATACTGGGAAGCTACAGAATGGAAAGATTTTTGACTCAAATGTTGGTCAAAGGCCATTTAAGTTTCGTCTTGGTAATATATCTAAACTTTAGTTTGAGATTAAAAGTACCTTAGTAATTGCATACAAAAAGAAAAAGAAAAAGAAGAATATATTAATACGCTTCATATCATACAATAGTATGGGGGTTAGCAGATTAACACATTTACTCAGAGTTGTACTCTATATTCAGTTTACCTGATCATAAATTTAGCAGATTAACACATGACATTAAACAACTCCCTCTTCTGAAAACAGGTGTAGGCCAGGTCATCAAGGGCTGGGATGTTGGTGTTAGTGGTATGTACAATCATTTCCTTTGCTTTTTTGTAAAGTTTTTCCAGTTTTGTTTATGTATTTTTCCTTCTCACGTCATCCTAGTATTTCTACAAATAAAGATATGTATACTACTTCCTGGTAATAGACCAAGTAGAGTTCCGGTCAACAGAAAAAACAAGGAAAAATATAAGATGCCTCAAGCACAATAGCTCTCTATATTCACTGACAAAATCAACCGCCTCCCCCCGCCTTCCCCAACACAGACACCGCACACACACACACGCAAACAAACTGTTTGACCGCATGGGGCCCGTTTGTAATGAAATTGGAAAATAGGGGCCAAAGGTTGGGGCATTGTATCACACTATACACTGGATCATAGAAGTTAGTATCTTACGGTTCAATATGAGTCAAAGGGCGAGAGATACGTATCTTACGGTCGATATTAGTAGTGAAATCCAAAGGTCAATTGCCATTTTCCAAGATATATACCTTAATATGCAAGGAATTTAAATCGATATCAATTGACACCTATCAATATATTTAAAATTACGATGGTTTCTTTAGTTATTTAGATTTTGTGTTAGATACTAAGTACTATAATCCTTTTGTTATTTTAAAAAAAGCTTAGCGTATCTTAACGATACGATACGATACACGACATACGATACGATACAAAATTCACCGATACACGTTATGTTTTACAATTCAACTGCTATGCACCGGATAACAATACTAGAAGTCCCAGCAGAGGTAAACTGGTTCTTTTCTCTGACTGTTGGAGTTCAAATGATCTGAATCAAAACAATTTATTGTTATTAGGCATGCGTGTTGGAGATAAAAGGAGGCTTACCATCCCACCAGCTATGGGGTTTGTACTTTTACACATTTCTCTTCCAGTGATTTTTTTATTATTTTTAATCATGTATCATCATTTATTGCATCTGCTTGCGAATAACACTGGACTCTGAACATTGTGATTGCACATAAATTTGGTATATTGTCCTCAGATCTCTCTCAATTATAAAATAGGAAACAAAAATATATACATCCTATATGTCCCTCTGCTCATTCCGTTTAAATTAAAGTGATTCTTTGAAAAACGGACTTTCAAATATAAAAAGTGGGACCAGTACTAGAACATATAACAAATCTGTTGCAACATATTATCTTAAATTTGAAGGCATTTTGTAAATAACAAAAAAAAAACATTGGTTATTACTCCTAAGAATTAGATATACTGGTTAGTACTTCCCAAAAATAGTTGATGCTATCTGTTAAAGGTCCTTGCTATTATGCGCAAAGACCTCAAGAAGATCACAGAATAATAACTATGTCAGAATTTGAGATGCATTCCAACTGGCAACCAGCATGTTCTTCATGTACCAGTTTCGATTGTTTGATTTTCTTTTTCTTTTTATTTTCATTTCAGGTATGGGGATAAAGCAGCAGGGAAGATACCAAAGAACTCTTGGCTGATCTTTGATGTGGAGCTAGTTAACGTGCAGTAATCTGGAGATAACTTGGTTCTCACAATTTTGTCATCATGGTTCTATATTTTTGAAACAGCCAATCAAAGTCCAGCTGTTGCAATTTTGAAACTTGAAGTGCATTTTACCAGCTGAAATTTCATTGTTTGGCTTGGTTTTATCTGAAAATCATCTGTTATTTTTGGGCACTGGCGTGATGTTATATCTGGAATTGTTGGTGTGCTTGGATGATTCTGATATCTGCGGAGAACCTTTTATTATAATTAAATTGAATATTTCCACTCTGACGTCTTATATTTTTTTTGTTTTTGGGGTGACTACTAGTTTCTCAATTATATAATTTTTTTAATAATTGTTTATCATTTTCGGCCCATTAATAAACACAAATAATCTAGATATAATTAGCAGATATAATCATAATAAATCAGGATTAATAGGTTAATTTAAGTACTACGTATCACACACACACACGATATATATATATGTAGAGGAGGGATTGGATTACAACAAAATGGGCAAGATGTCGTAATCTGATCTCTTTTTTGACACATGTATATGTGTGTGTGTAAAGAGAGTTGAGCGATTCTATTTTGCAAAGTGTGATCCAATAATTGATTTAAATTATTGAACACGAGAGTTGAGCGATTCTATTTTGCAAAGTCTGATCTCTTTAAATAATTGATTCAAATTATTGAACACGACGGCGAAATGAAATAAAAAAACACTATTCTCTGAAGGTGATCGTCTCTCTCTTTGAGGCGATTCTGAGAAATCCCGCGAGAATTGAAAAAGAAAGCTAGATCAAAACAAAACTGTCAGATCAGGTGGGAAGGTGAAGCAGAGACGCGTGTCGCAATGCAACTTAACTCGGTGGGAGGAAAGCTACCTTCTCCAATGGAGATCAACCATGGAGATATCCAGTTCAAATTGATCCTGGATCAAACGGTTAAGAACTTACAAGATCTATCGCAACAACTAGCGATGAGATCGTATAAGGAGATCCTGCTGAAGGACCCTACATCTCAGACTACAAAACAAGATGCAAAAGGTGTATCCAGAGAAAGGCAAAGAGAGACGAATTCGAATCAAACAAAAACAGGTAAGTCCTTCTCTGCCATAGGCTGTTACAGATGTGGGGAAAGGGGGCACAATGCCATTAATTGCAGGAACCCCGTTGTCTGCTTCAGCTGTAATAAAACGGGGCACAGATCATGGCAATGCGGCGAGACGCGATTCAAATCTAAACAAAATCAACAGAAACCCTCGCCGCTTCCAAATCGACCAGCTTTGATTCCAATCAGATCTACTGTGCCATCAAGGCCATTAGTGCCCGATTCCTCAGATCCATAGCTCTGTAGGAAATCATCAGACAATATGCAAGGTAACAAGGTACTCTTCTTTGATAACTCTCCGTCAACCGAATCTATTGAAGAGAATTTTAAAAAATGCGTGATAATACACACTAGACAAAACTTCAATAGGGAGAGAGTAGAAAGCTGTTTGAAACGCCTAGCTCCAAATTTTCCTTGGAAAGTGGCTGAGTACTCAGAGTACAAACTTTTGGTGGAAGGGCCTGGCTGGTGGAGAGACAGGGTGCTGAGGCATGAGGTTACAAGAATAGATGAGGCTTTACTGAGAACATATGCCTGAAATCCTTCATATGAGAACGGTCTCAGATTGAAGAGCAGATGGGTAAAGGTGACTGGATTCCCCCACAAACTTTGGAGTAAATCTGAATTTGAGAAACTGGTGGAGGATTTCGGTGTAGTTCTAGAAATAGACAATGATACACTTAATTTTACAGTGTTAAAAGAAGCCAAACTAAGATTGGGAGTTTGTGAATTTGAAGACATCCCAATTATGAAAAAAGTGATTTTCAAGAATGACAGGAATGAGAAATGCTGGTCCAAAGTGAGATTTGAATTTGAAGTACCTCTAGATCCACATTTTGACAGCAACAAAAGGAAGAGGGTCTGGGTGCGAAAAGATCCCCAGAAACCTACCTCATCTGACCCTTCACATTATCAATCTAACCCTACAGGATCAGTTGATGGTGGTGAAGATGATATGGCTGACGAGGATTTTGATTTTGAAATAGAAGATGTAAACAAGGTCTCAGAAGGGCCAATCAAAGCTAATGAGGCAGCGCTGGTGACACTCACTGAGAATAAGTCGGTTGGAGAAGGGGAATTGGATACAGTAGAGATGCAAGAAATACCAACCATATGGGAACTGGGTGAAACATCTATGGTAGGGGAGAGTGTGCTGACTATGCAGACAGTAAGTGATAAGAACCTGATAGGGGTTCAGGATGGAGAAGAAAATGAGGGGGGTAAGATGATTATTGAAAACAAGTCAGAAGTTTCAAAAGGAAAAGAGATGGAACTATCAAAAGAGAATCAGGAACAGCTAGCAGTGGTAGAGGAAGGTGCTCAACCATTAGCAACCCTTCCACCTGTGACTAGACAAAGTCTCAGATTGAAATTGAAGAACCCTGAATGCTCCATTCTGGCCAAAGCAGTGGATAGGAAACACAAAACGATGGAACAGCCATATTCTCAAGGTAAAAAGTCCCCAACTGAAAATTTTCATATTAACGACTTTACTGATGAGCAAGTGATAGAATTATTTGATTGCTTAGGGTTAAAAGTTGCAGATAACAGAGAAGATAGTGCAAAAATAATTTCAATATTAAGATCTATGTCCAAACAGCAAATATCACAAGCCTTGCAAGAAATACAAACAAATATATATAAAACAAGTAATAAGAAGATGCAAGTAGATATAATAACAGATATGTTAGAACATCAGTACAATGATAAGGGCTCTACCCCTGTTGTTAAATGAGAGTACTCAATTGGAATGTAAGAGGGCTGAATAAACCCAACAAAAGAAGATACATTAAAGAATTGATTCTAGAGAATAAAATAGAATTAGTGGGCCTTCAGGAAACAAAAAAACATAAAATGAATAAAAGATTGGCAGCTACCATTCTTCCCAAGGATTTTAATTGGATTCACTTAGATGCAATTGGTTCTGCAGGGGGGATACTTCTAGGTGACAAAACAAACTGTTTTCAAGAAATATTTTCATACACTGGCATATATTCGTTATCTGTAATATTGAAGGATGAAAAAACAAACCAAAACTGTGGTGTTACTGTGGTATATGGTCCCACTATACATCTTAAGAAAAAAAAAGTTCATTAAAGAACTTGAAATGTTATCTAAATACTGGCAAGGGGCTTGGTTGATTATGGGGGATTTTAATATGATTAGATTTAGGGATGAGAAAAATAACCAGAAGTATAACATAGCAGGAGCTAACTTGTTCAATGAATTTATCAATAATGCAAGTCTAAAGGAATATGTTCTATCTACTCATAGATATACTTGGTCAAATTTGAGACTTCAACCTTGTCTTGCAAAGTTAGATAGATGCCTTTTTAATGCAAATTGGGAAATTCAATATAATAATTTGGAATTGAAAGGGTTAACAAGAGTTAAGTCAGATCATACTCCCTTAATATTGCTAGACAGATCAAAGCCAAATCCAAATCAATATTTCAGGTATGAAAAAGAATGGGCGGAGGATCCTCTTTTTATAGATTTAATGTCTAAATGGTGGATTCCAACTGAAGTGTGCAAAGATAGAGCCACTTCCTTCTGTGTCAAAATGAAAATATTAAGAAAAAAAATCAGAGGATGGAAGAAAAATTTTTATGGAGAGAAGAATAGAAAGAAAAAAGAAACTATGCAAAAGATTGATAGTCTGCAAAAGATACAGGAATATAGAGATTTAGATAATGAGGAACTAATTGATTACATTTCTTACAATCAAGAGCTAGAAAAAATTTTAGATGATGATGAACAATACTGGCAGTTAAGATCCAAAATGGAATGGCTTTTGAAAGGTGATAGAAACACCAAATTTTTCCATCAGACAGCCACAATGAGATAAAAAAGAAAAGAAATCAAAGGGCTTAAGATTAATGCCTAGCTGGTACATGATCAAAATGCTATTGAGAAACATATTCTTGATTTTTATAAACAACTGTTTGGAACTAATGGCTTAACATTTGTAGAAATGGGTCAAGGTTTTTGGATGGATACTGACATTCTGAATCAGGAGATGCAGCAAAAACTGATTGCACCTTTTACTGAGGATGAAATACTGAAAGCTCTTAGATCATCAAACAGTGACTCAGCTCCTGGACCTGATGGTATTCCCTTTTCATTCTATCAACAATTTTGGTATATATTAAAAGAAGATATTTATAAATTGTTTGATAGTTTTTATAATCAAGAGCTGAGCATTAGTAAAATAAATAAGGCAATGATATGCCTTATCCCTAAGATAGCAAATGCAGAGGAAATTAAACAATATAGGCCCATTTCCCTAATCAATTGTGTGTATAAACTAATCACAAAGGTACTGACAACTAGGTTGGAACCAGTTGTTAACCTCTTGCTAGATCATTCACAAGCAGCATTTATGAAAAATAGGTTTATTTTAGATAATGTAGTGTGTGTCTCAGAGATTATCCATTCAACAAAAAAAACTAATCAAAAAGGAGTGATTCTGAAAATAGACATTGAGAAAGCCTATGATAGGGTTAATTGGGATTTTCTTTTTCAAATGATGTCAATGAGGGGTTTCCCTGTTAGATGGGTGAATTGGGTTAAGATGTTACTAAAGGGTGGAGAAATTTGTGTGAATATTAATGGGATTAGAACTCCAAACTTTGAAGTCAAAAGGGGGCTTAAACAAGGTGACCCTTTGTCCCCCCTTTTGTATAATCTTGTGGCAGATACACTTAACTGTATGATTAAGAAAGCCAAATCTAACAATCTAATTAAGGGTGTAGGGCCAGTGTTGGGAGATATTGGGCAACTGGTAAATATCCATTATGCTGATGACACAGTGATCATGTGTCAGGCCAAACCAGAAATGATTCAATCCATAAGATGGATATTTATTGGATTTGAGGCATTGACAGGAATGAAAATAAACTATGATAAATGCCAATTATTCCCAATAAATCTAAAAAACGAAGAGTCTGAACATCTATCTGCTATATTTGGCAGTAGAGTTGCTGAATGGCCAATGTTGTATCTAGGAATCCCCATTCACTGGAGAAAACCTAGATTGAGAGAGTGGGAGGATATAGTAGACAAATTTGAAAATAAACTTCAGAATTGGAAAGGGGTTTTACTGTCCATGGGGGGGAAGTTGTCCTCATTAATAGTGTGTTATCAGCCCTCCCTCTCTATAGGATGAGTTTCTATGCAATGCCAGTGAAAATTAGAAAACAATTAGATAGAATAAGGAAAATGTTTATATGGCATTTAGGAGGCAAGAAAAAATATCATCTTTGTCATTGGGATGATGTATGTAGACCCAAGGACATGGGAGGCTGGGGTGTGATCAATCTAAGGGATATGAATATATCCCTACTCTGCAAATGGCTATGGAGGCTATTTGATCCCCAGTGCAAGGGGTTGTGGAAAGAAATTTTGAAATTGAAATATGATAAATCGGGTAATACTCAAAACTGTTCAGAGTTCTGGAGGAATATCCAAAAATATATGCAAATCATCAAGATAAATAGACATGTAGAGATAGGTAATGGTGCAGATACTAAATTATGGGAAGACAACTGGCTTGGAGATAGCCCACTCAGTATCCAATATTTGGGTTTGTATAATCTGTGCAATAAAAAAGATATCTCAGTCAAAGAAGCAATTGAGAATGGAATTCAACTGTCTTTTAGAAGAAATTTATCACTAGTACAAAGGAAAGAATTGATAGAACTGCAAAACAAAATCATGAGTAAGGGGTCGCTGCCAACCATTCCAGATAGGGTATTCTGGCAGGGCAAACAGACCAAAATCTCTCTAAACAAAGAAATTTATAACTGGTTATCAAATAGGGGTATAGTTGAGACTAACTTTTTAATTGTATGGCAAATGCAGGTGCCATTGAAGATCAAGCTATTTCTTTGGTTAATGGCAAAAAACAAAATACTAGTTAGGGCAAAATTGGGTAAAAGAGGCTGGACAGGAGACATAAAATGTCCATACTGTGCCCAAAATGAGACAGTCACTCACCTGTTCTTTAGATGTGTTACAAGTAGAATCTTGTGGAAAAAAATTTATGGTATAGGAACAATTGAACCAAAAAACCTATATGACATCTATGTTACCGTATCTCATATGCATCAATCGGAAAGGCCATGTCATTTGAATATTTTTGCTGCAACACTATGGACTATTTGGACCTCGAGAAATGAATTTATATTCAACAATACACAAAAATACTCTGTGCATACCATGTTAATTAAAACAAAAAACATTTCATTATATTGGACAAGTGTTGAAACTGAAAAGAGGAAAGATGAACTGAAGAAATGGTGGCAAAAGATGGAGCCTGAAATGGACTTTGGGACAGATGCAGCGAGCAGGAAGTTGGGCAACTACAGGGGGGATATTACTTACATATGACTTTCTGTTATGTCATTCGTAAAGTCAAAAAGTGGTTGTGTTTTTGTAATAATCAGTTGGCTTTAGTTATTGTAGATCAACGCAACAATAGAGATGATTACTGGTGGTGGATGGAAGTTAGATAGAATTGGTGCGTCGGTACCTAAGATAAGGGTACCGATGCAAGGAAGAATTTAGATTGTTGAGTCTCTGGTACAGAATCACCGACGTATATCGGCTGAAAACTACTGTATTTTCTTCGTTTCCGTTAAAAGAAATGAAGAGGTGGGGCAATCCCCCACTTGTTTTCAAAAAAAAAAAATTATTGAACACGACTATCATATTGAAATCAAGAGAAAATTGAATTATTTCCACTCCAAAACTTCTGTGCCATTTTATAGTTTATTTTTAAGAGATTTGCCACTTACAAAGTAAAAAAACCTTTATAATTTAAATTATTGTCACAATTGCATAATAATTTTTTTTATAAAAGAAAAAATACAATAATTTTAATTCTCAAATTACCCTCTCCTTTCTCCTCTCGGATGTCACCTGTTGTCCCTCCTCTCGCTAAAAATCTACTGTTGCTTTCAAGAACAATGTGGTTGCAATCTGGTAAGTAACAAATCCATTATAGACATTAATTATTTATTCGAAGTAACAAAATGTTTGTCTTATCATTGGAGAAGTTGTATATCTTGCAGTGGAATTCTTAGACAACTTCTAGTCAACTATTGATATTGGAAAATTTGTAGTAAACTATTGAAGTTAGATATTAATATTTATAAATTAATTATTATATAACACGTGTGTTTCGTTAATGAGTCGAGCTGGACAGAATTCAAGATCAACTCATTAACTTAACGAGCTGACTAGCTCGCATTGTTAATAGCTCGAACTGGTAACGAACAAGTTCGTAACGATCTTTTGATGAGTCGAACACGAGCGAGCCACGAGCTACGAATATTTCTTGCACCCCAAGTGTTGAGGATAAAACAACTACAATTTGTTTACTTGTTTCTTATGTTTTTTCGTTGTTGGTCTTTTGAAGGTTTTGTCGATGTTTATTATATTCTCTTTCATAACAACTTAGTATTTATTTTTTAATCTGAATGAAACTGATAGTTCAAACTTCAAATACGAAATCAAACAATGTTTATGTATAAGATAGATTAAAAAACTTTTAATTCAATCTTTCGCAATTATTTGGTACTTTTACAATTTAGAAAACAACTGCAATTATTATGTGATATTTCAGTTAGATTAAAAATTAAATAATTTCAATATTGACAATTGCTCTGCGACATGTTATTGGAATTATAAATACTAATTCAAATTGTCTCTTTGACAGGTGAGTCCTATAAAATATAATACTAATTCAAATTTATGCATCGTGCAGGCTCAAATATATTTTTTAATTAATTCATAACTAATTAAATTTAGAGTAGGTCAATTTATTAGTATTATTATAATAAAAACTCATTAAATATTAGTACTCACATTAAAAAAATCTTCGAGCCTCTTGTTTTTATGAAGCTCTGCATCTGAGTTTTTGATTAATTTTACACATGCTTCATACTGTAATCGAGGCATCCATAATCGACATATACTATCTCCGTTACACGAAACATTCGAAAAACAAAAGAATTTGAAGATCTTTTGAGAACATAAGAACATAGACATGAGGGAAACAAACTTATGGCAAGCTTGTCACATGGCATTGAGAATTCCTTCATGAACTTTTTATGTTGTTTCTTTTTACTTTTTGTATGTTTTTTGTTGTTGTTGTTGTGGTGTGGTTATAATTGTTGTATGTACATTTATATTTTATTTATTGTCCGTAAGTTATAACACATACACAAAACAAAATAGAAAATAAACTTGAAAACTCTCTTAAAAATAGTCCTATCGAAATTTGAATCTCAAACTTTCTCATAAAAACCTTCACTACATAAGCATCGGCAACTTGTATATTCTTATCTCTCATCTCTATCTTTTTATACTAATAAAATTTAGAGAAATTATTTCAGTATCCGTAATCACGTATCTCATACTCGTACTCCAAATAAGACAAAATATTTCTATTTTTTAATTTCAGATCTAATATCTCGTTCCCCACTCTCCTTCATCCTTTGTCTTATTTCTTTTTTGAACTTATTTATTTCTCTCCCAACTCCATATTTCTTCTTCCTTTTTCTTTCTTTCTTTATCGATGAAAATATTAAGAAACATCGCTGAATCAATGCTTTGCATCGATGCGTTGGTGAAAAACATCGATGAAAATCATCGATGAATCGATGAAACATTGAAAAACATCAATGAATCAATGAATTAATGAAATTATCGATGAGTGGTTGAAGAACATCGACAAATCGATGAAAAACATCGCTAGTATTACCACATGAAAGCTTAATATGACCATCAGAGGAGTTAGTATGACCACCAGAGGTGTTAGTATGACTATCTGAGATGTTAGTATGATCACCATATGAGTTAGTATGACTATATGAGATGTTAGTATCACAATTAGGATTTGAATAACCATTAGAGGAGTTAGTATAACCACCTGAGATGTTAATATGACCATCCGATGAGTTAGTGTGACCATATCTTTAATTAGTATTAGCACATTACATTCTTATATAATGCACATTATTTAGTCTGAACACCTCTTTTATTTAGTATGTGCCTCATTTTTGTGCACACAGACCTGAAACAGCTAGTATGACCATCAGAGGAGTTACTATGCATACCTATTTTATTTAGTATGCACACCATTTATGTACAAAACAGACTTGAAACAGTGCAAAAAAAAAAACAGACTTGAATAGTTTGAACACCTATTTTATTTAGTCTGCGCATCTTTCTTATTTAGTCTGAACACATTTTTATTTAGTATGTACCTCATTTTTTATGCAAAATTGACTTAAAACAGTGCAAAAACAAACCTGAAATAACTAGTTTGAACACCTGTTTTATTTAGTTTGAGCACCTGTTTTATTTAGTCTGAACTAGTATGATCATATCCTTAGTTAGTATGAGCACAAAATAACATTTGATCTTCGAACGGACGTAACTTTTAACTTGTAACTTTGATTCGTGCGTATGAACACTTTCCGGAAACAACACGACACGACGCACACACTTTATCGGGTGTAACCTTGTAACGATGTTGTTTTAACCTCATAAAATGCTTCTAAAGCCTGCAAATCACATTTTTTTTCTGCACATTTTTTGCTCAAATTTTCTCCAAAAAATTGCTTGAAATAGTACACAAACATATTAGACTAACAACTAGTATGAAAACATGTTATATTTAGTCTGAACACTTGTTTTATTTAGTGTGCACTCCATCATGCATTATGTGCAAACACAAACATGAAACATTGCAAAAAAAAGACTTGAAACAGCTCGTATGGACACCTCTTTCAACTAGTGTGAACACCTATTTTTATTTAGTCTGAAAATATATTTTATTTAATATGTACATCTATTTTATTTAGTATGTGCCTCATTTTGTGCAAAACAGGCTTGAAGTACCAACACATTTTTATTTAGTCCAACACGTTTTTATTTAGTTTGTGCCTCATTTTTGTGCAGAACTGACTTGAAACAGTGCAAAAACAGACTTCAAACAACTAGTCTGAACACCTTTTTATTTAGTTTGAACACATGTTTTATTTAGTCTGCCCATACATTTTCTGGAAAACATTCTTAATAGTGTGTTGGACGGAAACGTTCGAATAATACGTGGAGTCCAACTTTCCATTTTTAATCTGCGTTTGTCTGTTTGACTTTTTATTTTAAAAAGCATTTGACTGTTTAACTTTCTATTTTTAAAAAAGTTTTAAAATTAGTTGGAATATTCGTACATAATACAATAATTGATACAGATAATAAATCCCTAAAATTTAATGTAGACATTGGCCTGCTTAATCCTAATTCACCGTGAGAAATAAATTAGGAAAGATAACTGGGGAACAAACTTCCAGTTGGCTGATTACACAAAGTTTGATATAATAATTATATGAAGGAGAATGTTCCGTGGATCTCAAATTTGATACCGTCATCGATATTCACGGGACACGTTCAGTTGAATTCCGACGGAAATTTATTTTACTTATGATGCATATTGTTTTCGTTATTATGTATGTTGTTTTTGTTATTGTGCATCTAATAACATACATACATAACAATCAAATACTTATGATTTATATGCTAAATTCATTATTTTTTTTGTTCTACTTATAATTTATTATGAAAATATGTTTTACTTATGATGCATATTATTTTCGTTATTATGCATTTTTTTGTAATTGTGCATCTAATAACATGCATAACAGTCAAATACTTATGTTATATGCTAAATTCATTATGTTATTTTGTTATACTTATGATTTATTATGTTTTCGTTATTATGCACGATGTTTTTGTTATTATGCATGTTATTTGTATTATTTTGCATGTTATTTACTTGCATAATAACAAAAAATAACATGCACAATAACAAAAACAACATGCATAATAATTAGAATAATTTTTCAAAATAAATGAAATTGAATTCGTCCAGTCCGCATCGATGAACATAGCGACATTCATTTTCAATAAAGAGTCCGATAAATTATATGCATAACAACAAAAAAACAATATGAATTGCCTGGTGCTCGATGGATTGGTCTTTTATAAAGTTGCCATTTGCCTATTTATCCTGGCAAAAACAACGCAGAAACAAAAGTAAAAACTGAGAGAGAAACGCAACCTTCGATCTACGGCTGAGAACAAAATCGGACTTTAATCCGACGGGTGATAGCCCTTCTTCCCATCTCCAAAGCCCTAATCGACCAGTCATAAAACCCTCACTGTACATGTACTCCCGCCTTTACTCATTCCCCTCTGTGGCTCCTTCCCTCTCTTCCTTCTCTACCTCCTCTGTTCTTCCTCGATTGACAGCCATGGCAACCAGGGAGAACGGGTGCGCCGGGTCCACGCAGCCTCCCGCCGCCGCCACACCTCAGGTCGACAAGGGAGTCGATTTCGCTAACTACTTTTGCACCTATGGGTATCTCTACCACCAAAAGGAGATGCTCTCAGACAAAGTGCGAATGGACGCCTACTTCCACGCTGTCTCGCGCAACAAGCACCATTTCCGAGGCAAGGTGTGTGAGCTCCCAATCTACTCGCATTAATTCGTTCCATCAATATCCCCCCCCCCCCCCCCCTCTATTTTTTGTTCTGGTCTTCTGGTATTAGGATTTGTTTGGTGCTTGTATGTTGCTGAGATCAAGAGTTATATTATTCTACTTGTTAGTTAGTTACAAACTCGAGTCTTTTAAATTTCTTCGGTGGAAAAAAAATGCTACTGCTGGTCTGGTTCCGTTAACTATGATGTAACAAGCACATAGTTTACATATATGGCGATTTTATCTTTATATGAAATTACTTAGCTTGCATTTCATGTCTACCTCAAATTATAAGCTCTCAAAACAAACAAATATATATTTTTTTAATTTTTATGGTGTTTTTTTATGGTTAAACAGGCAGTGTTAGATGTTGGGACTGGGAGTGGTATCCTTGCTATTTGGTGCGCTCAAGCAGGGGCGAGAAAAGTATATGCTGTCGAGGCCACTAAAATGGCAGATCATGCTAGAGACCTTGTCAAAGGAAATGGGGTCGAAGATATTGTGGAGGTAATTGAGGGGTCAATGGAAGATGTCACACTGCCTGAGAAAGGTCAGTTTAACTAATCGTTGTGTAGAGTTTGGCACTCATGATAGCTGGTGTGGATGGCCTGAGTTTTGATGTACTCAATTCGTTCTTGTTTTTTTAGTGTGAATAGAATCGATGGAACAATTTTGGGTATATTGAGGAGTTGTTAGGACTAATCATGAATTACTCACAAAAATGTTGGTTTAGTTGGGGGCAAATTAAGACTTTAATCTTTGTGGAGGTTAACTGGGGATAAGTTTCTGAAATGAGAGTTCATTACCTGATTAAGTTGAGAGATTTGTTTCCTTTAAAACTATGAGTTTATTAAACATTTATATGGAGGGTTTATCACCAGTACATAACACTGTGAAGACTAACTTCTATGCTTGATGTGATAGTTTGTCCTTGATTTGCATAGTTGGGGTTATATATTATGTCAAATAGGTATGTGAAAGGTATAATTACAGAACTTGGGCTTTATCTCAGATTTAAACTTAACTTCCATCGTTGGAAGCTTCACTAGGCCGTGTGCCTATGTTGCATATTTGAGTGTGAATTACATTTCTTTTAACTCTGGAACAATGCAAAAAGATTATATTAATTCAGAAAAAGATGCTATTGATATGTGGTCTAGATGCATATACAATTCGTAATTGTGATTTTGTGCCTATCCTGGCATGTGCGTCTATCAAAACTTAGTCATGGTTCTTTTCCAAATATTGAATTATAGTTATCTTCAGTTCTAATTCTGGAGTTTATATGATGTTGCAGTTGATGTTATAATATCAGAATGGATGGGTTATTTCCTTCTAAGAGAATCCATGTTTGATTCTGTTATATTTGCCAGAGATCGCTGGCTCAAACCTGATGGAGTCATGTATGAATCTCTCTCACTCTCTCTTGCTCTCATGTCCCTTTTATACACACATAAACAAACATGAATTACTATGTACTTTGTGGTTTTCCTTTTAGAATATAATGTCTGGTGTACTAAAAGAGGAAAACATGCAAATTTAAAATTATTCAAGCTGACTAGAGAAGAAACAATCTAATAATTCCGTAGTGCCTAAAAAATAAGAAATAATAGTTCTATCAGAATCATTCATATTTTGCTTTCAATAAAATAAGAAATTAAAAGGAAAAAAAAGCAGAGCACTCAGCATGCTAACATAGTGAAAGACAGACCTGTGGCAGGTCAAGTAGATTTGCCCATTATCAGACAAAGGAGCATGGAAGTAACAACAACAACAAAGCCTTTTGTCCAAACAAGTTGGGGTAGGCTAGATATGAACCCCATATTGGATTTCATTTCCGTAAGATTGGCTGAATTTTAAATTGGCTCGTCAAGCCTATCACAACCCTCCTCCTTTCCGGGCTTGGGACCGGCTATGTAAAACATAGGCAGAGTTGAGCATGAAAGTAAATTAAAATAAAATATTGCATCTATGAAGAAGGCATGGATGTTAATTCTGGTAATGCCAACTTTTGGCTGCAACATGGTTTGGCTAATAGTAATAGTTTATGGTTTGTCTAATATTAATAGTTTGTAATTTTGTATTGTTTCTTTGGAATTTCTAGGTATCCTAGCCATGCCAGGATGTGGCTAGCTCCTATCCGATCGGGTCTGACTGATCAGAAAGTGGACGATGTCAATCGTGCCATGAATGATTGGCATGGTTTTGTTGAAGAAACTGAGGCACATTATGCCGTTAACATGAGTGTTCTGACAAAAGCGTATCGAGAAGAGCATGAGAAATACTATCTAAAGGTTTATTTACTCAAGAAAAGCTTAATGCCCTGTTTGTGCTTTTATGCATGTATACGGTACATTGACAACAAAATTGTCTGACCACCACGACAACAGAATTAGTGGGTGATCAAAATAAAATTATTATAATTGTAGACTTGTTTTTTCCATGATTTATATAGGTTGTGTATAACATGATATTCTTCATTTTCCACTGTTTTCTTTGAAAATAATAAATAAATAAAATGGCAGAGTTGACATGTTAGTAAGCTGTTGTGGGAATATTTATTATTTACTTTTGGATTCATCATCCCTTAACAAATTCTCTTTTGGCAACAAGATGGCAGACTTTGAAGCCTGACTTAATATTCAAGTTTGCACAACTAAATATAACTCCTTAATTCAATTGAACCACGTATTCATAATGTGCAGTTAACATGTATTGGAGTCCACTATGACTATACAACTGAATAACATATTCATTGTTGTGCTTTCTTTTGTTTTTCAGACATCACTATGGTGCAATCTTGATCCAAATCAAATAATTGGTACACCTGCTGTCATAAAAGAATTAGATTGCCTCCAAGCCACGGTTGATGAAATCCGGACAGTCACGGCTCAGCTCATGCATCCTATCAATGTAGATAGATCAAGGATTTCTGCATATGCAGGGTGGTTTGATGTTCAATTTAAGGTATTAAGGTACCTTTGTATTTACGTATTTATCTTCTTTTTGCATGCCCCTTTTTTTTGCATTTGTATACTCGACATCTTTTGTAGTTGCAATTTATTGGAATATTTGCATGTAAATTGTCAGCAAACTAGGTATTTGGAGGTTTAGTATAAGTTTTGCTTTCTTGTTCTTCCCATTTCCACTCTTTGAAGTTTTTAGGATGCATCTTTCTTTTTGTAATTATAATTATTTCACATCAGCATGCAAAAGGGTGGCACAACAACTTAGAGGTCCTCTTGTGGAACTTTTTTGATATACTTTTTTCTTGTATTAGCGACCTTGTTATCAATTAAATAAGTAGTATTAAGGAAAAAGAGAAGCCCATAATTATTGAACTTACTAAATTGTGTACTTGTTGAACATGACCACAGGGAAGTGAACAAAACCCCGCGAAAAATGAGGTGGAGTTGAGTACAGCTCCTGATGTTGATGGAGGGACACACTGGGGTCAGCAGGTACAGTTCTAGCCTTCTAGGCATGAAGAGAATTTTCTGTTTTTAAGTTTTTCTTTGTATTTCTTGCTGAGCCTCAAGTTTCTGTGCAGAGAAAGAATGCTTTCACATCTTTTGAGGGATACAGCCCGTTGGTCCATTAATGGATATGTTTTTGCACATTGCAAATGCATAACCTCTATGCTTACCATTTTCATATTATTGGTAATAATGTCTACTCTTACGGCCATGGTAAAGTTACACAAAAATGATCTGAATTACAGGAAATCTTTCAGACCAACTTAATTTTTTTATATACAGATGATATAAATGTAATTTAAAATTTATTTTTGCACTGGGGAGGAAAGTATAGGATATGTAAATGGAAAATGTCCATAATGAAATGTATTTGTATCGCCTTCTTGCACCAGTTTGGCAGCTTTGTGCTAGTTGTAAATAAGTATCTCAGGGTTATCTGGTATAAGTTGCAAGTATTATACGTGTTGAATGTCATTTGCAGATAAGATAAACCACTTCGTATTGATTTATTTTTGCTGTACACCTGGGCAGGTGTTCTTGCTGAATCCACCAATTAGGGCTAATGAAGGGGATAGGGTATCAGTATCTTTCAAGATGAGCCGTGCAAAACAGTACCATCGGCTGATGGACATTGAGCTAATCTCTCAATTAGAGCTTTCGTCTGGCAAGCGTCTCCCACCCGTCACTACTATAGTTTCTGTTGAGTAGTTCTCCTCTTGCTAGAGGTATTTAAATGTTTATTAATTGTATCATTCAACTTATTCTTTTAGTATCATCTGTTGTTTCTTCACTCCATTCTTTTTTGTTAATTTTTGTGAACAGGATTTGTTTTGGATTAAACTATCTCAACACCTTGAAGACTTGAAGTCTTGTTTCCATTTTTTCTTTGTATTCCTAATTTATTTTTAGTAGGGATTTTAAACCATGCTCAATTTTGTAGGTTGTACATTTATATTGTATTCTAGGTTTTGTTATATTTATATTGATTTTTAATTCAAATTGGATTTCATTTCTAGCCTATCCCAATCTATTTGGGAATAAAGCTTTGTTGTTGTTGTTGTTGTTTTGGTTTTGTTATATTGTGTTTGTAAAGTGGATGTGGAATCCGGTATTCACAAATATTATTTGATTGGCGACTGACATTTTCTTCTATTTTTGTTTTTTATTTAAATTTTGTACAACTGAGAATATCTAAGGGTTGAACAGATAACGTTTAAACTAAACCAATAATCTATTTGGCATGTAGAAGTTCAAATTAGTACGAGATAGTGGTTTGTACGGGACATTTGGTTTTTTGTCACTACAAAACATGAAAATTGTCAAAATACTATTCAAATTTTTTTTTTTTCAAAATGTCACTACCGATCAGGGGTCGAAAATGGTATTTTGACAAAAAAAATTTGAGTGGTATTTTGATAATTTTCATGTTTTGTATGTTTTGAAGTGACATAAAACTAAAAATCTCAAAATCCAAATCCAAATATTCAAATGAGACGTGGGTCCGAGACATTATTTTGAAACATTTTCTGATTAAATTCGGTTCGGCTTCATTGGCAGGTTACACCGATTAAGATGGCAGATTTGACAATAAAAATATTGACATCGTGATCCTACGAGCTTTAGAATGTTTCCGTAAATATTTTTAATTTTTTAATTTTTTAATTTAGTTTTATGAATTTAGCTGAAAATCAATCATCAAAATAACCAACGTCAAGCGATCTCTCCTCATGATAAATTTAAGTTTACAATGTACCTCAATTAAAATCAACGAGTTAAAAAATTGACCCATCTCTTTCTCAAAGAAAAAAAATAATGGTAAAATCAGACGGATGCAGTGCATCAGGACTTGAAGCTTGAAAATCTCTACATTCCACTTTTGTTAGTGTTCGCTCGACAAAGAAACTTGAAAATCTACACACAAAAAAATGTATAAATTGAGTTAAATTTTGGCTGACTAAATGTTTTTGTTATGAACTCATGATGTACTATTTTCTTGGGTTCAGATAAAAAAAACTGACAAAGACAAATAACAGGAAATCCACATTGATAAAAGCGTAATAGTAAGAACTTGGGATGGGCAACTGTCGGCTGCGAATGTTTCGTATAGATTGATGTACAATTATTTCTGTGTACTAACGCAAACCAGTTCTTTTGAATTTTCAACAACTTTTAAGTAATATAGCTGAATTTATTATGAGATCTTGCACTGATATTATTTAGGGGCTCGCTAATTAGATTGACATCCGGTTTAGCAAATATCTACAAACAGCTTTATGTCCATCGCAAATCGCAACGAGTTAATTCTAGACTAGACTTCAACAAGACAATCCGAACCGGATACAATCCAACCAAGTACTCTTCTTTACTTTTGCACCTTTGTGATATTTTTACTATACAAAATTAGAATTATTACGTAACTTTTCCCTTCCAGTAAATAGTTCAATACTTGAATGACATTCAAACAAAGAAAATAAATAGCGTATAATAGATACAAATTCAAATTATAATACAAGAGAAGACTGATATTGTACTCTAAGCTATACAGAATAAAATATTAGAGGTATTATTGCACCAATAAAATTCTACAGCATACACCATTACACTAATACAAATTAACCAAACCAAAAAACAGAAGGGCGGTCTAATAACCATCACCAAGCAGTGGCTCCACACTGTATAATTTCCACATAGATATCCAAAAATTTCCAGGAAATGGTTCGCCATGAAAAGAAATACTTAATTCACAACATAATCTCGTAGAAGAATTGAACACGGGGTATCATCAGCAGCCCGAATACAAAGGCATTCAGATTCTAAGCATCCGAAATATAGAAGGGGGTGTCATTCATTACAACTTCGAGTAACAAGACAGGATACCAGACCAAGAAGCACTTTCGTACAAACTCCCTACTCGTAATAGGTTCCATTTGCTGGCAAAAGGATCCATGTCATAAAAATCTGACATCAAATCTAGAAATCCAGTGGAGCCTGTTATTATCACTACATGTACATAACCATTCCAGGTCAACTGCAGGGATTGGTAAAAAATGTCCATAATGTTCACTTAACTGAGTCTTAGACACAAGCACAGAAGCAAGAACAAACCTCATAATTGAGATCGAAATCCACCAAAGACACCAGACATGCCACAACTCAAATCCACCAACACAACAGTGAAAACCAGGCAAGGTAAATTACAAATACACACCTAGTCAATTTGAAGGCCTCGTTTCCAAGCCAACACATACTTTTCTGGTTTGAATGCTCACGCCATGAAGCACGAGATGTGTATAGAAAGAGCGTATGATGATACAGCATTATTTGGTAATGTGTACTTAGCTTCTCAGTACTGACCTTATCTGGTAATAGGGATAGAAAACCATACTGTTCTACTTATTTTTCCTTTCTTATAAAGGCTAAAGCTAGCAAGTCACCTGCCCTCTGACCTAACATCAGAATTACCATTTCATGTCAATATAGGAAATAGGTACTTCATATCACTTACATTCCTCTGACCTAATATTGGTTACCTGGTTTGCATGTCCAATAATCAACTAACAAATTCTTCAATCTAGTAACAGAACCTGAAACAAATAAGCAGAATAAAGAGAAAAAGAACAGGTCCCTAATAACCTGCACAATATGAACAGGTGACAGAGATGGTGAAGTCTTGGATTCGCGACGCACCGAATCCGCAATTCATTCCGTCGTCGATACAAAGGTACGGTAAGATACTAACTTCTATACACTCAATAATTCAAGACAAATACAGTAATAGAAGATGAATTTATATGGATATCTTTGGGGGAAGAAGTTCCAAGAGAAATCGAGATACACGTCTTACAATAATCAATAGAAAAACAAGGTACTGCAGAATTGATATGAATTCGAATATGGACCGGATTCCAAGAGAAATCGAGATACACGTCTTACAATAATCAATAGAAAAACAAGGTACTGCAGAATTGATATGAATTTGGATATGGACCGATAATTGTCTTACCGTATCCTTATCCGTTAAAAAATTTCGAATATGGATACGAATTCGAATAGTCTCGAATACGGATACGGATACGGACCAAATATTAATCGGATACCGGATACGGATCAGATATTAATCGGATACCGGATATGGATACGAAACTAATATTATTCGGATAGTAAAAAATCCTTATTTGCTATATGTTTATTCAAATGCATCAATGAATTATAAAAAAAATGTGATACATAAACACAAATTATATCTAAAATTAATTAGATTTGTAATCTTCATACAAAATTCAATAAAATATATATATAATAGGAATTTTTTGGTTATCAATTCGGATACAATCGGATAATATCGGATATGGATATCTTCAATAACTTCGGATACTATTAGATAATAGCTAAACGGTCGGATACGGATAGATGATAACTAAATCGTATCCTTATCCGTTAAAATTTTTCAGATACGGATACGAATACAGATATTTTCGGATATAGATACGAATATTTTTTGTTATTTTTTGGATACGGATCCAGATAAAATCGAATATTATCCGATCCGTTCACCCCTAGGTTTGTGGGTGACTGATTCACTGGAATTGAAGTATCTGGATAGCACTTGTAATAACTATTCCATGTTACTGTAACATTCTGTGGTACGAAGGAATCAGCTCAAATGATGTTTCTGATTGCAGGAAGCTCGAGGAATTTGTGGTCCATGTTAAAAAATTTCGGGGAGGACAAATGAAATTGGTAGTGTGGTCCAGTTTTGAGAAAAATGAAATGATGACGAAAGAAGCGTCATATATACACAGACAAGGCAAAAATAATAGTGCATCAGTATAGTGGAGGTGCCGTGAGGAGTGAGAAAGCTTTGATATTTTCATTACTCGGGGAGTAATGAAAATGAAGTTTTATTCATAAACATCCATGAATGCTCAAAGTTGTCATACTATAATTAGGTTTAACTATAAGTACCTAACCAACCAGCAGTATCAAGTCTTTGATACGGTACTGTTGTGAAGGTGGTGTACCACCATCATTGATGCATGCTTTGCCCTCCGCAGCGAGTCAAACTGATAGTGCTGTTGTTGACACATGGAGAGGAATGCTAGACGTGTTTGAAAACACTCGCTTTCGATTATTTCATCCCTGTCTGCTCTATCCATATCCATCGATGCACCTACTATCTTCACCTGAAACAAAGCATGGGTTGTATTTAGAGCCCACAATGAAGTTCACCATAATTGTACTTACATCCAGAATAATAAAGTAATGAATACGAGAAAACCTATATACATATGAAGTTAATAATATTCACTGGAAACTCTATTACATAAGCATGACGGAAGGCTTACAGCAATAAACTGATGCTTGTCTTTGCTATCGGCAGGATGCCTCCCACTTAGCTCACGTAGGCGCTCTGCGTCATGACACCTATTAGCCAGATAGCAGATTAGATACTTCAGAATAGTATATACATAAATGGGGGATGCTGTCCAAATGGCAAGAATGGACATTCTGGTTGAAATTTCAATAGAAGAAAATAACTGTTTTATCACATAATCTGTCCAAAAATTGTCATGCATAAAGTGGCTGATTCTCACTTGTCGCAGAGGTTGAAGCATTCGCAGCTGTTGCATGTCCAGCGTGTACCTGACACCATAGCATCCCCACAATGGTTGCAGGTGTGCTGGAGATGAACAACCATGAAATCATGCTTCCTCGCGCAAATCTTATCACCCAACTGCACAAGGAACAAAAAGGTCAGGCCAAGCATGAAGCACTTCTTGTCGCAGAGGTTATGGGCTCTGGCATACAAGAAAAAACCAAGTGCTGCATGACAAACTCGTGGTAAAACAGATAAAAACCTGATACCTCTTGCATAAGTTTGGCATCCATGTTAGCACCGCCACTGAGATTGGTGCAATTTGTCATAGTTGAATTCCTGGGCTTGCTCCGCTGCTGCTTGAGATCATTCTCCTCTTGGAGCAGCTTATCGATTATCTCCTCAGCAGCCCGTGGCCAGAAATCTCCTGCGAAGTACGGCAGTCGCGCTGCTGTAACATTTGCTCTGGACTCTCCCTCACGAGTGAAGTAGTGATCGTATAGGTTCGTCAGACCAACCCCTATATTTTCCTTCATTGCTTTCTTTAGCATAGAGTGGTACCTTCAGAAAAGGAGAAAGAGAAATATTACGCATATATTCCAGCACATACATATGCATTGTGCAAGGGTTAGGTATGTTAAGTGCTAATACTCACCACCCTCTTAATCTATGAGGTTTGGGGGTCTTCTGATCCGGAGGGTGGCAATAGAATATGTAATCATCGCCTTCGAGAGGAGGACAGGACCACAGATAGCACCTGGAGAAGCCTTGTTTCTTGGACCAATCCAGATAACCAATCTGATAATGTGTATAAGTGTTTACAAAAACAAGTTCATCACTTGAAGCAACTCAATTGAAGTAACCCAAACTGACAGTGTAAAGAAAAAATAAAAATTAAAACTTTACCAGGAGTTGATGGAAAACAAAGGTGCGAAGAGTCTCTCCATTAGATCTTTGAACATCCGGCGTGAAGTACTTTACCGAATCAACATAAGAGAGATACACACTTCGTTGGTTGGGGAATGCACAGTCACTCCCAAATTCGTGTACCAACATAGCAAAGAGGCAGACGTCCACTCCATCAATCCTCTGGAATAAAAGTAGAGCCTAAAGAGTACACCAATATAATTTAGCGCAAAACTAATAACAGAAAAAGACAAAGAAGAGAATGCTTGAGAAATATATTTTTCATACTTTGGACTTGTAGGGAAAGTGGGTTGGATAGCTCTGCTTGAAAATTGCAGAGAACCTTGGTTTCACTTTTAGCATCATATCGACTGAGGATACTACCCGAAGGACAAGTCCCTCAGCCCCAGGGACAACATCCAGCATCTTCCCAAGAGAATGAGCACGCTCTTTTCTCTCTATCTCCAGCTGCTCGAAGAGGCGTTTTTCCATAAAATCACTCAATCTTGTGCGAGGAAGATCCTTGGCACCCGGCATGGCACTTTTTGGAAGTGGCAAGCGCTCGCCTCTCTCCAATTGACGGAGATAGCATCTTGGGCATGTGTATTTTACCTCATCTCCAGTGTTTCTTAGCCCATTGAAAAGCGCACAAATCTGGTGGAGCCATTCCTCACAGTTATCACATTGGACCCACTGCAAGTAAGTTTTTTTGGTTAGTGTTCTCTGTTCACTGAAAAAATGATGATAAAAACTTCTAACGGGACTCCTGCTGTTCGCCAATTGATCCCCAGTAGCCACAGACCCAAGGAGAATCAGCAGCCACAGCCCATCGTATGAAAGAAATGAACAACAATACAAAAACTAAACATTTTATAAAAAATTATCTACCATGTATATATCAGGATAACGTATATGCTCTAATTTGGCTTCAAAAGTACAAATAGGAACAAAAAATGAGTGATGATATACTTCCCCACAACACCTTGCCTGGCCGAGATATTATCACCTCTGAAGAGACAAAGAAAGTTACCTCTTCTTCAATCTCTTCATCGTTCTTTTTCCTTTCAAATTGGGTCTTACGGATCATTTTGTTTTCTATCTCGATAGCTACACCACTTCTACGGAAGCATTTAATACAGACAGCATGCTGATTATCATTGTAACAATAGTAGAGAGCATTCTTTTCTATGAGGGCTCCACAAGGTGTGCAATAGATCGGAACCAAGTCATATACCACCTTCTCAAACCTACAGAGCTGGCAAGAGACCTCCCGACTATCTTTAGTCTTTTCTATCCTCTGCTTGACAAAAGATTCGTGAAGGAGTTATAAAAAATGAATCAGGCAGAAACATGATGTTTCTCGAATATACGAGTTAGCTAATTAACCATTTATGTCAATTTTCTTCTATCTAGCAACATAGTTATGTTATGTGCTCAAATTTTTAAAAGCAACAAGAGCCAAGTGTATATGCAGGGAAATGCCAACATGCCTATACAATGAAGATCTTACAACACCTTTCACAAATTACAATTGCCAGAATGCTTGAAAAGTTCAGAAACAAAGGCATATCCCATAAACAGTACAAAGAAAGTGAGCAAATACCTGATCAGCCCAACTCTGTATACAACGAATGTGCTCTCTGACTTCCTCGGGCGTAAGGAGATCCATCATAGAGACAGCTACAGCCCCATGCCGATCCCTCTCCTTTGGTATTGCACTGAGATGTGCATCACGATCCCTCTCCTCGCCATCCCCGGGAAGTGCGCTCAGATCCACATCAGAATCCAACTCCTCCGGAATTGTATTGAGGTCTATGAGAGAGACACCCTCTAGTCTTGGTTTCATAGAGCCACCTACAGCCTCATCCCAATCCCAATCCCTCTCTTCCGGAATTGCATTGAGATCAATGGTAGATTTCCTCGAGTTACCTACAGGCTCATCCCAATCCCAATCCCTCTCCTCCGGTTTTGCATTTAGATCAATAATTGGGATACCCTCAAACCTAGGTTTCCCCGGCTTACCTACGGGCCCATCTTGACACCTCTCCTCCTTTCTAGGCCCATGAATCATTGTGCTCGAGAATTTCGCAGGACCAACATCTGGTACAGGAAGTACATTCTTGAGGAGCTTTCTTCTTTTCAACGGAGTTTCTCCGGTCTCCATCTTCTCACCTACCTCCTTTCCTTTCAAACCATTCTTGAGCGGTGAGGCCTCCTGTTTGGTGATAGATATCAATTTACGGACGGGGACACAAACAGGGCAAGTGAGAAGCTTACAATCTCTGTAATGAAGAAGAGACATTCGGGCTGGCATGCATCCTGGGAAGTGACAATGCTTCTCGTAACAGTTATCTGTGTGTTTGACAATCTGTCGTGCAAGCACACAGTTCTTCTCGGTACATCGACCAACATCGGTACATCCCCTTCCATGCCGGAGGCGGAGTAGTAGCCGGATTTGATCAAGATTCTTCAACTCATCCATATTGTAAGAGAAAGGGAGAGAGATGGAGAGTTGAGGTTGTAGGGTTACCGTAAGAGTACACGATTGAAAGCGGCTGTGGATGGTTGCCAAAGAAAGCGAGAAAGGGTCGGGCTAGGTCGGCTAGGGTTTACCAACGGTTCAAATACTAAATAAGGTGCCTTTTAAATTGAAAACCGACTCTATTTTTGGGCATAATTTCACATATATAGAATTAAAATTCATTATTACATATTCAAGTTTCAAAAAATTATGGAAATTACGATTTTCTACTTCTAAAATTCATAACAAATTAACAATACATTTACTCTTCTAAATTACAATAACTCACTTATATATATTCAATGCAATTTTAATCTATAATATTAAATATATAAAAAATAAAATTAATCATGTTTAATATTTCAGAAACTTAAATTAAACACTCAGAATTACGCTTCTCGATCAATTGCACCTAAACTAACATAAACCTTATACTTGACTCGAATTGATCGAAGATTCCAAAAAAGACGACACCAAATGATTCAAAATTTAATCCGATCTGAATCAACTCGATGATATTTTCGGATTGCAGTAGTCGATCTAATCGAACCTAGTGATTTGATAATGGATCGGTTCGGATCGGTCCAAACCCGTCCGCTCCAACGGATTGGTCGATCCACGGATTGGCTGGTCTAACAAGTTGGTCGAGTCGAGTTTTTACGAGTTCAAATTTTGTAGGTCGGCCGCAACCCATCTTAGGCTCATGGGTCGACGGATCGACGGGTTTGAGGCGGGTCCGGGTCAAGTCGGTTGGGTCGCCGGGTTTTTATTTCGAAAAATTCCAAAAATAAAAAATCAAAGTAAAATGTAAAAAAAATACAAAATGGAAAATAAATGTCAAATTATTTTGGGAGGGAGGTTTTACCGTTAGATTAAAAAAAATTGAATTATTTCAGTTTTTTAAATTGAATTTCTCAGGTTAGGGGGTTATCACGGGTTAACCCCGGGTTTAGGCGGGTTAATAGTTCGGTCCAATTCCGGGACGAGTTTGAGGCATGTTTTTTCTAAAAAAAAATTGATCGCAATCTGTCTTTGACCTCTTTTTTTGGACGGATCCACACAAATTGAGCCTCGAATCGGATCGGATTGGATCAGGTCGGATTTTGTCAAATTACTAATCGAACCTGATCTGAATTTGAACCCAACATGAGTTAAATCGAACCCAAGCCACTCGATTGTTGTATCTAAGTTGAAATAAATGATGAATTAAACAAATGATAAATTGTTGTTTTCTATAAGGATAACTTTAAACATGAATAATTTGAGTTCTTAATATGTTAGATATAGATTTAAAATTACTCAACATCTAATTTCAAACCCAGATTGATAAATCACAAGTTATAAAAATTAGAACGAAATAAAAAGACATTATATCTTACTTGAGAGTACCTTCTACACTCTCGATCGTAACTCTGTCATATGTGGCATCAATGTGGAAGCCCCAAATCAAAATATTTAATATCTAAATTCAAAAATGAATAGAGAGCGTCATATAATTAGACGCTTGTATTTATTCCTCGTTGCAAAAACACAATTTAGACACAATTAATGTTTTACAACTTCACTGCTTATTGCATTTCAAAAAAAAAATGTGCTTAGAATTATAAAGGAAATAAAAAAGAAGAGTAATAAAACTGTTTTGATTCATTGAACTCTCCTCATTTTTTATAATTACAACCGCAATATTTATGTGGAGTGAGAAAAGTCAATATCATATGTGTGACAACTAAGCAGTCTAACTAACTAGATAATTACAATTATTGTTCTATAACAAACTCTTTTAACAAACTCTTTAGAACATTAATTATTCTCTTACAATTGCTTTGAATTTGTCTTGACTGTGCTCTCCATTATTGCATTGATTGGAGTTGTCAGTTTCTTCTGAACTCTATTTATTGTTAGCATCAAGTGGTAAGACTAATATTTTGGTGACAATACTAGCGCATCATGTGATTTACATTCTACAACCTCCCTCAAGCCCAATATTTTGTGAAATGCGATGAGCTTGTCCCTTAGCAACTGAGTTACCAACTCACTAGACAGAAAGGAAGAAATGAATCTACTAGTTATCTTTTCTTTTTTGGTTTCTTGAATTCCAACAACATCTATAAGATTTTCCTTGATCATATCTTTCAAATAGTTTCTTTTTATTATTTTTTTCAACCCCCTCATGTTCCAACTGAGAATTTTCATTTAAATTGAATTAAGAAAGCCCTATTAATGATATTTTGGCCGAAATGCAAACGTTTTCACACTAGCCAACTTTTTTGGTCAAAATTTAATTTAAGTTGCTCAATAAATTCTTCATATCAAAATCTTATAGGAAATCAAATTTCATGATTTTTAGAGCTTTCTAGCTATATTTTAAATATTTTTTTAAAATAGTCCAGTTTAATATTAAAAATGGAGCTGATAGGTAGATAACATAGTTGATACCAACTGGAGATATCCATTCGAATTGGATCTGTCCATTTCAAACTGGAACTCTCCATTTTTGCAATAATTTCTAAGTTTTCAAAGATAATCCAACATTCCAAGTTCAAATTTCACAAATTGCCAAAATAAAACAGTCAGAAAATCCTACTTAAAAACAGTACCACAAAATCATAAAATTCCAAGTTCAAATTTCACAAAATACTACTTAAAAATAGTCAGAAATCTTTCAATTCTTCACACCAGAAATCCTGCAAAAAAAAAAAAATTAAATCATCAAAAGTGCATGATAATCAGACTTAAAGTGCATATATTTGTACCTAAAGTGCACTTTATGTACCTTACTGTTTTCATCAATTCTTCACACCAGAAATCCTGCAAAAGAAAACAAAAAATTAAATCATCAAAAGTGCATTATAAGCAGACTTAAAGTGCATGATAATAAGACTTAAAGTGCATATATTTGTACCTAAAGTACACTTTATGTACCTTGATATTTTCATGCAATTTATGTACCTTACATGTACCTAAAGTGTACTTTTGGTACAAATTACTTTAGGTACATGTACCTAAAGTTCATCGTAACAATAAATTACATGTACTTTTAACATAAAGTTCACATAACAAAAAAATCATTAAAAAAATCATTCACAAATAAATATGCATAATAATGAGTAAAGATTCATTATAATGAGATTAGAATTTCTGATGACAACAAAAAACGATTAAAATACATTCTAAATGTATTAATTTGCATGGTAATAGTACTAACATGCATAATAACAATACATAAGGTGCATAATAAGTCAGTAAACATGCATTATAATAAGTTTAGAGTGCTAACTTGCATGATACTAATACTAAATTGCATGATAACAATGTTAACGTGCATAATAACAATAAATAAAAAGCATAATAATATATAGAAAGAACATGAAATCTTACGTGAACATCAAATGGATATTTTCTCACTATTGGTATTGTCAGTAATGATGTTGTAGGTCAGCAAAGCCCTCTCTTGACTTGTATCTTCCTGCATGAAAAATCAAGTAAGGTAAATATGATATTCTGACATATATGTATATAGTAAAATTTAAATTTGAAAGAAAGAAAAAAACTTACCAACACAATGTTTGTAGGGTGACCAAGCATTATATTGACAATCGACCTAATAAGAAAAATACCACTATCCTCTTGTTTTTGCTCTTTTGGTACATTTTCAACCCAAATTATATCAAACTTCAAAATGGACTTGCTGCATATTCTCCAGCTAAGAAAGTTCTTTATCCATGAAACTTGATTGTTTATCTCACAAGACAAACCACGCTTACTAGGTTTAGAAGAATAAATTTTAACTAAAGATTCACTACAATCAACACATATTAGAACCCAGTTGCGTCCAATTTGAGTGACACAGAGGAGATATTTTTCTTCTTCAATATCTTCATTGAACATGGAGATGCATTTTTTATAACAACCAACTAGGTCTCCCTGACAAAGCAAATGCTGCAAAAAAAAATATTAAAAGACTTTCATACAGTATATTTGAATGGTATCATGACAACAAGAATATATAATATTCTTAGATGCATTGTATTTCATATCTAGATATACCCCCAACTCTATTCCTAAGGCGAGATGAACTTGTATGTTCCAGAAACCAAACCTGAAAATCAAAACAAAAAATATATATGCATAAATAACTTTTATGTGTGCATTAGTATTAATACTAAGAAAAAAAGAGTAGTAATGCTTCAATAATAGCTACGGAGCATCCTGCAAAGTATACATCACCATCAATATTTTGCTCTAATTTACGCGATGCATAGGTAAGTGCAGCCATTAAACTTTCATGAACAGGGAAAGCCCATGCATAATCATTTAGACGATTCAAATTTTCAACATATGGAATCATGGATGTGTTCACTTCTCCAGTTTGCGAAGGGAACATAAAGGTTGAAAAAGATAAAGTATCAGTAATGATACAAAATCTTATTTATTTTCAGGATTTTCAACCAATTCTTTCAGAAGATTTTCCAACGTAGATAGTTTGATGCGTTGCTGTCCGTTAAAATACTCAGAATGAATACGACAGTCACGATTTCCAATTTTTAACTTGTTTGTGTAATCATTGTAGAGATGAATGTTGTTCCCATTGTCATGTTTGAGACCTGGAAGCAATAATAAGTTCATTAAAATAAATTATATGCATTACAATAACTAGTAGATGCATTACAATAATTAGTATATGCATTACAATGACTAGTAGATGTTTAATAACAGATCTACAATAACTAAATTAGATGCATTACAATAACTAAATAAGATCTGTCACAATGAAATTAGTAGATGCAAAATAAACACTATTAGGTGCATTATAAGTTATAACTAAGTTTAATAACAAATCTATACAAAATACATTATAACATTTCAAATCAAATTATGTAAGATGCACAATAACTCAGTTAACAAACTAACAGTTATTGAAGATAAACATCATCCTAATAGATATATGAATAAGAAAACAGATAAGATGCACAATAACTCATTCAACAACATAACAGTTACTAAAGAGAAAATTACATTATATTTCACACAATATGCATAACAAAGCTGATAAGATGCACACCAAAAAATTGAAATTATTAAATAGTGAAGAAAATTACAAACCTAAAATAAGAGACACATCCCTTGGTGTGAAGCTTGTACATACATTGCAGATCTTAAAACACCTAAGGTTGTTGTTGAAAAGTAGAGTTATTTCTCGGAGAAGTGCATTCAGTGAATGCATCTTTGGAATTTGAAATAAGTGGAAGAATGAAGTGTTGCGAAGAAGATCTTGATGTTCATCATCCATTTTATGTGCCAGATCCACTTGATAAAGTTGGATCAACTTTGCTGGACTGCATCGAACTCGAAACTTTCCCTTTTCTATTCAAAGTTTTAAAAACAAATATCAAAATAAGAAGAATATATAATAAATTGGTTACATAATTTAAAAATATTGAGCAAAGAATTTGGAAAACAACTAACTTTGTTGTCCTTCCTCATCAGAACTTGTGTCACTCTCTTCCTCTTCAGATGATTCCCTCTCAACTAAATTCACTACACACATATAATTTCTTTTGTTATATATGATACAATAACAACACATCTACAATAACTAAATTGGATGCATTAAAATAAATAGTAGATGCATTATAACTAAGTTTAGTAACAAATCTACCAGAATACTAAATTGGATGCATTAACATAACTGGTAGATGCATTATAATTAAGTTTAATAAAAGATTTAACAGAATACTAAATTAGATGAATTGCAATAACTAGTAAATGCATTATACCTAAGTTTAACAACAGACATACCAAAATACTAAATTAGATGCATTGGAACAACTAGTTGATGCAGTATAACTAATCTTAATAACATATGTACAATAATTAAATTAGATGCATTACAATAAATCTTAGATGCATTATAACTAAGTTTAAAAACAAATCCACCAAGGTTAGATGCTTTATCATAACTAAATTAGATAAATTATAACTAAGTTTAAGAACAGATCTACCAGAATACATATTTAGATGCAGTAAAATAACTAGTAGATGCATTATAACTAAATTAGATGAATTATAACTAAGTTTAAGAACAGATCTAGCAGAATACATATTTAGATGCAGTAAAATAACTAGTATATGCATTATAACTAAGTTTAATAACAGATCTACCAGAATACATATTTAGATACAGTACCATAACTAGTACATTCATTATAACTAAGATTAAGAACAGATCTACCAGAATGCATATTTAGATGCAGTAAAATAACTAGTAGATGCATTATAACTAAGATTAAGTACATAACATTAAATTAGATGCATTAACATAACTGTTAGATGCACAATAACAAAGCTTAATAACAGATCGACGGAAAATAACAGTCATCTAACATAAATCACATATTGAGATCAAATGTATATTAACAGATCTACAATAACTAAATTAGATGCACTACAATAACTAGTAGATGCATTACAATAACTTAATAAGTAATGAATACATGTTTAATCAAAACAATGGATTAGAGAATCAAAATCGTCAATAAGATCTGTCACATTGAAATTAGTAGATGCAAAATAAACACTATTAGGTGCATTATAACTAAGTTTAATAACAAATCTATACAAAATAGCAGTAGTTTATCATATATCGCATATTTATACTAACATGCACAATAACAAATATTACATGCATTACATGTTTAATAAAACCCTAGGTTTAGAGAATCAAAATGCTGATCGACATCTGTGTAAATATGATTAACGAATCAATGTTTGAAAAAAAAAATTACTTTCAAGAAAAGGTAAATCAAATAAGAGAAATCGTTTATGCAAATATGATCGACATTACTAAAATTAAGCAAAATAAAAAAATAAATTATCCAAAATTTGGGAAAGAATTGTGAAATTACCATTACTGTCTCTTCCTCCTCGACTGGGTGTTCTTCCTCGACTAGATGTTCCTCGTCTTACTCTTCCCCTTCCTCGCCTCGTCTCACTTGCTGATGGAACAACGGCTTCTCCTTCAACAGTGATGACTTCTCCTACTCGGCTATTGACACCTCGTCCCCTCCCTCCCTTTCGTCCCCTTCCTCTAGAGCCTCTCCGTGCTTCACTTCCCCTTGCCATTTCGTGAAAAATCTCGTCGATTTGAAAAGATTCAAAAAAAATTATGAAACAGTGAAGTGAAATTGAAATGGACTAGACTGTGACTTTGCGGAATATGTATTTACCGAGCCAAATATTTGATTGAGCTGGGTCCACAAGTCGGCATCGCTTTCAAAAAAATGGTTAGCATCGAATAAACCTATGTTAACGTCCAATAGACTTGGTTTAAGAGGTTTAGCAACTTTGGAAAAAAATGGTTCAGGAGGGTTCGAACACCCGACCTTATGGTCTACCAGCGCCCAACGCCCCCTCCCGAACCATCTGACTCTCACAACTTTCCTATCAATAGTTGAAACATAAATCTATTTAATGATTAACAATCTGTATCAAAATAATATGTGATAATGTGCATACTAATGTGTATAAGTTACAAAAAATATATGAACCCAAAAGAGGATATATTCATTGTAACATTATATTCACGAACTATATGCAATAATATATGAATTACATGAAAAATTATTCATAGCATTAACACTAATGAATATTGAAAAATTTTGAATCGGAAAGAGAACTAGTTTATTATAATCTTCTACTAATTAATGTGAAATTTTGAATAAATGAACAAAAAAATTGTGACAAAATGTAGAGAATATAAAATTGATCTATAAATTTTGTACATTAAAATTTCAATTGTAAATATGTACAAAAAAGATTTCTTAATTTTGTGCTATATTGATAAACATTCATATGAAAAGGTAAAAATAAAACCTAACAAGAAGTAAATATATCCTCCACCAAATAATAAAAGTATTCAGGATAACTACAATTTGTTTAAAAAAAATCATAAGGCTTCATTCAAATCAAATGTCAATGTTGGTCTTGTTGGGTGAAAAGTTCCATTTGACGATGCTTGATAAGAAATCATTTGATTCACTAAAGCATCATCTTCTTGTCAAAATTAAATTAAAATAAAATAAAATAGATTAGAAAAAAATGTGCACTTTATTTTTATTTGTAGTGCACTTTATTTATATTTATCATGCACATTATTTTACACAGTTATATTATTTTACAAACATGTGCAGTATTGTTTAGTTGTAGTGCACTTTATTTATATTTATCATGCACCTTATTTTACACAATTATATTATTGTGCATAATTTGGTTGAAGTGCATAAAGAATAAACCCCCTGGTGCACTATGTAATATGCATTATAAATAAAAAATTAAGAGAAAAAAGCTATTCAGATACAAATATATGAAAAATCATGGACAATCCACTATGAAATATATTCTTTGGGTGCGCAATACAATATGTAAGGTGCATAGTAACTAACACAAGTAATTTAATCAATGGTAATACCAATCTTCTTAAGGTGCACAACAAAGTATATAAGGTGCATAGTAACTAACACAAGTAATTTAATAAAAAATAATATTAATTTGCTTAAGGTGCACATAACAGTATATAAGGTGCATAGTAACTTAGAGAAGTAATTTAATAAATGATAATATCAATCAGTGAACTCGAATTTATTCTTTAGGTGCACAATTCTGTACATAAGGTGCATGATAACTACGAAAATTGTGTACAAAAAAATGAGGGATAATACAAAATTACCTGAGCAGCTGTTGGAGAACCAGGATTTATTACTTCTTTACCCTTCTTTGTTGTAGTTCTTTTGCTTGCATCATTGGAGAGAGATTGAGCTTTTCTTTTGCAAACTTTGGGTTTTGGAGAAGTATCTTTGTTAACCTTATTTTGTGCTTTTTTCCCTTTTGTATTTTCTGGTGGACTCCGAAAACTTCTCAAACGACCAAGTTTGCATGGACGTCTTCTGGAAATTGACACAGTAGGGTTTTTCACATTTACCACAGGTGTGTGGAAGTCTTGTACATTATCAGTGCAAGGGTTAGATGTTTGCACACTACCAAAAAAAGAAGCATTCCCAACCTCACTAAATGTACCATCACCTAAAACACACTTGACAATTTCTTGTAACTGAGCCATACCAGTTACAACAAGTTCTCTAACATGCTCATTTTTTGCTCCTAATTGCACCAAATTGGAGAATATTTCATGAAGATGAGAGTACAAACGGGAATAATTCTCAGATGCCAACCTATTTGAAACCCCTAAGTCAGAACTCTCCAAGTGACACCATGATTTTGACTTTGTCCATCTTTGCATAATATAACATTCTTCAACCTTTTTAATCTTTTCTTGCTTGAAAGCACATAAAATATGTCAACACAAAATCCCAGCAAACTCAAAGAGTCTGCAAACGCATGATGCCTTCTTTTCAGTTTTGTTGAAAAACCCCTAAATTTGTAATTCTCTTCCACAGATTCATCACTAACCTCATAGATGATACACTCTCCAAGATTTGATTTCACCTCACAACAAGTATCAGCCAATGCCTTAACTTCTTTTTGGAACTTAAAGAACATATTAAGCGTATAACTCTCCAAGTATTGCCTCTCAATTTCAAGATTGGAAAAAGGCTCAACCAATTTGTCAATACATCTATACTCTTCCTCCATATCCTTCTCTCTTAATTTGGCAACAACATTTTCATATTGTACTGCAAAACTCTTAAGACAGGTCTTGTTATTGAAATACTTCCCAAAAAAGGAATTGATTGACTCACTTCTTTGGGTTGTACTCATACCAGCCCAAAAATAGGGCGTCAAGTACACTGGCACCCACTTATCCTTACAATCCCACATTTCCTTCAACCATTTGTGGTCTTGCAATTCATAAATCCTAAAAATTTCAGCCCACTCTTTCTCAAATTCCATTCTGGTATGAGAATACCTAACTACTTCACTGATTAGGGATTCAATTGTATCCTTTTCACCACCTTTTATTTTCTCGGGCAACTTTCGTAGAATATGCCACATACAAAACCTGTGTTTGGTATTTGGAAAAAACAACACTTATACCACCTGCAAAAAAGTAGTGTCAAAGTAGAATAAATTAGAAAGCAAGATGCATAATATGTATTATAATTAGGTGCATGATAAGTAATGTTACTTGCAGTATAACTAGAACAGTGCATGGTATGTAATAGAATGAAACTGAGATACAATATTGTTTATTGCATCATTACTAGAGTAGTTGCATTATAACTAAAAAATTACTATTTTTTATTGCATCATAACAGATGTAACATGCATGATAAATACAAATAATGTTCCTAATGAATATACTAACATTGGCAAATGGCTGTAGTTAACATCAATCATATAATAAGTTGGATATTACAGTAGAAAAAGGAGCATAAATAAAATGAATAATAAATGAGAATATAAAAAGATCATTAACCACATATTGAAGGGCACTGATCAGTGATGATTGCACCAGGGGGTTTATTCTTCATGCACTTCAACCAGGTATTAAACAACCATACATAAGATGCAAGCTCTTCATTAGAAAGCAAAGCACAACCAAAAAGAATTGTGCTCCCATGGTGGTTAGCTCCAACAAATTGACAGAACTTCAGTTTGTATCTACATATTCATAACACAGAGGATTTATATATAATGTGCATTACAAAAAACAAGACATGCAATACAACATAGATAAAGTGCACAAGGGGTAAGATAGATTTAAATAATAGAAGCTGCAGGTCCTTCCTATAGTTATAATATGCAGGATAACATATATAATATGCAGGACAACATAGATAAAATTAATAATATCTCAGATGGGTAAAAAAAAGTACTACAAACTTGTTTGTGTCATAAGTTGCATCAAAGGAAATAACATCTCCAAATTCTTCATAAGCCAAACGTGAATGAGAATCGGCTCAAAATATATGCTTCACCGAGTTATCCTGAAAAAAAGCCACATCATAGAAAAAATCTGCATCTTCTTGGGTTCTTCTTACAAAGTAAGCAATGAGAGACTGAGCATCATTTCCTCCATACTTCTTCATTCTCGGATTATGAACCTCATTCCGAACTTTCCTCTCAGTAAAGTTAACTCTACTGACACCACCTCCTTGTGCCATTATTGACTTCACATTTCAAGCTAAAGACAACCCAACATCATCATTTATTTCAATTTGTTTTTTAAGGTGATGTGGAATTTTATTATGGCTTGGCATATATTGCACCATATTGGGCAACAATTGGTGGTTATGCATAAAAAAAAACATCAGTAGTGAGCCAATAATTCTCCACTAATTGAAATTTCACCTCCATTTTGGCTTGACATTGAGTTTTTGTGCCAAATACCATACGACCATTCAATTTTTCAGAACTTCTGTTCTTAGAAATTCCTTCCTTCGCACACCTAAAAATCCTATGTACTGGAATGTCACCCTTATTATACCCACCTTTTATTTTTGTGCCAAACCCACCTTGAAATCCATACATATTCCAAAATGCATACCCTTCTTCATAGCTAGAAAAATGCATACCAACTTTAGGTACAAATTCAACAAAAACATTTTCTGGAATAAATAACTTGGGAATGTCATGAACTTCTAAAGGAATACTTGGAACACAATCTTTAACAGTCAAATCTGACATAGCCTACAATAATATGGAAAATATATTACATAACATCAAAAAAAACATAAGATGAATGATAACAGAAATGTCTTACAATATAATTTCTGAATTGGACAGTAATATAACTGTCTAAAATAAGGTGCATGATAAATATAAATAAAGTGCACTACAATACAACAATTGTGGACAATTTTGTAAATATTGTAAAACAGAACATACATATTGTAATGAAAAAAATAAAATGCACAATAAATTAGATTAGGTGCATCATAATATACAAATAGTAAATTTTTACAATATTGTATCTCAGTTTAAAGTGCACTACAACACAAAAATTGTGCACATTTTTGTAGATATCGTATAACAGAACATACATATTGTAATAAACAAATAACATGCACAATAAATTAGATTAGGTGCATCATAATATATATAATTCACTGAATTTAATAATGCATTAAATGATAAATTGACATCAAGCATTAAACGATACCAAATACCAATAGATGTAAAACATTTCAAAATCAAAGCATGAATTGAATCAATTAAGTACAACAGACACAAGCATTAATTGAAAACAAGCATGAATTGGATAAAATATTGACAACAAATACCAATAGATACGCCATACAACATAGAAAAGATCTCGAACTCAAATGAAAGTAAAACATTTCAAAATAAAAATTAGAAGAATAGGTAATTACAGTATTCGATCGCGATTTCATATTAATTTCAATAATTAAACTAGCTACGGTTTCAAATTGAAATTCGAATTACCTTTTGGGAGAGAAGAAGTTCCGAGAAGAAGAGAGATATGACGTAAGACGACAATTGGCAAGAGAAGAAGAGGTTGTTACAGTAGGAGAGTTCGACAACGCTGCAGATCTGGCGAGAGAACGAAGAAAGAAGGAAATGGCGACGGAGAAAATGAAAGTAAATCGCGATTGAGAGAGAAAGAGGAAATAGAAGATAACGGTTGGAACTGGACAAATCCAGTGAATGGAGAGCGTCAGTGGAAATAATTGAGTTGTTTATATATGTATCAATAGTTGGTATCAACTTGCGTATCCCCCTAACATTTTCCTTTTAAAAAAACATGACCTTTTCAGGACTGTTTTTAAAAAATATTTAAAATATAGCTAGAAAGCTCTAAAAATCACGAAATTTGATTTCCTACAAGATTTTGATATGAAGAATTTATTGAGCAACTTAAATTTAAATTTTGACCACAAAAAGTTGGCTAATGTGAAACTTTTGCACTTCGACCGAAGTGCAAACGTTTTCACATTAGCCATACTATATATATATATATATGCCATGATACTTTCATAAGCACATTTCTTATTGTGCTTATGCATTCTGAACGTTCGATTTTTTTTTAATTCGTGTTGCTGATATGCACATTTCTTTCCAATATGAATGCAGCCCTCCAATTGGGTTGCGCGCGTTATTGGCATCCTAGCCTGAGAGATTTAGGATAATTACTATAGTCTAATTGTCAATCCGAGAACACTTCTTTTCTTGCTAGTTTCTAGTCTTTGGTGCACTACATTTGTGTTGTCAAGTAGTGCATCCATGTCCTTGATTGTATAGTCAATCGGGTCTTTTACCGTGTAGAGTGGTGTAGCCCCTTGCATAGGTTTAGGAACCTAAAATTGGTATACTTATTGAGAAGAAATCAAAGATAGGTTCCGTAATAGTAAAGAACACTTATTGTTTAGTCGAATCGGTCTTGGAAGGAAGTTTTGGTTCCGGGAGTCCCGTGAATGTAGGCCTAGTTTGTTTGTAGGCTAAATCATGTTATGTCACGTGTTCTTGTGTTCTCTTGATTGCTCTTGCTCTTTACTCTCTCTCTTTACTATTCTTGCTCTTTGTTATTTTTGAATTGCTTAATTGCTCTTAGTACTTACTTGCTAAAATTTTTAGCTTGGTGATTAAGGTCTAAGAGCCTGAATTGTAGTTGTTGTAAACGCTTTCGTACTAATACTTGATCTTAGTTCTCTACCAATCTCATTCTAGCAGATACTAACTAAGAAGGTGGTCATACTTATTCGTCATGAGGTCAAACTTTTTTATGATAACGCACGTAGGCCATGTGGTCATACTTGTTGGATTAAACTCATCTTTTGTTTGACAATTTGCAAACAAATTAGTACTAACATTGCACAATTGAGTTTTATTGAGATGTAGGTTAACACGTGTACACAATAGAGATGCAAATGCTCAAATATGCATGTACAAGTCGAGACATACTCAAGGACATCAAGAGCAAGCAGATTGAGCAATTCCAGAGCCATGCGTTACCATAACGCATGCTCAACTCGTCATAATGGGTGCCCGACCTGTCATAACGGGTGTACAACCTGTCACAATAGGTTCATGAGGAGAAGGGATGGAGCATAGAGGATTTTCCAAAGGGATGTGTTGCTGTAACACATTAGAGACCCGTCACAACGGGTCCCCAACCCGTCACAACGGGTCCCCAACCCGTCACAACGGGTCCCCAACCCGTCACAACGGGTCCCCAACCCGTCACAACGGGTCCCCAACCCGTCACAACGGGTCCCCAACCCGTCACAACGGGTTACTGCTCAAGATGGCCAAAAGTCAGTGGAAGAAGCACAGAAGGGCATTTCTGGAAAGGTGCCAACCCGTTATAACAACTTTTGTAATGCGTTATAGATTCCTGTAATACATGAGGCCAAAATCAAGACTCTAAGACTTCAAGATGTGCTCAACTTATATATACCTTGGGGATACGAATCTGGAAAATATATGAACCCCCAAGCTTTCAAGCATTCAATTGAGCACCAGAAAGAGCATTAGAGATTTCTCCTATAGCTACCTAGCCTGAGAGACTTATGATAGCTACAATCATCTAATTGTCGATTCAAGAACATTCTTTCTTGTTAGTTTCTAGCCTTTGGTGCACTACATTTGTGTTGTCAAGTAGTGCATCCATGTCCTTGATTGTGTAGTCAATCAGACCTTTAGCCTTGTAGAGTGGTGTAGCCCTTACATAGGTTTAGGAACTTAAGATTTGTTTGCTTATTGAGAAGAAACCAAAGATAGGTTCTGCAATTGTTAAGAACACTTATTGCTTAGTGGAATCGGTCCCAGAAGGAAGTTTTGGTTTCAGAAGTCTCATGGATGTAGGCCTAGTTTGTTTGTAGGCTGAACTACGTTATATTGCTTGTTCTTATGTTCTCTTGATCGCTCTTGCTCTTTACTCTCTCTTTTTACTATTCTTGCACTTTGTTATTTAATTTGTTCAATTGCTCTTAGTACTTGCTTGCTGAATTTTTTAGCTAGGTGATTAAGGTCTAAAAGCTTGAATCGTAATTATTGTAAATACTTCTGCACTAACACTTGACCTTAGTACCCCCAAATATTCTAATGATATTAACTACTCAGGTATTGATTCTAACTAAGTAGGTGGTCATGTTAACTACTCATGTGTTGATACTAACTTAGCAGGTGTCATACTAACTTCAAAGTTGAAAGTTAACTAAGTAGATCAAATTAAAATGAAATTCATTAACAAGTAATATCTTGAGACAACAAAAGATGATATAATTTCTAATGATTTATTACATTAGCGATGTACAAAGAAGAATCAACAAGCAATACCTTGAGATATGCAAAACTGAGATAATTTTTTCTATTTCAGTAGAAATTAGCGATGTAGAGTGCGGGATCAAGGATGAAGACGTTATATGTGCGATGTAGACAATTAGATTCGAGATTCAAAAAGTTTGATCATAGATGTAGAGAACACGATCAGAGAGTGCAGGATGAAGGAGATGTAAAGTCATAGAGAGTTTGATCGTAGATGTAGAGAACACTATCAGAGATGTAGATGTTGTCATAATCAATTTCTTTAGTTTGACAATTTGCAAAACAACTTGAATTTAATCATTTACTTTGTTGAGTTTGTTTCAGAAATTAGAATGAGCAAAATGGATGCTAGCAAATATGAAGTGAGAAGAAATGTTTAAATTATCTTAGAAACTTGGACAAATAAGATGTAAGCTTAAGAGCAAGCAAGAAGCATGATGAAAAACATATTGAGTCTTAGGTTAAAGTTCTATATATTTGAATTGATTTAAACAAATGAACTTGAGCTTGAAAATAGAAAGAGACACAGTTTTTGTGGTCACAGTCGTGTAACGGTGACCACAATTATGTAACGGTTGGAAGAAACCAATGCAAATTCGTGTAACTGTGGCCACAATTGTGTAACAGTGTAGAAAAATCAATGCACTGTTCTGTAACAATGGTCACAGTTATGTAACAGTGGGCAAAAAATCAAAACAACACAATAAGGCAAGTATAACGATCATATTTTAAATTCACCGTCGTGTAACGGTAGGTCACAGTTATGTAACAGTGAGATGCGAAAAACCTAAAATCCAGATCTGAGCCGTTATAAAAGGGGTTGTCTACCTTTCTCTTGGCAATAATGAAAATCCTCAAAATAGATTTCTAGAGCATCCATCATTGTTGAAAGCTACAAACCTTGCTAAATCTCTTGCTACTTGTTTAGTTTAATCAAAATATTTGTGAGATTGTTTGAGAAATTATCTTCTATTATCTTCTTTCTCTTTTGGTCGTCTTGCCACCTTGGTTATTTAGTATTGTCTCTTATCCTTTGTGTGTAAGAGGGCAAGGTTCAACTTTGTACAATACGCTTGTTGTTAGTGCATTGACTCGCCCTTATTATCGCGTCGAAGGTTTGGAGTCCCGGAGAGTAGGATCGTCAATATCCGAACTCCGTTAAAATTTCAATGTCTGTATGCCATGCTTTGTTTGCAATTTTTTAACCCTTCTCTTTATTTTAATTGCTCTGAACTAGTTTGTTAAGAAATTGATTGAATTACTCTTGCTTGAATTTATTGAATTATTTTGATTAAAAATACGCTTTAGCAAAGTTAATAGTTAAGCCAAATCGGTACAAGCACTTCTCCATATTAATTGATTTAGTTAACGTCTTGAGAAGTGCATTGGTTAGTAAATTGAGTTGATTTTATTGCTTGATTTGGGTTGCCATTAGAAATTGAATTATGCTAATTTGTAAAAAGAACCCTAGATTTTAAAGTAAACATTATTCACCCATCTAGGGTTCTACAAAGTGATATCAGAGCAAGTTGAACTTGCTAATTAGAATGACATTTAATTACAAGTAAAGATCTAAAATGTCATTTCCTAGCCATGTAGAAGAACCTCCAATACTAGGCCAAACTTGTTGTAATTTTTCATATTGGAGTGCATCAATGAAAAATTATTTAAGAATAATTGATGTTTGGCACATGGTATAAAAATGGTATGCACCAATATATGAAGTTGGAACCTCTAATTTGACTGAATATTCTAAAAAGCAAAAGAGAGATAATGATCATGCATAAATGCCGTGCTATATCCGATCGATGAGTCCATAACCGAAATATTTGGTGAAAACATGAATGCTTGTGAAATGTGGATTACTCTTGCAAAAAAAAATGATAAGAAAATCGATCTAACAAAAGTAGACTCAAATGCTATTAAGATGAATGATGAAGATTTAAGCATTAGAGGACACACGACTAAATAAAATCTCAATGCACTATATTCAAGAATAAGGTAATCATATAACACATGGTCCAAACTTAATTTATTGAAATTGACGTCTCAATTCCAACATAAAAATGATTTAAAAAACAAATTAGAATCCAATGATGATTATTTTAACTCAACATGGTCAAGCAATACTTACCATGAGGAACATAACGATTGGAGGTACGAGATTAAAAATAAAAATCATGTTCATTTGGTGCTAAATATTACGAGATACCAAAAGTTGTCGTCCAAAAGTCAAATAGTTCAAAAGTATAAAAATCAAATTTCAATTATACGTATCAATCGAAGAACCAAGTTAAAGATTTAAAAATAAATTTTCAAACTTGCTTTGTGAAGAAAATGAAAATGCCCCTACATGTGCATTTTGTAATTATTATTGTAAAGCAGGCCGCATCTCATTAGAATGCAGAAAACCAAACAACAAATTAAATATTATTTGAGTTCCTAAGACTAAAACTTAATGATCTTGATAAAAAACGAACACCCCAATACTCATATGTTATATAACTATGGGGAATTTACTAAAATATAATCTTTGCATTATTTAATGTGATTATAAATGATATCATACACAAGATTAAATAAGTAATTATTTGAGCCTAGCAAAATTCAACTAATGTATCACTTATTTATTTTCAAGTGCTTATATGCCACATATTTAGAGGGAGTTGAAATAAATATAAAACATTGAAATTATTAATTTGGTTGTTATTATCTCTAGATTGTATTTTTATTACTTCAACCATTATAAAATCAATAACTCTATTATGCTCTATAAATCCAAGAATATTTGAATAATTTAAGCTCAAACATTAATGTCATAGAGCAAGGATGAGTTAGCATAATATTAGTTACAATTCAAACATAATCACCATATTATAAAACTCTAGTTTAAATTGAGTCAAGTTCATACACAATGATACTAATTAAGTGTCTAAGATCTTGTTCAAAACTGAAGGAATTAAGTTCCAAATATGTATGAATAAGTATGACAACTATTTTCTTCTTTGAAACTCACTTAAAATATTCAAAATCTCTGTTTTCCTCACAAACCATTACACAACGATCCATATCGTTGCATAATGGTGTCTCTATTCCATTACAATTCGCAAAATTCCCATGAACCATTACAGAGCGGTGGAGCATTGTTGGTAACAGTGGATTTTTCTTAAAAATCTCGCCATATTTGTTATTTACCGTTCTGCAATGGTGAGCACCGACTGTAATAGTGAAAATCTTGACCCTCCTGGTTCACTGATCGCGCAGACGGTGAACAAGATCTGGTAATGGTGAGTGAAAAGAAGAAAGTTTTTCTTTCGACGTTACATAGCGATGCTTGACAATTCGTAACGGTGGAGTCCTCAACAGGTCTCGCAAAATTTACACATATTGTTCTGTAATGGTATCAAATCGTTCTGTAAATGGCGGAAATCCAAAACTTCCTCAACTCCATGTTTCTCCGATCGCACAATTGTGAGTGAACATTAGTAACAGTGAGTAAAATGTCAAATTTATTTATTAAGCTTTTACAGAACAGTGAGCCACCATCTGTAACGATGAATGTGTTGAACGCCTATTTCTTCACTCGCTATCTCTTTCTCTCATCTCCGCTTCAATTTTTCCCCTTGTTGCTCTCTCTCTCTTTTCTGCCTCCTCCCAAATCTCTATCACAAACCTCTTACTTTCATCTCACCCACTCACCCATTTTCTCACTAGATTCTCTCTCTCGGCCATTCTCACTACCTCTCCTCACTTATCTCTAACCCAAAGTCTCTCTTAACCTTCATCCAAAACCCTAACCTTACCACAAAGCTCGAAATCCAAACTTCTTGTTCCAAATCCACTTCAATGAGAAATCAAACACCAAGAACACTTCTCTCACTCTCCTCTCTTGCAAATCAACTATGGCACGGTCCAAGAATGCTAAGCGAGCTTGCAACGAGGCTTTCGGGGCCGTAACGACACCACCTAAATCAACCGCTTCAGAAATAATCGAACCGAATTTAGATGTGAAAAGAGGTAATCGGTACTTTATTCAAGAACAATGTTGCGTTTGAAAAGTACAAAGATGGTGAGTCTCGACCTTGTCCAAATGTTACTATTATTCAAAATTAGGTACAATACCGAATTAAGAAGATACCAAAATCAACCAATACATTGACCATTGGGGTATGAGGTCTTTAATTGAATTTGATAAGCCCTATCATGAAACCTTAGTTCAGTATTTCTATGCAAATTTTTTCGTAGCCCGACCATGTCCAACTTTAAATGCACCATTTGGTATCGTTACCTGGGTATATGGTAGAGAAATATGCCTTAATGTACCTGATCTTGCCAACCTCTTTGGTTTTCCCTATAGTCTTGAACTTGAAAATACCTATATAAACCGAGCATGGAAAAAATGCAAACACCGCAATATTCATTGAATATAGAAAATAGTTTAGACATATTGAATCTCCAAGTGGTCTATTTGCTTTAGGCCTACCCGCTCTTCATCGATTGACTTATTTTCATCAACAATATGCTAATTCTCAAATCTAAACTCAAAATCAATATGGATTTTGGTGCCGTATACTACCTAAAGATCTTCTGTCTTGGAAATGATCGACTTAATGTTCCATTTATTATCCTCCACCACATGACCCACATGTTTCTTGAAGACAGCCAAGCCTCCTTACCCTATGCACACATAATTAAAATTATTATTAGAAGGGTTGGATGTTCTCTTCCTAGGCGACTTAAAATGAGATCACCAAGCAACATATGGGACTCACTTACCTCGATATCGTGGCGCAAGATGGAACGTGACACCAATGATTTTGTTCCGAATAACTGATCAATAAATTAGTGGATTAAGCATCCTAATGCGACGATAAACCAATATATCGTTCCTAACCTTGCACCACAAGCCCAAGTGCCTCAACCTGCACAACCTCAAATCCAAGAACCTCTTCAAGGCGATACTGCTCAAGCCATGTCGAATCAAGAATTCATGATCCTTGTGTTAGGTAAGACGAGGCCTTGAGCACACATGTCACTTTCGGTTTAGGCTGCTTGAAAGAGGCAAGATCAACTTGACGCAAAATTTGATCGCTACATTGCAAGTCAAGCGGGTGCTAGCACCTCAACCACACCAAGAGACGGTGAAAAATGGCTCTCATTGCGACTATAGATGTTGAGATTGAGGACATGGATACATATGATAGCGAGTAGCTCATGCTCTTTCCTAGTAGCAGCTTGGATTTTATATCTTTTGAGTTGACCTCCTTTTGTTGTGTTGCAATGGTTATTATGCATGCTCTATTTTAGACTTTATTTGTTTTGGTATGTATGACTATGCTTTATTTGTGATACTTATGAGGTTTATGTGCTTGATATGCCATATGTTTTAAATTGCTAAAATCTTGCTTCTTAGGTTGTTAAATATTTTTGGTTACACGTGTTTCTTATTCCTTCATGAAACTTGAGTTGCTAAATTATGTCTCAAATTGTTCATTGTTAAGTTAAATCAATTATTTGCTAAAAGTATGTCGCAGTTATGCTTAACTTGCTAAAGGTATACAAAATGTTCTTTGAAGTTGATATTGATTTCTTTTGATAATGCACATCTCATATTGCATATTATTTGAAATTGAACTTGCTATAACATATCTATTAGGGTATTTGATGACTATGCTACATGTCTAAATTCAAAGTATGTTCTTAAAACTTTTGAATTGCCAAAGCTTGTTTCTCATATATATTGATGTTGTTTATGTTATATATGTAAATTGCAAAATTATGCTCCCATGAATTATACTTGCAAAAACGCTACATATATCTTGGATTAAGGGGGAGATATTTGATTATTAACTAATCCGCATACATAATTGCACTGAAGTATGTTTACTATTTTTATTAATTTATATACTTAAATAGTGCATGATTAAGGGGAAGCTTTCCGCTTGACCTAATTACAATCCTTTTTTCGATTTCAAAAATAGGTAGAATGTTATGCATGAAGCTAAAATGAAATTTCAAAACTTCTCGTTTCCCTTATGCACTATAAGTTTTGCATATCGTCAAAAGGAGAAGATTATTGTCCTAAATATTTTCTTTAGTTCGACGATTTGCAAAACAACTTAAGTTTAACCGTTTACCTTGTTGAGTTTGTTTTAGAAATTCGAATGAGCAAAATGAATGCTAGCAAACATGAAGTGAGAAAATATGTTTAAATTATCTTATAAGCTTGGACAAACAAGATGGAAACTTACGCACAAGCAAGAAGCATGATGGAAGACATATTGAGTCTTAGGTTAAAGTTCTATATATTTGAATTAATTTAATCAAATGAATTTGAGCTTGAAAATAGCAAGAAATACAACTTTTTATGGTCACAATCGTGTAATAGTGACCACATTTATGTAACTATGAGAAGAACCAATGTACATTTGTGTAATTGTGGCTACAATTGTGTAATAGTGCAGAAAAATCAATGCACCATTTTGTAACAATGGTCACAGTTATGTAACAGTGGACAAGAAATCAAAACATCACAAAGGCAAGTATCACAGTCAAATTTTAAATCCATCGTCGTGGTGGGTCACAGTTATGTAACAGTGAGATGCGAAAAATCTAAAAAATCCAGATCTGAGCCGTTATAAAAGAGAGTTGTCTCCCTTTCTCTTGGCAATAATAAAAAACCCTAAAATAGAGCAACCATCATTACTGAAAGCTCCAAACCTTGCTAAATCTCTTGCTAAGCTCATATTCACTTATTTAATTTAATCAAAATCATTTGTGAGATTGTTTGAGAAATTATCTTTTATTATCTTTCCTTCTCTGTTGACCGACGTGCCATCTTGATTATTTGGCCTTGTCTCTCATCCTTTGTGTGTAAGAGGGCAAGGTTCAGCTTTGTACAAGACGCTTGTCGTTAGTGCATCAGCTCGATCTAATTACCACGTCGGGGGTCGAGAGTCCCAGAGAGTAGGATCGTCAATATCCGAAATCCGTTAAAATCCTGGTGTTTTTGTGCATTGCTCTAAATTAGTTGGTTAAGAAATTGATTGTGTTGTATCAAACAATTTTATCATATTTGTCGATTTGCAAAACAAACTTGAATTTTACAAGTTTGTATATCGTTGAGATTCTTACAGATGCAAAATTAAAGAAGTAAAATTAGGAGAAAGCAAAATGGTAAAGAACAAGCTAAATAAATTACGTGCAAGCCCAAAGAATCTCTGGGTAGCGTTTTGAGGCTTCAAACGACCTTCGGTAGGTCTGAAAATGTTATAGTATGGGCAAGCCCGAACCGACTGTAAGCCTCGTCATGAGCTTTCCAACGCCATGAAGAACGTCGAAATCGGAGTTACGAGTCAAAAGATATGGCCAATTGAAGAATGAGCTAACTCAAGATCAAGCTATAATATTCAAGATCAAGATTAAGCATTGATTATGTTATATGTAACTCACAATATTTGAATTTGAGATGATATGAGCAAAGGAATAAAAATCAACCTCTTGCATTGTAATGCTATCTTTGGCGTTATAACGCCAGAATGTCCTAACCCTCGAATCAGGCACACAATAAAAACTACTGAAATCTGTTACGTAACGTCAGACCAGCATTGTAACGCCAAATGAAAGAAAACCAAAAAATGGCTAAGTACCAAATTGCCAGTGGTATCCTTTACGTATCGTCGGACTAGCGTTATAATGGTAGACTAAACAAAACCAGAAAATTTGCTAAGTATCAAATTTCCAGTGACATCTAGTAGGTAACGGTAAGATAGTGTTATAATGGTAATCTTGAAACAAACAAGAATTTGGCTAAGTACTGAACTGCTAGAGTCATCCTTAGGTAACGCCAAAATAGCATTATAACGCTATCCTCTGTCTTCTGAAAAATTTAAAATAAAATAAGAAATAATCTTTTGGAAATTTAAGATAGCGTTATAATGGTAAAATTTGTACACATATGGCATTATAACGCTAGAATTAGGTTTGCCCTAATTGAGCCTGATCTGAAAATTGTTTATGCTTCCGCAACAAAAAAATAACATTAAACAAAATCAGATGTGTGTGCAAAGTGAATTTATATAAATTGTTGAGACTTAGGAATTACCAATAGAAATTGAATTGTGCACTAAATTGCAAAAAGAACCCTAGAAATTACAAATAACGTTATTCACCCTCCTCTAGTGTTCAATAGATTGAATTACTCTTGCTTGAATTGATTGAATTGTTTTGATTAAAAATATGCTTTCTCAAAGTTAATAGTTAAGCCAAATTAGTACAAGCACTTCTCCATATTAATTGCTTTAGTTAACGACTTGAGAAGTGCATTGGTTAGTAAATTGAATTGATTATATTACTTGATTTGGGATTTGCATTAGAAATTGAATTGTGCAAATTGTAAAAAGAATTCTAGATTTTAAATTGAACTCTATTCACATCCCTCTAGAATTCTACGGTAGAGAACAAGATCAGAGGAAAAAAGAGAGAAAGATGCAGAGAGAGGAAGAAAGCAAAAAATGGAGGTCGCATAGGAAGAGGAAAAAAAGAGATTGAGAATAAAGGAAAGTTGATTACGGCTGTTAAATATCATATTTGAATCTTGGTCACGTGGGAAGCGCGTGCACATGAGTGGATGAGTTGGGGGAAAAGAGCTAGGGGTAGAAGGTCGGGAATCTAAAGATTTTCTCTAATAAATTACCTAAGAAAAAATTGTAGTATAAATTCACGCTCAATTTGAAAACGAAATACTCTGGAGAGATTTTTCTCCACATAGAGGAGAGATCTAGACCGTTAGATTAAAGATCAACGATTCTGATTAATAACATTAAAAACTTCTTTGAATCATATAATTAACGGTCGAACTTTGATCTTCAATCCGACAATTCAGATGAATCTCTCATCTAAGAGGAAAAAAACTTTCCGAAGAATACAGGTTTAGATCATATTTATGGGCCATCTTTGGAGAATCATATTCTTTGTTAATCTTTTTTTCGCAGTGAGCATAGCTTGATCAAAATCGTATAATTAAAGATTAACGCTCGACTAACGCTCGACTGTTAATTAATTAACATAGATGAAGAATTTTTAAATTATTAATCTGAAATTTAAGGTTCGGATCTAAAGTTCTCCTCGACCAAAAGGTTCCGCAGAGATTTCGTTTCATAAACCCTTGTATGCTGCACATACTCACATGCGCTTTTTAATGTTTGTTTTCGCAAACTCCTTTTAGTTTTTAGTTTAGTTTTTTGTTTTTACAATTTGTGTAGAGATTTGCTACACAAATAAATCTCTCTCCGAAGAGAAAGGGTGCGAGCGAGGAACGATGGGGTTTCAGCTGGTAACGGCGCCGAGCTGGTGGGGCTGTGGTGTCGCATCCTCTAAATTGAGTTCGAAACCTTTCAAATTTGTAAAACCTTATCCGGTATTTGATAAAAACACTTTGCCTCTGTTTTTATTTATGTATTCTTTGTTTTTAGAAATTACTTTTAGTTATTAGTTAGTTTTATTTGGTATTTTTATATCTGCTATGCTTTTGTTGAATTTGTCTATATATAAGTACTCGAGAATCATATCATTACTTAAGTAAAAGGGCTCTATTGTTTTTCTTCTTTATTTCGTACATTTAAGGATGGTTTTAGTCGTTGTTTTCCGAATCGCTAGTACCTCTATTTTACTGTCCACGAAGTGCTTGATGAAATGACTGGTATAGAAAACATAAAACAATTGTACATTTACTGTTATGTTGTGCTGATTCAAGAACTCCGTCAATCCTAATATGAACAAAACAGTTAATTGTATAAAATCAAAGGAAATCCTATATTGGCTAGAACTAACTTCAGATTCTTCCTTACTTTTTCCCCAGAAACGTGCCTGCAAAATCAGTGCTTATTATGGCCTCACCACACCTCCATAAGAACTCGTAAGTTCAATACTTTCTTTTCTTTGAATTTTAGGCTATTATTGTATTTGACCTTCGTAATACAGTTTATGTAGCATGATAACGTGCACCTAGATATGTCTCTATTATCCCAGAATGGAAGTGCAGGAAATATCAGATGTACCCCAGAGAAAAAAACATGAACTGAAGACTTTTTTGAACCATCTGGTTGCAACGGGTCAGGTCACTGTCCACCTGGGTCAATATTTTATGGTGATTCTATTTTGATGATTTGCAGGGACATCTGTTCAACTATTGGTATACTGATTTAGTTGATTACTAATTTTTTTGGCAACGTTGGGTAGGATGCCTTGGAGCCATACATGAGCAAGAGAACAGTGGAGATTCACTGGGGAAAGCACCATAATGAATGTGTTGAGAAACTGAACAAGCTTTTAAAAACTAGCCCGTTTTATGGGCATACATTGGAGGAGATGGTCAAAGCCACATATAATAATGGCAGCCCATTGATCGAGTTCAATAATGCCTCTTCGGTTTGCCTTTCTTTTATCCCTATTGTGTCTGTTTGTTTATCTTTCACCTTGTGTGTGTGTATCTGTGTAGGCTTAAGTGGGAATATATGTGCTCATTTGTGTATGCCACTCATGGGTTAGCAATTAGACGTTATTGCTTTTGTTTGGTAGCACACGTGCATGTGTGTTCTGCTCGTCCTTGCGTGCCTTTAGATATCATACTTGATGAAAGTGTGGCAGACTGAGAAAAGAATAAAACATTGGGAAAAGCCTGCTATAACACTATATGAAATTTTTAATTCATAACTCTAGGCAGTTAACAGGAAGGGGAGCCTTGGCGCAGCGGTAAAGTTGTCGCCTTGTGACCAGGAGGTCACGGGTTTGAGTCGTGGGAGCTATGTGCACCGGGCTGCCCTTTAGGCGGCTAACATGATCTTTTTAAGACGAGATTTGCTTTAAACATATTTGTTCTGTTTTAAAAATTTAGGTTTGGAGCCATGACTTCTTTTGGGAGTCCATGCAACCTCATGGGGGTAGCCTGCCAAAAGGAGGTGTCTTGAACCAAATTGAGAAGGATTTTGGGTCTTGTGCTAATTTCAAGGATGAATTTACCCTGGCAGCCCTCTCCATTTCTGGGTCTGGCTTTACGGTGAGTAGTATTTATATTCTATTTCTAGGTTGAGTTAACTTCATCAGAAGTGTAAGATTTCTGCTGAAGTGGACCATAAATAAGGGTACAGGCTGGTACCAGCACCAGATCATCCAGACCTGACCAGCAAATCTAGCTCTATGTTAGATCCTTGTGAAGTAGATAATCGAAATCATGTTTGTTCAATACTATTTATTTTGGGTTATAAATTTTAAAGAAGAGGCCAGACATGGAATTTTCTTGCACATTGTATTTTATGGTTACGGTTAGATGTGGTTACAAATGAAATTATCTTTTCCTATGAGATTACTTGAGTTACTTGAAGTTCAATGTATTTTCCTTATCTCAGTGAAAAGAAATGAGAGAAAGCTTGCTGTGACGAAAACTCAAAATGCCGTCTGTCCATTAGTTTGGGGTGATATTGTAAGTCAAGATGAGTTGTTCAGTTTCAGACGTGTTTTATTTGCATTTTGCATTTCTTCAAATATTTAACTGAATTTGTCTTGTTTATTTCTGTTGATTAGCCGATAATTGGCCTGGACATGTGGGAGGTAAGAAAATCTTTTTATTTATTTTTAAAATACTTTTCACATATAATTTTTGTGAAATTAGCAAATATTGACTTTATCCTTTCCTTTATTTTATTTTATTTTTGCAGCATGCATATTATCTGGACTACAAGGTATTAGAAAATACTGAACCTCTCTCGCTCTGCTTTAAGTTAGTATGAGAAGGAAAGATAACAAGGGCCAAAGGCTCACAAGCTCATTGTTCCATCAAACTTTCCTTTTTCAAATTAAGTTATTGGAGCATATATGAGATTTCCTAATTTCTAGAGGGTGCATGCCATGGCAATTCTTTTTGTGGATTAGTTGAAATGAGCTCATACCTCAGAGGGTTATGAAACATAGAACCAGACATGAACTTCTTCACATGCTGACTAGTAATAAGCTTTGTCTGATTGTGAAACTTTTATATTTTGAGCAGGATGATAGATCTGCATATGTTAAAAACTTCTTTGATCATCTAGTTTCATGGCATTCTGTCATGGTGCGGATGATGCGAGCCGAGGCCTTCGTTAATCTTGGCGAACCTAAAATACCAGTTTGTTGAAATATTGCTAGTTAGTCCAGGAATGTTTTATGAATTATTTAAAAAGGTAAGTTTATGTTATTTCTGAACCTTAAAGAAGTAAAAAGAACTCCACATTTGCTAACTGTGACTCGCAGGCAACCTATAGTAGCCTCGGTGTTTACCGACCACCAACCAACACTGTTATGCTGCATATTATTTCGTATAAGTTGATGAATATCTTTGTAGATTTAAATTGCAAATGTAATTTTTTTCAGAGTTCACAAACCTAAATTGTACCTTCGAATTTCCTTCATATAAATGAAGGTTGTGTTCTTATTGGAAAAACAAATGGACCAAAGTATTTTGGTTTTGTCTTTTAGGCGTTCCTCTTTTCTGAGAACATCTTATCTCATTTGGTTATTTCTTTTTTTCTCTCAACTTCAATAATTAATATTGTTTATTCATTACAGTTCGCTTGACAGATTAGAGGATCTGAAATTTTGCGCATGCATGCAGACTGGGGCAGAGTTCAGGAGTGATTTTTTTGGGTATGTGTGGTTGGCTGCTTTCTGAGGATTTAAGCATTAGGCTTTTGAGAAGGGCAAGATTTGGAATAAGTTGTTATCCAATCTAGCATTCTAGCTTATGTCCCTTTGTTGGGGGACCCTAATGCAGCCTTAATCCCAAGTTTAGTGTACTATATTTTGTAGAGATTCGATTATATCTGCAGAATGTGTATTATAGGAGCAGCCGAGCAGGTCTGAAAGTTCAAAGAATGAAATGATTATACTGATTGAAAAATCGAAGAACACGGAGTACAATTAAAAAGAAAATCAAACCAAAGAAAAATAGTTAGTATTAGTCTTGACAGTTGTACAAAATATATAGCTGTTTTATTAAAGGAGAAAAATGTCGTCTAGTTTCTTGGGAAGAAGTTTAGCCGCTGGAGAAAAGGGAAAAATAGGAGGGTTAATTTTGTAAATGGGAAGGATTGTAGTAATGTTAAATCCATGAGAGACGAAAGCTGGTGTAAATTCCAGACTTCACTGGTACCAATACTGGGAAGCCTCTCCATCTTTTACTCGTCAACAAATAGAGAACACAAAGGAATACTAATCTGTGTCTTCTCTTACGTATTCTACTTTGGTTTAATTCTTTAAAATTACAAAGGATGCCAAAGTTTGTTCAATTTTTATCCTTATTTTGGTTTCCATAGCTGGATTATTGAGCTACTTGAATTATGGGGGTGGGGCATTCATATCAAGAGCTGTTTATTTGGGTTGGAATTGGATTTGTTGGTTGGCATTCACTTATCCTGTCTTCTCAAAGTTAGTTTATTCAAGCCCTCCAATTTCAACTGAGTGGATAAGGATGAGATGGTGCTTATTGATTTTTTCATCTATACTGGTGTTTTGTACAAGTTAAGAAGGGAAATTCTTTTGTATTTGATAAAGATAGCATTTTACTGCTCTCAAGTTATCTCAGGCCTGCTTCTTACTATGCAAGCCTTGTTTCAGGTTTTTTATGAGTCGAGAGGAAAGAATTATGCAGTAGGAGCACTGTTATCTGGGGTCTTCAAAGGAAGATGATGTGAGATGGGGGCTAATGTCATCTGGGATCTTCTCTGTACATATGATATAGAGGCTTAGAACTGGTTTGAAACACCATTTTCATGGATCAAGGGAAGCAAGAAGCCGACTCTCTGGTGGTGACTTCCATTAAGGAGGCCTGATTCAAACTTGATTCTGAAGCTCGTGTTTGATTGATGTTTTGTTGTGCTTAAGACTATGTTTACTTTTATGGGTGTAAGACTTTTCTGTGGTAGGGGTTTCTTTTGGGGGTTGGCTTAACTAAGGGGATAATTACGGGTAGTTCAGCATATGTTTCTACATTTGCTGCCATTTGCTGGTTGTTTTTTTTATGTTTGTATGATACTTTTGTTCCCGAAACTATGGAAACTGGCGAGTTTTATCCGCTTTGGTCCCCAAAAAAGAAGCAAATCAACAGAAGATCGCACTGATCATTCTAACTATAGTGCATTTTCTATTTGGGAGTTGATACGTAAATATCATATTTGATACCAACTATTGATACTAATTTTATTATGCATCTTTAGTTGAGTTATCATGCATATTATTTGAGTTATTATGTATGTTATTTTTTGTAATGAAATAATTATACATGTTGTAGATTTTATTATGCATCTTTAGTTGAGTTATCGTGTACATTATTTGATTTATTATACATGTTATTTTTTGTAATGAAATAGTTATACATGTTATTTTTTGTACTGAAATAGTTATGATATAACATGTATAATAACTCAAATAATATGCATTATAACTCAACTAAACGTGCATAATAAAATCGATATCAATAATTGATATCAAATGTGGTATCTACGAAACATTATCCTTTCTTCTATTTTGATGTCCAAATTTCGGTAGCATGTTATCAATTTTCTTTCTTGCTCAGAAAATAATAAACTTACATGATTGTAAAAACAAGAAAGAACTTCGTATTAGATAGACTTGGAGCAAAAAAATGTGACGAGTGGTTAACAACCCTTTTTCATTAAAGATGCAAAATGCTAGTGAGCATGTTATTTTTTTTCTTGAGATAGAAATATTTAAATATTATCTAACTACTCCATAAAATCGAATATTGTTTTTTTACTTCTAATTTACGAGTTAATTTTGAGCGTATAGAATTGGACCAGTCGTAAATTGCCACGTTGCATAGTAGCAATCTATGTCATGGTTCTTTGTGGCTCTTCGTGTGCTTTGTCTGCATTTGTTGTAATGATCGTACATATGCGATATTCAATTGTCCAAACTGCTAGATCCATGAAAAATGAAACGGTTTAGCAACAACAAAATTATTAATAATTTGTTGTGAGTGAATTCATGTGAAACTGATGAGGGCATGACGAAACAGAATCAACTAGGATTAATACATATGCCTTAACTGTTGTCATTCATAACAAAAAAACTAATTAGTTAATGGAAGGCTCCCAAGTAAAACCATAATTAAATTTTACATGATTGTTTCTCTAACTTAAATACTTGAGGAATGTAATAAACAAAATGTAAATTGTATTGTGAAAATTGAAGAATGTCATGCCACCAATTGAGATCACCTACTTTTCATTTTTAAAAAGTAAGACCACGTCATATTTTTGTTAATGGTTTTATCTCAGTTATAACAATGATAGGTATGATTGGTTTCCTCGAACATCTTAACATATCAATGGGTACTTATATAATTTAAAATAATATAATAATTAATTAGAACTACATGACCTTCTTGTTGAGTAAAGTTATTTGAATTCGATATATACTTGTAATTAAGATCGTTGTTTTGAAAGATTTATATTTGGACCAAATAGATAATATTCATTTGATCATGTCAATTTTGTTTTTCAACTAATGAAGCATGAATTTTATATGACTATAATGTTTCCAAGCACTAGTTGTGAATTCACCAATCCAAATATTGTGATATTTTCGTACAAGGACGGTGGTATTCTCCTAAGAACGTGTTTGACATATCAAAGAGTTATCTAGAATCTCGTCACTTAATGTTTTATTGTTGTTAATGACGTGTTTTTAATTGGTTTGAGAAATAGAAGATTAAGAAGACAAATAGTGAAGTTAAAGAGGACAAACAAATACTCGGACAATGATCATTATTGATAGTTAATAAAAGCTGTGAATGTATATCTCTCTTTCTTATTAAGGAGCTTAATGTTTAGAGTCATGATTTATTGTTTTTCGGCGAAATAAAGCTCAGACGTTGATTTCACAGATCAAACATAGAAGAAATCCAACAAATTTTGCGCTCCTGCACTGAAGCCAGCACTACTACCGCCACAAAGAATCCTTTGAAATTTATTTTCCGATGCGTCTCTTCACCAGACAATTCATGACATTTTTGTTTATGACCCTAAAAAATATAATGAATTACATCAACGATCCTGGATTCAAAAATTTGACAGCCATGGCCCTATTTTTTCATCACGCTCAAGCCGCATAACGTCGCTCCCCCACTTCATGCTTCACGCTCCAAGTCGCATGATGCCACTGCAATCCGCATAACACAACTTCACGTCGCACGATGTCGCTCCGCTGCTTTATGCCTCATGCCACATGACGTGACATGATGCCACTCCGCCGCTACTACCCGCATGACGTCGCTCTGCCGCTGCACGCTGCATGAAGCTACATGAAGCTACATGATGTCGCTCTAGCGCTGCAAGTCGCATAACACCTCTTCGCCCCTGCACGCGGCATGACGCCGCTCCTCCGCCGCATGACGCCTCTCCGTCGCTGCAAGCCGCATGACGTCGCTCCTCTGCTGCAAGTCGCACAATGTTGCTCCTTCGATCCTCCGCTGCACGACACCACTTCGTCGCTGCAAGCTGCACGACTCCACTCCGTCGCTCCGCTATTGCAAGCCGCGTACGTCTCAAGACGACGCTCCGCCGCTTTACGCCTCACGACACATGATGCCGCTGCACACCACTCTGTCGCTTCACGCTCCACACTCCAAGTCTCATGATATCGATGTAAGTCGTGTGACACCGCTTGGCCGCATGACACTCCATGACGCCACATGAAACCAGTTGATGCCGGTGTCGGTGCCCTTTCCTCGCGCTGCTCCTCGGCTCGTTCTCGGATCCCGTGTCCTTTCGCATCTTTCGTTGAGAGATGAGGCATCTTGTTGGAAAAAGAGGATAGGTCGGCCTGAACGCTCGTGCCATGTCTAGGTAGACTTGGGCGCACCCAATCGTTCGGGTTTTGTTATTTTTAACCAATGAGGTCATGGGTTCAATGTCCTGGTTAGGCGCAAGCCCCTACCATCATTTATATGAGGGATTATCTCAGCCCTCAATACATATCATTCTTGAGCAACGAGGGGTACACTTGAATGACTTTGAAAATGACATCTTTGCAAGGTGACTTAATTTGGGGCGACGTCCTTGATTATTAAGCCAACCTGAAACATTACTAACTAAGATTTGATTTTATTTTCGCTCCTATCTTCTTATTTTCAAAGTATTGTCATTTATGGACCTTTATATTCTTTCCATGTCATTTATGGACTTTTACAAATTTATGGCATTCATGGACATTCATATAACTTTGTGTATTTATAGACCTTTATATGATTTTATTATCTTGTGTCATTTAAGGATATTTGTACATTTTACATGTTGCTTGCATCATATTTTTATGAAAAAATGTCATTTATGGACATTGAAGTATGTCACTTATATCATTTATATCCTTTTACGATTTTATGCCATTTGTGGACTTCTGAAGATATATTTTTGAGGTATTTCCTTTCATGTTATTTAAGAGGATACATTTGTCATTTTTGGATCTTTTATTTATCTTGTGTCATTTAATGACATTTATGATTCTTTTGTGATTTTTATTTGTTTCTTACACTATTTTTGGGTTTTGATGTTCGGACTAGAACTAGAGTTGTGTGGGTCGTAGATCTGTCTATCAAATAATATTTATAGTTCCTAATCCCAATTTAGCGTCGCATCAAACGACGGTCTATCGTAGATCAGGGTCGAACCACAAGGACGGTGAACAACTTTAAACCAGACTCTAATTTCAATTCTAAGACTTCTCAAACAAACAAGTAACTCTTTTTGGTGTTTTGGTATAAATTGGGGGGGGGGGGGTTTGCAGTTGAGTTGGGTGACAAACAATCAATTATAAGTAAATAGCAAGTAAACAAAGCAAATAAACAATAACAAACAAGTAAACAACTCAAATAATCAATAATATAAAGGTTCCTAGGGTTTAGGACTTGAATTGACTTCAGGATTGGGTTCCTGCGGGTCTGTAAGAATTGTAAATAGCTGACATTATCTTTTCTGTTTTTCTTCATTTTCTTTTCCCTTTATTTCATTTTTCCCTCTCTTCTCTCTCCCCCTTTCCCTTCTCCTT